>VZSV01000204.1:71515-97746 GCA_013398735.1 Nothocercus julius | reverse complement strand
AAAAAGCATGTAAGAATGCTTATCTGTTGATAAGCCTCATTATGCAGCCTCAGAGCAGTCGGTAGTTTGCCTCCTGGCATGATGATTTTGGTGATAGATAACTGCTCAAGATAATGGTTCAAGTTAAGTGAGGAGAGTGGGTAGTAGTACTTGAATTTCCCACATGCTGTTCAAACTTGGAGGCTGTTGGCCTCTCTGGGGATGATGATGATGTCTATTTCTCTTATTTTAAAAGGAAGTAATTTATGTTGAGACCTGAGAGATTTTTTCAACAATAATTTAATCAAAAATGTTACAATCCTACAGAAGATTTTCTGATAGGAAAATGCTCCCCTCCCCATTGCTGTCCAGCCTTAATATATGATTTTCTTTATCAACCAGCAGATCCTTTTTAATTCGTGTTCTTTCTCCCTCACCCTCCCCAAGCATCTTTGCATTAAATAAACCTTACAGCATCTTATTGACATTATAATTGTAACACACTTCTTAAGCCTTGGTTTTAAAGGGTGCAAAGAGATTCTGTGTTTACTGTGATTTCTTAAAAGGTGTTAGTACAACCTTTCCTGAAGGCATTCAGAAAATTCTCATAATTGATGATGGTGTCAGTTTAGTTTTATTTCATGAATCGATTTACAAACATAGCTCCTAAAATTATTGTTCTCATTATGAATGCCACAGGTACCATCATGCTGGATGATATCTCAGCCTGCCTATACGGGTGTGCCTCATTTTGGAAGTAAACTTGATCAGGTACAAGTTGAAATAGTATTACAAAAATATATCCCCCCAAATTATCCTTTCTGTACATGCACACTCAGAAGGCAAATCTTACTCCGTTGGTAGCTAAAGCTTGGAGTGATGCTAGAGTCTTCAGTAGTTGCCCAAAACATAATATGAAATAAAATGTTTTGTATTCATCTATCCCAAAGGGTCATGAAAAATGAATTTCACAGACAACACATTATTTTGTTGTGTTATTTAATTTAGCATTATTCTCACTGCTCATTACTGTCGCCCACTCTGTGGTTAATTTAGAACAAAAGCATCCAACTGGTAGCCTACAGGATATTGTGGCCTATAGATCAGTTCTAACATCAGATCAGCTATAGCATCAGATAAAAATTATTTGCCCAGAGGAAACTTCTCTGAAGTAATCTAGCCCAGAGTTGTCAAGAAGCAGTGCAGCCCTAAATTGATCAACTTGAGGAGTCTGAACAGGTTACATAATAAGTGAGCATGTTTACAGTGAGGAAAAGAACCAAGTTGTCATTATGAGAATGGGTGGAGGATTCTAATTCTTCTGATTACAGTTGTAGGGACCCTTGACAAACATTTACCCAAGTGCTGAAACCACAAAGTATTATGTCCCCAAATGAAATTTAAATGCTTACATTGAGATATATTGGTAGGAAAAGAAACAGGGACTAAGCTAAGGCAGATAGGCTGTGGCATCTGACCAAGCCTTTTCTCATTTTCAGGAGTAAGCAGAAAGCATTAAGGTAACTGATGAGAAAGAATCAGAGGAAGGCTAAAGGGTTAAAAGGAAATTAAAAATTCTGCATACTGTAAATAAGTTTTTCAGTTTGCCTTCTTTTTCTCTTTCTCTCTTTCTTCCACTTCCAATCAGCTAAGCTTTCTCCCAACCGCTTACCCCTCCATGTAGCAAGGCTGGGTTTGTCTTCAAATGGTTGCAGTGTGGTTAATAAAAACAAAACAAAACGAAACAGCAACAACAAGAAAAAAACACTTCTAGAGCACAGTTCACCAGGCCTTTTACATGTCTGCCACAGGTTAAGATGAGAGACATCAGCCAAGTGCTTGTTGCTCTCCAGTAACTATAAAGGAACCCAGGTAGCTGTCTTTGAACACTACTAGATTAGTTTCACCATGGATGTTGGTGAAATGCATTGTAATTCAACTCCTGGCTCTAGGCTTCTTCCTAGTCTTAGATTTGGAGGGGATTGGTGGTAAACTGAGCTATTATATAAACAAACTGGACTGCTGAGAGATCAAAATCCTGTATGCATAAGAGAAAAGACAAGAGTTATTCATGTAAGTTCTGTATCAGAGATATACACTAGAGTAACTCATATAAAAGAGGATAAAGTAAGAGGGAATAATAATACAATTATGTCATAAACCACTTTTTTACACCTGCGAATAGATAAACTTCTTGTTCCCTTGGATACTTTTGTTAGACTTACCCTCTGTTCTGTAGAGAGGTTTATTTTCTCCTTATGAGGCACAGTATTGGCTTGTACTGCAGTGCATACTGGCTGCTGGATCAGCCATCGTTAGATAACAATGTATAATTGCATACTGCCTACATGAGAATATCCTGTCGCCTTGTCTCCAAGAATAACTTTTCTGCAGACTACATTGTTCTTCAGGGTCACTGCCAGTTGAGTCATATGCTGCAGACCTCCAAGAACTGGAAGAGATATACTAATCCATGCTTAAGGAAACAACAACAACAAAATCCCAAAGGTGAAATTTTCAAGTAAGAAATTTAAACGTGCAAACATTAAGAAGCTGTCTTGCCTCTACAACGTTAACACTCTTTTTATACAATAGTTTTTAATCACGTGGCTGCTTACTGTTCTTCTTTTGGGCTCCTGCCTCATTTAGTGCACAGCACAGATTGCATTCACTGATTTTCTGCTTACTTTTTGTGTCTTATGTGCTATTTTATGCTGTTGATTATGAATAGTTTACAAATGTGTAGTAGTTCAGATGTTCTTGTCTTGATGTCCTTTCTGCTTCTTGCTGACGTCAGTGGCAGGTCTAGGTCCTAAAAACTCTAGACAGTAAGGCCTTGCATGACTGTAAAGAAGTTCAGTACATACGTATGAATAGGGAAATTCCTCTCCCCCTCCCCCCTTTTTTTTTCTTTCCTTTCCAGTATTTTTAGCCAGTATTTTCACTGACACAGCTGTAGACCTGAGAAATGACAGCCTTAAATACAGTCTTTCATTAATGCAGTCATGGTAAAAATAAAGAGGCAAAAGGAATAAAGGCCATTTATGTGTGTAGTAGGGATAAAGTTAATGTTCTGCTGTTATATTGGAAGCCCAGATATAAGTATGCATATATTTTCCTAAATGTAGTTCATTTATTTTTCTTTCCATATCACCCCTGAGTTCTTATCACTAATGAGATATGCAGTTGTAACAGTAGTTTTAAGTCAACAAAGGTAAATAAAGACGGACTTTCATCACTTTTCTGCGCTAGTGAGCAGTGTCCATCGTTCAGTGTTTAGTTGCAAAGTGGATTCTATGTTTTTTTACTGTAATTGATCTTGTAGATTACTTCTTTACTTAAAAAAGGCCAAATATCAGTTGATCTTCTTTAGAAAGTTGTTTTAGTGAATAATGCAGAGTGCTTTAGTAAGATGATTTCAAATTGAACAAGATATATTCAAATAAATTTGGTAACTTTAGACAGGGTTTCCAGACAATTCAGTGATAGCATTTTTCCTGCTGGGTCCACTGGTTCTACTATGCTTTGCATCAGGAAGGAAAGGTTATGAAGATAGAGCAGTTTTGTCAGACATGAAAAATGGATATGTCTGTCCATCATGTACTCTGTACATACAATACAGTCTCAGCAGACCTGAGGGAATGTATATTTCTCCATGCAGCTACTGGATGACAGGCAGCATTTGTGCTCCATTCTGGAGATGACAGGGCCCACCAGGGTGAACAGTGTGTCGGCAGCGTTATGTCTTGTAATGATTATGCACTACATTTTCCGTCATGCTGATGGCTCCCCCGTGTTCCCAGTGTGGTGCCATTAAAGGTGTTAAAGCTCTTTAAATTATTTCCTTTCTTCCTACAATAAAATACTTTTTCAAATGGGCTCTTTCGATAGCTCACATCTACACAACTTAAATGATCTGAAACTTCTGAAAGCAATTAGGGTTACATTGTCTCATTACATCCCTTTTGATTGAAGAGATTAGACATTGACAATACCTCTACGGTCTTGTCAACTTGTCAACTGCCAATGTTAACTTTTTTCTACTCATGTCTTTTTTTTTTCTGTTGGCTTAACCAGTCAACATTAGATATTTCTAGTAAGCATTATTTCTGGAGTTACTAGAACTCACTACTGAATGCCTTGCTAATATTGAGACTCACATACATCTGTATTAATGCTGTCCTCTTCAGTTTGCCTTTACTCAAACTGTCCTAAATAACTCTGTGGCCTTTTGTGCAAAAATCTTAGTTTTGCTTAAATTCATGGGAATTTTGGCATTGACTTCAAAGGGGGTAGGTTTATACATTTGACTTTATGAAGGTGTACTTGTGTTTCTCTGGGTGAGGAAATGTTATATTCATTCCTCAGTATGATATTTTGGAGGTGTAGAATTAGAATGAAACTCAATATAAAGTCAGAATAATGAATATATATATAGTATTATAATAAATAATGTATTTCATCCATTAACTGGATTTGATACAAATAAGAATATATAATGATCTATTTCTCTATTCAAAATAGTGGATTTTTTAAAAAAATCATTTGTAATTTGAATTTAATTTGGGTATCAGCTTTGTAAAATTTATGCACACATTTGTTCAGGCTCTCAGACTTTCTGGATGTTAGGAAAACGGATGGAATTTGTTTCATCTGACTTGAGGCATATGCAAACTACATGTGTAAGTTTAAATTAGGCTGCTTTTTATACTCATCGGAGAAAAGCAGATCTCTTTGGAGAAAATGTGACCTGATCACAGAAGTCTACATTGTGCTGAGGTTAATTTCCTGTTTCATTTCATCGATCATGAAAAAAAGAGAAGGACTCAAGCTCAAAGATATCTTAATTTAAGCCTTCATTGCCTAAGATAGAACAGTTGCACCACACCCCAGATTTCCTACGCCCTGTGCCAAGGATAGGTCTTCTGATTCATCTTGACTCCAAAGTAACTCAAAAGTACCCTACACATCTCTGAGTAGTCCTTCACTGGACTCATCCCAGCATCCCAACAGCTGATGACGTTTTTGAACACACTATTTCTAGGGATCTGTACCTCTTTATTTTTCATGCTAAATCCAATATACAGTTCAGGGTCATATTTGTTTTATTGTTACTCCTTAAATTGCAACTTCCTTCCTTTTCCTTTTACTGGTATGGTCTTTGTCTCTCTCTCTCCCTCTCTCTCTCTCTCTTTTTTTTTTTTTTTTTTCCTGTATATTTCTTTCCCTCTGTCCGTAGCTATAAAAGTCCTGTTATTCTGTTATTCTTTGTTTCCCTTTTCGGCCTCTTCAGAACTAAGACTCTTTAGATACTTTTCCTGCCACTCCTTCCTGTACATGTACTTTGAACTCTGAACAGCCCTAGTGAAGATACTCTGACTGTTGCTTTGCCTTTTTATCTCCTGTTTTTACACAGATGAGTTTTAATCCTCCTTTATTTTCCCAGAAATTCTCTAATTTTCTTTCAGAATGTTACATTTTAATTTTTTTTCTTCTCAAATATTCAATTAAATATTCTAAAAATTTTCTCTAACTGATCTTCCAGTGTCCTGATCTGTGAATTATTTTCTCACTATAGTGCGTTCAAATACACTATACTTCCATATTTTCAATGTCCTGGTCCCAGTAAGGAAATTTTTACCCATTTCATCATTTTTAACCTTTGGAATTTACTGTATGAAATTGATATTTTGCATCTCTATGTGCTATCACGAGACTTTATCAGCCATATTCTACTTAGAGGTATGATTTTACCTTTCCTGGCTTTCTTCCAGAACGGTGGCCTATAGGAAATGCATACTATTATTATGATGTTTTGTTTGTTTGCTTCTAGCTTTTCTTTTTTTTTGCTTACCCAGTAATTTCACCATCTTACTTTTGTCACTATGAAAATTATAGCATATTGTCTTTGAATGCATTAATATTTTTTTACACCTATCTCTTTTCTCCACTCTACCTTTCCCATGCATACTGCATACATCCATCTCTCTTTTCAACACACAAGAATTATCCCACTAAGTTTCAGTTAGTCTTTTTAGATCGTAATCTCCTTTATTTAGTGCAGCACCTTCCAGTTGTTGCTTGTTTCCCCACACATTTGCGTCAGGCATTATATTCTTGTTATCCTTCATCTTTTGCTTCAGAACAATTTTAGCTTCTCCCTTAATTTGTATGTTGGAAGTACATGACGGATTATTCAAATTAAGTGAAAGCTTTCCCTTTCCCTCCTTCTCCTGAAGGTTTGCAGCTTGCCTAACAGGCCCTGCCAGTTCTGAACCTAAAATGTTGGCAACCTGTCTGCATAAGTGGAGACAGTGTAATCCAAACAGTTGGCTCCCGTTGCAGAAGGCATTCCAGTGACCTGTGAATTCAAAACCCTGCAATCTACTCTATCAGATCTTCTGTTGGTTGGTTTCCAGTATCAGGATTTTGCTTTCTTCACTCATGTTTGAAACAGAAAAAAAAAATTCTGTGAGTTACTTATCTGCAAGGTTCCAAATAACTTTATTTTTTTTAATTGTCTGAATAATAGTTGCTTGTATATTATATAAATATGTTTCGTTAGTGTCATTTGTTCCTATAGGGAGTATGATGATTAGAAATTCCAGAGCATTGCTCAATAAATCTAGCAACACCTTTGTTATGACAGACCTTTAGCTCTGGCCTGGGTTGGAGGGCTCTCAACATGGTTTCCTTATATAATATTTGGAACTACTTCCCCTATATGGAAAGTAATCCTTTGAGACTGCACATCTCTTCTGTCTTTCTGACAGGCCTCTTTCACTGCCTACAGTTTGGTCATAGGTTGTTCTAACCATTTTCTTCATATCATAAGAATAACAGAATAACACACATGTTGCATGTGCAAACACTGTTTCCATACATCTTTCCATACATATTTTTCCTTTATGTTTCTTTGACCTTTTTTTTTTTTTTTTTTTTCCATCATTCTGTTATGCCACTCAGGATTTCTTTTCTCCTCTTTTAAATCTAGAGTTTCTGTTCCTCACCATATTTAGATAAGTCTTCCTTCAGGTTCTTTGCTATTTCTTTGCTGCTTCTTTATAGTTTGCACTTCATAGGGATGGCTCTTTGTACATATATTCCCCATTGGATTTGTAAGAGAAAGATATAGGACATTTTTTGAGCAGCTGTTTCTTCCTGTCACAGCTCCTAACCAAAACTCCCTTTTTAAGACCTCTTATACTGATTATAATTGCTCTGTAGATCATGGTTCCCATCACTGCCATGTTTTATACCTTATTTACCATTTGTTACCTAGCTCCTAGCTAATGGAACATCATTTGCAGGTCCTGCCTTCCTGTTTCAGTTTGCAGAATGATTGGTCACAATTTTTATCTTGGGCATATTTTGTTACCAAATCCTTGCAGATATATCACAGCCATGAGTAAATAAAATAAATGAAAAGATAAACAGGTTTAGTTGCGTGTATATAATCCATGTAACAATCATCATAATGCTTAATTTTCAGTGTTTTACTGTACCTATGGAAGAGGTACAGCCATCCTGTTTGATCACCTGAGCATCCCTCTCTATAGCTAGGAAAAACCAATAGGTTTCCTTGGCTGAATGAGAGGAAAATTAAGGCGCTTAAGCAGAAACCAGCAGAACAAGCAGCTGCTACTCGTTATCAGTGCCCTGAAAGTGGACCAGGTGTTGCCTCCCTCCCTCTGGGAAAGCTCCTCTCTTCTCTGTCTGAGGTATGATGCTCCATAATCCCATGCGTAAGCTACATGACTTTTATTCTCTGTATGGTCAATCTATGATCAGTTATAATGGAGAATGCTGGAAACAGGGACGTTTCCTTTGCAAACAGTGCAATTTGTTTAAGAAATATGACATAGTTTTGCTTACAGGTGGAACATGGGGCGATAGAAAGCACACATTGGTGACACATGCCTTGAATATCCCACCTTGTTCTATGTTAGAGGCTGCTATAGTTTGCCAGTGGTGGCTCCCTTCAGGCAGAAATTCCTCACTGGAATTGTAATATTAAGACTGCTTTGTTCTCAGGAGACCTGAGCTGCACTTCTTGCAGAACAGATTTTCTAAGGAAGTGAAAGTCACCAGCCTGATTCTCTATGCAGGGAATTCATTTCTTCCTTTTCTGACCTGGTGGACAGTATGTTCACATGTCCTGCCAAACTCACATATACATTTATTCACTTTGTTCCTGACGCATTTCAGCTCACTGGCTTCAGAAGCAATATCTGATGCATACAGAGTAGTATCAGGAGAAAAAGTATCTTCTTCTCTGTTGCACTCATTTTATTTATTTATATTTTTAATATAATCTTGAATTTGAGAAATGTAACTAGGAGCCGAATTATTCAGAAGGATAAAGGAGAAATAGCCAATGTGTCACATTCATCACTGATGTATGAAGAATCAACTTCAAACAACAAAGTTAATTAACATTGATTTTCAGATATCCGAAGATTAATAAGAATTTTTCCCAGTACTAGTCAAGCTGTGAACAGGCCAACCTGAAGAAGAAAATTGTCTCCCTTTCTCAGTCACCTGAATACATTTTTTTTTTTTTTTAAGTGATTTTATTTTGTTATTCTTAGATAGTTGACCTCTGTGTTACTCTGCTCTTTGGATGATTTGCATTATTTTTCACCTAGAAACTTTTTCTCATCTTATTAGAAAGTATAAATGTAAATTTTACAGGCCACCAAGAGGAAATCTCTGAATAAGAAGTTACACTAATGTAGACATTCTGGAAGAGAATTTTACTATTTTGTCAAAAAGCATTGCAATCAAACTTATTAATATTAGGTGAAAAAAGGAGGCGAATTTGCAGCCCCCTAGTAATTTTCCATTCTCAAGAGAAAAAGCTCAGTTTTATCCAAAACCGCTCAATCCTTATTCTTATCACTAATGTACACAGCATGCTTGATATTACATTTCACTATGTAAACATTGCTTTAATACTTCTCATTATTTCTGCTCAAGTAACTCTGAATAAATGTAGTATCTGGCACAAGATGCTATTCCTATGGCATTGTTTCAAAACTAGGGCCTTTCTGCTGCACAAGATTGATCTCTCAGTGGCATAGCAAAACCTCTGCTTTAAAACTTTGCTTTTGGGAAGGAATTTCATTTAAGCTGAGTCCTAATCCAGCATTCAGGGTTCTGGATCCTTTGCATCATGTGAGTAGTGTCATATCAAGGCAAAGATCAAGACCATGTACGAAGAGGTCTTGAAATCAACAGGAATAACAAAGTTTTTCATTAGACATCAAATACGGGCAGCTTTAGGGAGATGTCTAGCTTGCTGAAGGGCAAAAGCGATGTAAAAATACTTGCTTTGTTCTGTTGGGGTGGGCAGTAAGAGGAGTAGGAAAAAAGGAAGGAAGTGAGCGTCTGTCTAATTACGTGTCTATAAATGTCTTCAAATACTGTGCTAATGTGGTCTGGGAAACTTGTTCAAAACCAAAACAGGCAAATGTGCAGCTTGCTTGTGCAGTTAAAGCGGACTATTTGCACTCATCAAGCTTGGCTTGGAAAGCTTCCGGAAAGTTGGCTTTAAGTGCGGAGCCATACCACATCCTTGGCCGCGCCACAGCGGCCAAAACAAATGTCAGTTAAAGCTATCTAGAACATAGTCTTGACTTCTAGTCTCTGAAATCTCAAAGAAATCCTTCATTTGCCTGTACTGTAGTGATCCTGGTGAGGTTATGAAATTACTAGCACTTCCCATTAATGGCAATATTTAGGTTGAAGGCCAGTGTCCTTGGATGCATCTAAACAGCTTAATAAAACAAGGCGAGCAAGAAAAGTGGAGTGTTGGATCCTTGATTGTAGTCACTACTTAATTGTTGGCTCCCTCCCAGACGCTAGGAGGATCTCTCCAAACAACTGTTTCTGAGTCAATATATGGCACAGTTCTGGGAATAATTTGTTCCAGGGACCACCTCCAAAGACAGTGTCAGTTTTTGTTTTGGTCTCTGGCTCTTTTTTATTTACCAGCATATACATAGCCATTGGGTTTGTGCTGGCTTGCAATCTTATGAAGTTTTTCTAGTAAAGTCTACAAAATCTTTCATGATGATTCTGTTTCTCAGTGACTTCACCTCATCAAATTTCAGCTTCAAGGTCCAGCCTGTCCAAATCCCCGTTTGGCCTACATTTTATTTCCTTTAACCAGCACATCCAAATGTCTCCAAATGTCTGTGACCTAGTGTTTTATTCAAATTAACTTTTATATATATATTTTTTTTTTTTCCTAAGTGTTGACTTTTTTTTGTTATTATCTGAACATTGGAACTGAACTCAACCACAATAGAGTTAAAGATATTATGAAACCTTTGCATGTAAGAGGTTTAATATACTGGTAAAAATGATTTTTCTACCTCTGCAGAGCCAATACAAGTATTTGTAGAACATAGAGTGTACTGTACATACACATGTAGTATGTTTTATCTATCAGTCCCTTAATTGATAATCATTTGTTTTTAGAACATATGAAATACAGTACAGCAACTTAAGTCTTCAACACAGGCTTAGCAATTTGGCAATTATCAGACTGTATTTTTAAATGAAGTGAATTTGATTTAGAAGGAGTTTAAAAACACACATTTTGATGGCATATAGTTTTGTTTTGTGAAGGCCTGGAAGGTGGCCTGCTCTTTCTTGTAATCAAATAAATTGTACAGTAGAGGAATAAAATTTACACATTGGCACAATAAACTATATATTGATGCTATAAACACAAATATTGATGTCTTGATGTGCTGGGGGCTAGAGATGTGTAAAATAATTTCTATAGTTCATTAAGGAAAACTCCTTTCTTCAGATATTTACAATTACAGTGCTGGAAATGAAGCATATTTCAGAAAGCAAGAAATATACATCTGTTACAAAATATATATATAAATAAGGTAAATTCAATCAATTCAAAACAGTCATTGAATTGCATCTGTTTATTTTTGCTTTTCCATGTTTGTATATGTCTTGCAGTCAACTAAGCCCTAGCATAGGGCTTAATTGCTTTTCCTAACATTTCACTATTCCTTTTATTTCTTACTGTTTTTTTTTTTTTTTTTTTTTTTCTCCAAGTGTTATTTCTAGGCATAGTATTATAGGCAGGAATATTTAGTTTTTGGTTTTGCGTATGAACAGTAAAATAGTAATCAGAATTTAATTTGTATCAGTAACACTTCAGATAAACGTGTTTCAGGTAATAGCAAACCTCTAACTTCCTGTATAGTCCAAAAGATTCATCCTATTCTTACCCAGAAAAGAGCTGCAAGAGTTAGAGGAGAGTTGCAACTCTCTTTTTTTTTTTTTTTTTTTTTTTTTTTTTTTTTTTTTTTTGAGTATGTGTATGTTATTACAATTTTTGTTTAAAATTCCCTAATTTCATAACATGCTTAAGGTATGTTGATAAATACTCTTTGCTTGGAAAACGAAATTGCATAGGAAATCAAATCTAATATTCTTCAGTATTTTACTTTTTTAAAAAATGTAGTTTGCCTTTATTTAACTGAATTCATCTTCTGTGTCAAACAACACCTACCATAGGAAGAAGTGAGTCTAGGAATCTGACATCCTCAAGAACATTTATTTAGGATATGTAAGATGTCAAAAACAGCACTGGAATTAATAATTGATTGAACTGATTGATTGAATTATTGCATTCCACATACGTGTGTGCCTATTCATGGAAGGTACCTTTAATCTAAGAATTAGTGTTTTTATAAACTATTAATCTTAAAATGTAATTCAGAGCCCTTAGTTTGGTTTATCGCAAGATATTAATTGCTCTAAAAGTGTCTTTTTTTTTTTTTTGCTGCATAAAGTTTTTTTTTTTTTTTTTTAAGGACTACTATTGTGTAGTGTTGACAGCACAACATGAAAACTCCCACCGAGCTTGTCTATATAAATGTTTTGCTATGGCTGAGCATAATGTTCTTTGTTAGCCTACCAAATGAATATAAAAAAAGAATACAAATGCATGTAGCAGAGAAATGAAGTGTTTTTGAAAGGCTTCTACTCTGAAAGAAAGGAGAACAAAGCAGGATTGGCTAAGACTCAGCAAGTTGGTTATACTTTTCTCTACCTTGGGTGGCTCTGAGGTTTGACTGGGTGCCAGCTAACAAATTAGATCATTGATAGGTTACTTTTGCGTATTGAGTAATTCTTGATGTCTTATGGTCTGTCCATACATGCTGGATTAATCTTATTCCTTATTTCTTCTTCTTTCTCATTTTGGGAAAGACATTTTACTATCAGAAGTGATTCAGTAACATCCCTCCCCGCCTCGAAAAATATGAAATAAATAAAAAAGAACAAATCAAAAGGGAACATAACTTGTCGGAAGTTATTTTATTTAAAGTCACCTTCCATGAAAAAGAATAATAAATAAACCCCACAGCAGAGACTCTAAATCCTCTTAAGCCCATTATGTTTGAGCTAGAGAAAAATGACATATTATCCTTTTCCCTGACAAGTAGGTAAAAACTTTTTCAAAGGTTAAAAAAATGTTAACCACAGTGTATTACAATATACATATGTTTATTTCATGAGCCTGAGTTCTCCTGGAGTTGAGAAAGCTAAATGCAAAACAGCTTTAAAATGCTACTCTTCAGGTCAGGCAGAGATTTACATTCATTTCGCAAAAGGCAATTTCACAGAAAATCGGGCCTGCGTCCTCTTCCCCTGCTCGTTAATTTTCATCACACACCACATTTTCCAAGCGGTGTGTATGGGCACATTTGGTCTCCCTTCCGGACCAGCTCTAGGACTGTCACATTCTCATATGTTCAACAGATTTCCAGGCTGGCAACTGCAATTCCCCCTACAATTACTGCTGTGCATCCCGAGCCTCTGCAAAGCCACCTGGGTGGGAGACAGCCTGTCTCCAGCTTCCATCTCTGGCTCTTCCTTTCCCACCCCGACTGACCAGCCAAAGACACATGGAGAAGAAAGAGGAGGCGGTGGCTGGTGCTGGTTGCTCTCGGAAGTTCAATGAAAGGCTGAGTGGGGAAAGGGGATTAAAGGGCAGAATTTCCCACCGCAAATGTTATTTGGGGAGAGGGAAACTGAGGAAGAGGAAGCTCTGAGAAATGTACTAGAGGAGGTGGAGGACTTTGACCACTGGAGAACTGGGGAAGAGGAACCTCAGGAATGGGGGCTTTGGAAGCATAATCAAAGAAATTCAATTGATGATGATAACTGACAATTTAAGGGGAAAGAGGTCCTGGCAGAAGAATAAGGCAAGATCCTAGGATTTTCTTAGATCCTGCTCTGTCAGGAGTCCAATTCAAATATTTCAGCACCATAATTCTTGCTTGAATGTCACATAAACTGCTGGTGCTTATGTTTTGTATAAATTATAAAATGTGAGGCATGTCAAGTGGGGACAGCAGGACGCAGCCTTCCAAAGTTAAAATTGAAAAAAAATTATACAGTATTATGCATATTAAACTGTTTATGGTGGAGTACAAACAGTGTATTTCTGTTTCCCTATTTTTTCTTTCTTTTTATTTTTTTTTTTTTAATTGCCCTTTCTGTGCTTTCTGCACATGTTTTCATACCGTCATATTTTGTGTCATCCTCTATCTATAGAGGCACTCTCACAAGGAGAAAGGTCATGTCTTCATGGCTGAAAAAAGGACCACCAGAAAGAATCTCGGATCCTTTATTGCAACTCAATATATGTATGTATGAGTATACATAAATATCATTAGGGAATTAAGAGTTGCTCAGATAAGAATATTGGAAAACTGATAAATCAGGCCAGCTTAGTCTTTACAGTATGAGTTTATTAGACTGATATTCACAAGGAAGAATATCACAATTCTTACTCATTACTAATCTTTATTTTTACATGTTCAAAACATAGGCCTTGACGGTTAAAAAACAGTCCTTAACAGTTTTATCCTAAATCAGCTATTGATTTGCCACGCTCATCCTGGACTAGCCCAGCTCACTCTTCCTAGACCCTCCAGAGACTGCCACTTCTAAGAGCTCACTCCTAAACTCCCTATTGTATTTATTCATCTAGACATGTTGAGATTTAATGATTCACACTAAAAAAAAAAAAAAAACCACTGTGATTATCTTGCTCACCAGAGGATGGCTGTTCTCACTTCCTGTCCCTCTTAAAGGGCTGTTTATAATGAGAATAAAAGACGTATACTCACAGCAATAGCAATTTCCACTTCTCCATATCAAGACAGGATTACACTTTATTCTCAGAAATAGAAATGTTTTTCTTTTTTTTTTTTTCACATCTAGCCTAGTTTGACTGAATCTTCCTTTCTTGGAAAGTTGAAAAGAGATTTATTTATTTAGGTGGGGAGGGACATTTACTGTTGCTGCTGGTTTGTCTTGTTCTTTGGTAGCATTCTCTAATATAATTGTACCCATCTTGTGAAGCGATCATAAGTCACACAAAATGTATTACCTGGTGTGACCCTGGGTAATAGCAATTTTGCCTTCTTTAGCTAAGCCACAATGCAAGTCTGGGCTGGTAGTGCACAAGGATTAAAACCATTTCTTCTGATAGCAGCTAAGTATAGTTAGGCCACAAGGTCTGTGGCAGGAGCCCATGCAGATTTTCGGCATGTTGCAGAGGCTTTTTATAAATGAATGGCAAAGGTATTTTTTTTGCCACGACATTTATTTGTGCAAACGGAAAAGAGTAAACCATTAAGGATGCCTCATCTTTCACGTACGCTATCTGGGAAGGGTGCGCCGCTCTCCTCCTTGCTGCAGCTCTGCATTGTCTCTTCCCTCCAGGGACGCAACCGATATTTATCTCTGTACCTCGCGCTGCAGTCAGACAGAAGCTTTATTAATAATGACAATGGCACATCCTCTGCCGCTTCTTCCTGCAATAATTCACTTGGAGCCTTCTCAGATGTTATCTACATTGTTTTGTAGTGGCTATAAATAAGAAAGTATTTGCAACGAATTGTTTCCAAACAATTAATTACTAAGATATGTGCTAAGTTTATACTGTCTTTGTTACACCCAGACTCAGAATCAAGGGCAGAAACAATTATTTAAGTGTAGTTCTTCGCTTTCGGGGTATGAAAAATATCTACTCTCCTATCAGCGTAGGCTCATTTCCATTAGCAAAATAAGAGGTAGCATCCTGGATAAATTTGCCCCTGGATAATTTTTTTTTAATTTTTTTTTGGTAGGAATACAAGTACTAACAAGAAAAAAAGCAGAGCTGAATTTTTCCTTTAGTAATTGTATTTAAATGAGAGTAATAACATTTAGCATGTATATCACATATTTTCTTATTTGTAAGTCTCAAAGGAGTTTATAGAAGCAGACACTACTAAATGTGAAAAATGGAGACATCAGAGATTAATTGCCTTATCCTATTCTTCACATAGTTTCTCAGAAGAAAGCGGAAATTAGAACTCCAGTCACTGAGAGAGTAACATTGAAGTTCTTGGCTGTCTATAAGTGACAATGAATTCTCTTTTATCATAATCCTTTAGAAAAATTCTAGACACCTTAATAACAGAGATGAATGAATAGAATTAAGTTTAAGTGTTTCCTTTACAAGTTTTCTTCTTTTTTTTTGATTTTTTTTTTATTTTTTTTTGAAACAGAAGCAGAAGCAAAGTCTTTAGTTGACTTCAAAAAAAGATCAAATTAGTTGCATTACTTTTGTTTGTCTGTTCCAAGGTTCATAAGTTGGGATGGAACTCACCTAATGCCCAAAATTCTTAAAGACGCATTTCTTTCCATAGCTCACAGAACTATCAGAATCTGATCTCTGAGAAAAGTGGGTATGATGCTGAACTGCTCATATTCTGCAGTTGCTCATTTCTGACCACGAAAAGTGAGGAGTATGGTGCACAGTAGAGAAATAATTGAAAAGCTTCAAGTGAATTTCAATGGCAAATATATTTTCTAAAAAGGATTTTAGTTGTAAAAACACATGAGAGAGATGATATTCCTGGTGCTTTATCAAAGCAAGTTTTCTTGTGACACTGAGTCAGTGTAAACAAGCAATCCTTTCTACTGCGTGACCCAGTAAGGACTGAAGTGGTGTTTCTCCAGGAATAAACTGCTATGGTAGTGCTACCAAGCTACTTTGAGTACCTGATTACCAGAGTAGTGTTTTAGCTGTCACTAAAAAGAGAAGGCAAGCAAACAGAGGAAAAATCTGAAGCTGAGGACCACTGCTAAATCAGAGCGGTGAGGAAAACATGATGCTGAGGTAATGTTTCCTATCACTCTGTGTAGATTTAGTGGCATTTAAGCTTTAGCCTTAATGGGACAAAAGCAATTCCAAGAAGAGTAAGAGTGATATTTTGTTTTTATTTTTGAATGGCAAGTTTGTATAAACAGGAGGTTGAGGAGGAAGGAGGCTCAGGAGCCCAAGCACTCTCCAAGGAGCTATAAGCAGGAGGAAGAGAAGGGATGGAATTCCCCCAACTCCACCCTCGCTATCCCTCCAAAGACTCATGTTTTTCTGGCTGTCTTTTCTTTTGGCAAGAAGCTAGGCAGTGCTAAGTCAGTGGTAAATTCCACTGCAGATGTGGATGCTGAGCAGTGTGTTCCCTACTTGCTCATTTGCAAAGGTGAAATTGTCTTTCAGTCAAGCTCTCCAGCACAACCTTGGGGACAGAATTTGGAGCCACAGGGCTCTAGCAAGGTCCAGCTGGGCATTGAAAGCAAGACGGGTTTTGAGTTTGAGATATTCCAAGATCAATCAATCAGAAAATCCTAAAGACATTCTTCCATTTATTCCCAAATGTTTGGGAATATCAACTATGAGAATGTAGAGACCTTGCTAAGACCAATCTGCTGAGAGATACAAGTAGGCAACCACCCTTAAAACTGAAATGTTAAGAAATGGGATCTTGCTGTGCAAGAGATACTGATCCGTGAGGACAGTAGGGAGACAGCAATTCACTGGATTAATTTAGTTGGCTGGTCATGAATTTAGTGGGCATGAGTATCTCAATATATGCCTAAGCCTCAAGGTCTGCATTAGACTCATCTTTTGAAATCATTAGCACTATCAGCACTAATTTTAGTTCCCTAAGAATTATTATTGACTCTGCAGCCAGAGTTTGTTTAAGACTTCTCTCCACATGAGAAACAGAAATCCAATTTCCTGTTCCAAGAATGAGGAGCAGTGGTTCAAATGTATTAAGTTCTTGCCTAGACTGTATCTTACAAATGCTTAAGATTAATCATTTTCTCATCCTTGTTAAGTGCAGAATGCATGCATGGTGCTCTGTAAGACAAAGAGAGTACAAAGAACCTACTCATTGCTTTCCGTTTCTATACCTAATCATTCACAGCCATGTTTTCCTAGAAATCCCATTAAAACTTTATTTGAATGGATATGTTTGAAAAGTTATTTCTGGGACTAGTGATTGATCTAATAAGATCCTAAAAAAATTTAAACAAGACTTTTCCAAGATCTTTTAAACAAGATGTTTAAATTTTCATTTAAACAAGATCTCCCAACAAGAGAGAGAGGAGATTTAGATTGACATAGAAATGACTGCAACAGCCACTAAACAAGAACAGTTCCTTAGTTTTATATTCAATGTGCTCATAGAATCAGTTCCTGGCTATAAACTAATTTTTAAGAGATTTTAGAAAGAATATAAGATACCTACACTCTCATTCAAATCTCAGTAAAGTCAGTAGTGCTTTTCCCGCTGACTTAAATTTAATAAAACGTTAATTTAATTTACTTCTCATTTTCTATAATGTATTTTATAGTGTAGAGTTTAAGAGGCTCCAAATCTGAGATGATAAAGCATTTCCAAATAAGGAAGATGCAGTCATTATTCAAATAATTTTTGTCTCAAGAGGTATATTATTACAGCTGATACAGATGTCAGAGCAACGGATCTTAAAGCCTGTTGATACTTAAACGGTTATTGGTATGGCTGATAGGGCTGTACTCACAATGTGCTCCTGGAGCTGCAGCCAAAGAGCTCTCTCATTGGCAAAACTTAAACTCATTTTCCAAACAGAGGAAGTCATACAAGCAAAAGATCGCTTTCCCATTATATTTCAATAACCATTAAGCTCTCCTGTCATTTATATTGTATGACTCATTCAATTCTGGCCTTACATCCCACACTGCAGCATCTGTAACAGGAATATTGTCAGTTTAGGCAGTGGCGACAGATTTGTTGATCAGCTGTGCCAGCCATGGGGCAAGGGAGACCCAACGCAAGAAATCATCGCCCAAGAGGAGAGCGCTTATGCTTTCTGGAAAGGCCCCAGGCTCACTGAAACTCCACTGCAAGCACTTCGTCTCCAGCTACAGCCTTTTACCATGTTCCATCTTGAATTTATAAACTTATCATTAAGTGAGGAAAAATGTCTCGTGTCTGCATTTTCATAGGTGTGATTAAGTTTCACACAGATTCAGCTGCAGGATTAAGAGCTATGCTGACACTCTTTTTCCATGAAGACCAAGCTGAACGTCCACTTTGAAGAAACAAAATGTGCCTGAAAATTTAAAAGAAATATTCTCAGGATGCAAGAGACAAGGACCTAAATAAAAGCAGTAATATTGAAGGAGAGTCCAGTGGAGCTCTGTGACGGGGCCAAAAGCTGGGAAATGTAATTGTTATATAGTAGAGTTTTGTGTGACTGAAATAAAGTACTTGGGAGGCTATACTGTATATGTCTGTGTCACCAGGGATGTTTGCTGTAGTTGCTTCTTTTTGTGATGTCATATGAATAGCAGAGAAGCTAAGTATATATTACTTCTGCAAACAAGTACATGCATTCTACAGTACGATGAGAGGGTGAAATGCAAGCCCACTGGAATCTGATATATTAAGACTGTTTCATAGTTGCCATTTCTGTGCAGAGGGTATGAATTTATTCAGGAAAAAGTGCCTGAAAAAAACATTTTCATGCTGTAATAAGGTGGTAGTGGTAGAACTACTCTGCTTGTTCTTGTAAAGAAATGCTTTGTTTTCAGCATCATCAATTTAGAGCATGTCTCTAAAGCACTTTTTTGATCCACTTATTTTTAAGGGAACTGTAACATATGTTTTTCCTCTTCCACTTTTTAATATTTTGGTCTCTGATGAATCCGCATACAAAAGCTTCCTTCCTTTAGTTGGAGTCCACAAATGAAAGGCTTTTCTTTCTCTGATTGCAGATTAGCCTGCCAAGAAACAAACTCTAACTGGAGAACATCACTTTAATTTATTTATGGGATACAGATGACAAGGAAGTCTGTCCTCTTCTCAGGCTTTTTGGAAAGCTCTGGGCTGACCCAGCCCAGCAGAGTTCATATGGCAAAGGCAAAGTGTGCCAGGAACCAAAGCCAATAGTCATTGCAAACCTCTGAACCAAAACATTCCTTTAGTGCTTGAATTTCCCTATAATTTGTGTAGATTCCTTTTTTGTCAATGAAGCTCGCAGCGGATAACTAGCTTAGTGCAATCAGAAAAAAAAACCTTGCTATTCATTCAGCAATTAGATGATAGCAGTAATGCATGCTTTATGGTTTCCGTTCTTCATTCTTTCCTTTCTTTTAAAGTCCTTGGAGACAAATTCTGGGATGTTTGGCAAAGAGGAGGCTCTTGCTGAAAAATATCCTTTTTTTTTTTTTTTTTTTAACTTTAGCGTTGTTAATAAGTTTTATTCTCAGAGGCAAAACATCAGACCCACATAGCAAGAAAAGATCAGCTACAGAAAAAATACAGAAAACATTTATATATGTGAACTTTTACTTTGATCTACTTAAATGGTGGAGATTTTTTTTTTAATCATCAACAGCATATGGCTTAATTTAGAATAAAGTAAGAATATTCTGAAGGCATATAATTTTAGAAGAAGTGAGAAATGAGAAGGGGAGTAGGGCTAAAAGTATGAATTTTGCTTTTGTTGCAGAAGATAAATCATGAAAGGACAAGCTCAAGTGTTTCAGCTCTCAGTCAGGAGTTTCAGCTTTGGCCAAAATCAGCTGTGATTTTTACCCTTTCCATACAACAGATCATAGTTTCTCTGTGTTCAGTAAAAAAAAAAAAAAAAAAGGATCCATAAATATGGGTACCTCAATGACATTTCTACCGATTCTGTTAACTAAGAGGCAAACATTAGCTTTGTTTGTACTAGGAAAAACAAACAAGCAAACAGGAAGATAAATCATTTTAACTAAGTTAATAAAAATGATATAGTTTAGCAAGTGTTGGCTCTTGGTATATTTGGAAAATAAACTGTTGCTTATTTACTAACTGGGCATTTTCTTGTATTGACAATGCTTCCTTCTTTATTTTACACAGTTTCTGTCACTCAGACATCATGTGATATCAGACAGATCAATTAAGCTCCCTGTACTTTTAGGTTTTTTTATTTAAAGGCTAATCCAAAGCCCATTAAAATCAATGTGGGTTCTGAAAGATAAGTACTGGCAGATTTAAGTGTGGTAGTTTCAAGCATTACAACACCTAGATACCTTTCCTATCTAAGAGATTAATTTCCCAACAACATGCAAGAAAGGATAGGAAAGCCCTGCACCAGTCTTTGTGGTTGGCAATACAGAACAGTAGATTAAACTGCACTGAAGGTAGACGATTTTTAATAAGTTGGACAGTAAAATGTGGCAGCTGAGGCACAGATACACCCTGTTTTACTACCCTGTAAAGTGGGTGATGGCCAAGTTGGACAAATTGGGTAGTAACTCCTTTAACTGTGAACATGAAAGAACTGCAGAGTATTGAGACTTTTACCTGTACTGCAAGAGATGGATTGCATGAGAAATAATTGATTTCTATAAAAAGTTTGGGAATGCTGATAAAAGTCACCAAAAAACAATGAAGTATTACTGTTGCCTATGTCTTCGAGAAAGAGTCATGATATTTAATTTTTAAACACTGGAAAAGAGGAAAAAATGAAAAAAGGCATTTTGCAGCTGACTAGAAATACATTGAATTTCTATTCAGACTACTCCTTTTAGTTTCCAAATATCCTGTTTTGAAATAACTTGCAGCATAAGGATTGTCAATTTCCTCACACTGACAATCGGACATGACAGAATGAATGTCTGAAAGGACTTCAATCAGAAAAAGAGAAAGACAGAATAATGAGAAGCTCATAGGGCAGCATGGCATTCTGGAGTGGTTTGTGCTAACCACTAAGCTGAAATATTTTCTTAATTTTGGGATGCTCTTGGGGAGCTGCTTTAGTGTTGTCTAGTGTCTGTTTAGTTGTCTACATGAGCTCAGCAAGCTCTTGCTCAGACCCATGGTCACTTCTTAGATATTTAGCTGAAGTGCTTATGGTTAGACTCTTGTTGCCCTAGGTTAGCCTCTTATCAGTGGCCAAAGACAGGTTTCCAGAGCAGAGGTTGTCTTTCCCTCTACTGTTCAAATGTTGAACACTTGATCTGGGAGAAAGTATGGGGAATGGGGTTATGGTCTGCATTTGTTTTACTGACATCTTATTGACAGATGAAATTGAGAAATCTTGACTTTGAAAAATCTTTTTTTTTTTTTTTTTTTTCTCCAGGCTATTTTAAGCAAATGTTATTAGTGAGTATAGCAGAGTACAGTATGAATTGTCCACAAATCATGATTTTTCCATAGAAAAATAACAGGATAGAGTAGAAAGAATATACGCCAAGTGGTTTAAAACCTCACTGGAAGAAGGATCCCATTAACAGCAAGAAAACAATACACTTGCAATTGAAAATCAACAAGTACTAGTGATCAATGTCTGCCTTGTACTAATGACTGAAAAGCAAAAGATGCAGAAGACAGTTTCTAGTCACTCAGGCATACACACTTTCTTAACCTCAGAGAAACCAGGAGTTCCAGACACAAACATACATAGGAATTTCTAGTACTGTGTGTATATATCTTCAGATAGTGTAGTCCTAGACACAGAGCAAAATGCAACCGGAACAGCTGTTCCAGTGAGTTAAGCCTATTGGCTAAGGAGAAGGCTATTTTCCTGCATTCAAGGAAAAAGAGATTTATAAAATTATCTTTTGGGAGAAACAAAAAATAAATATAAAGTGATCTCTACACATAGAAGAACAGTGATGGGCAAATTTTATTATTTATTTTACAATAAAATCTTACTGGAAAGAGTATGACATTGGTTGAGTTCTGGCTATAGTCAAACCTAATTGGAAATAAATGTGTGGTTTTACAGGATATGGGCTATCATGCTGCCTTTTAGCTTGATGTTTTTTACTTTGGGGACACTGAACGGTTACCAGCAATGAGTCATGAGTAAATTTACTTTATTTGTACTGCTTACTATCATTTGTAGTGTGTCATTATTTGAAGTTTGGTGTAAGTCTCAATTGAAACATTAAACTTTTTATGAACTGGAAATCTTGGAAATCCTTCAGAGGAAGGCTTTTATTTATGATATTGTAGTCAATGTTTCCATTATATCCCCCTGTTTTCAGGGATTTATAGCTTAGTTGTAAAATTTCATTCTGGACTGAAACTTGGCATATGCAACTGAACCCAAAGAATGATGTTTTAACCCAATTTGAAAATAAGTCTGGCCACACTTAAAATGTGTGACCATATAAAAAAAGAAATTCATTTATAAAATAAAAAAGATTCTTTAGAGATTCTTCTGCTATATTATTATGTTGCATTGTATTGTATCATTTTCTATGATTAATTCTGTATTAATATTAATATTATACTTCAAATACCCTTTTCATCCCATACTTCTGCATCTTCACTTCAAGAATAGAGTGATTACCGTTATATTTACCCCCAAAATGTCTGGGTTTGGGTGTTTCTATAGTCCTTAAGTAACAAGATAATTACTTCATAATTAACTAGTTTGATACCTAGTGTAAGGAAGAAAGTTAGGCAGATAGATAGAGTGCAAACAGACATTGACAAAAAACAGCCAACACACAAAAGAGAATTCAAAATCCCTGACAAGCAGAAAGAAAAAAAAATAGAAAGATCGAGGCCATATTAAGCAGCTTAGAGCCAATAGAGTTAAGGCATATTAATTTCTGTAGCAAATTGTATTGGAGATAGTGATACTGCAGATTTCCCATTTTTTTCAAGACCTACCGTTTTGTTCCTAGCTCAGACTGTTGGATTCCTGTATCTCATTGGAACATTACTACAGTAATGATCAAGAAGGCTATCATTGCAAATTCTCTACTTTTGGAGTTATCTCTGGAAGTTTCATAGATTTGTAATTAATTAAATCTACTTCTTTTAGCTTGTCTGTTCAAAGGACAGCACAGCTTGAAAAAAAAAAAGTTGTTTGCAAGCACATTCACTATATAGCTGTTCTTAATGAGATTTTTGTTTCAAAAAACTCTTTTGCTTATACTAAGATTTAATTACAAAATTGACTCTCAGAAGCAAATATGTGAATCTCTGGAGTTATGTGATTCCTATTTTTACTGAGAGGGTTTATATGATGGCAATAAGACTCAAATAAATCTCAGAGAACAGAAACACAGAAAAGCATTTCCAGGCACATCCCTTTAGACTTCTATAAATCCCTTTAGACTTCTATAATCTCTTTAGGGTGCTGTAAGGACTGTCTTTTCTTATCATCTCTCCTATTCTAACTGAAAGGAAATGAATGTGGACTAGTGTGCTAGCAGTTTTCAATCAGGCTATTCATGACAGATGTAAGTTCCTTCTTCTTTGGCCTTGCCACACATAGGATGATACAGAGAGCATAAAACATTAAAAACATGAAAAAAACTTTAAGTTATAAGGAAATGGAGGCTTCATTGTCAATTCAACAAAGACTAACAACATGTCTAAAGGAGAAAAAAAATCATACGTGCATTTTGAATTGACATGCAATGTTCAAAAAGAGCAACTGAAAAGAACATAAAAGGAGGAAAGAAGAGAATGATCCCTGAAGTGGTGTTACAGACAGTATATTGAGATCCTGGAGGATGCTACAGGACTGACTGGTGTACAGTCTCACATTTTATGTGGTGCTTTAGAGTCTGTGTGTGATGTTACACTAAATGTAGTATTCCCTATTTGTTTTCTTGTACATGTGGTACATCTCCTCCCCACCTCAGCAATAAGAATCATAGACTATGCTATCTTTTGGCTGAGCTGCTTAAGACTGCTACATGTAGTTTAGCTTGCTTTGATGAAGACTTCTACAGGGTAGATGTCCACAAGTGAACTGGGTTTCTAAGTTCTCATTATAGTTGATGGACATCTAGTTGAAATGGGCTGTAGAATAAAATTCAGTTGTCTGCACATGGGCATCTATTGCCAACCCAGATCTGACCTAGGCGCATAACCAACCCAAATTATCCAGCCCAGTCTGCAGCTCCAGTTTCTGAGGGACACAATCCCCCTGCAAACACTGCTATTATCTGCTACCCCTGTGCACATATTGCATACCTGAGGACTTAAGTCTCAAATGGCTCATGGCTATGTGTGTGTCTCCACTGAGGAACAGGAAATTATTTAACTGAACAAAGGCAGTTGTACATATGTGGGAAAGATAAATATGTCTCTGAGATCCACTCACAGTATTGAGTAGGGCAAGGATTCATTTGGATAAATACAGGTGTCTAGTTGCTGACTGAAACACCCTGGGGCATCTGAAAAGAACTACAGTCGTGCTGGGAATCTGCTTTAGGTAGAATATGTTGGAGCCACAGAAAAAAAGGAAAATAGAATAAAATATCTCCTGGCTTTATTTATGTGAATAAATCAAAATTATTTTCAAATGATTACTAGTTTAATAAAACAAACAAATATGGTGCATAAACTACCTCCAAATCATAAAGTATCTGATGCAAGAAATTATTTGTCGAAGAAAGTAGAGATTAATCTAGGAATTTGGGAAGGGACCGGTTAAAGAGGAAATTAAACACGTAGTCCTGAGAAGGGAAAATTGTTCTTTGGGGAGTTTCCTAGAGAAGTTCAACAAAGATCACCCTCAAGACTGATCATATTTAATATTTTTATTGGTGCTTTCTGCTGATACAAGTGTGTGATACAAAATTGGTAAGCATTGGCAATACAGGTTGAAGGCAGAACAGGCAGATCTACAAACCTGGAGAAGGAGGATTCTAAGAATTTCTGCTACACTCTTCAGGGATGTTAATAAAAATGCCTAAGAAGGGAAGACAGGATGTGTTAATTAATCACAGAAGTGTGATACATTATTGAAAAAAAGTATATGATCTGTAGAGTACATCAGAGGTGCCAAGAGTCACATGAATCTGATGAGACCTCTTCTGCATTATGTACAGTTTTCTCCATCCATTTGTTAAAAGCAGTATTAAAGCGAAAAATGATGAAGAAGGGAAAATAGTATGACTAGGAAAATAGGAATCTGTCTTCTGAGAGGAAATTGAATGAGTATGATATTTAACTTAGCAAAATGAAGACTGAGATGAGGATATGATTGCTGTCTCTAAATGTATTAGACAATTAACACTAGAAGGGGAAATAGCTATATTAAGGAACAATGTTGGCAGAAAAACTAAGTGGATGTAAAATGGCCAGGAATATGTTATGCCTGGAAATGAGGAGAAAGATTTAAACACTGGAGTAGTGGGCCTCCAAAATGGATTAGAGTGGTTAAAACAAACAAATCCCCTTTTAAATACTGCTTAATAAGTTTATGAGGGAGATTCTATGATATGGCTGTCTGCAACAGTAGGAAGACAAATTTGATGAGCTATGAGGCCGTCTTCTGTTTTAAGTAAATGGCCTGATTTTCAAAATTTCAGAGTGCTTGCAGCTCCCATTGTTATGCCTCTCTTGATATCCCTCATTTTGCCTCTCTTGATACCCCTCATTTCCCTATGACATTATCAGAAGCCAAAACTGGATTGTTTGCAGCATTAAGTAAATCATAGTATCACATTGTGGAAGAGTATATTTTAAGTCTATGAGAAAGGGAATTGGCAACCATTTACATTATCACTGTGAGGTACTTGGTTATTTAAGAGCTACGGTTGCTAGCTTGCATATTCTGCTAATGCAAGTCATAAAAAGCAAGGAAACAATCATTTGAAAATTTCTATATCATCTAAACTCTATTAGTGTATTCCTTTTCTCAGTCTCAGTCTCTCAGTTTCACTCTCCCACAATGCAAGTCTCTACTCTGCACGTTAGGGAGGCAATGGACAGCTTTATTTCCACTATGTTTCAAATACATGCATTTTAGAGGTTGTTAGAGGTTCAGCGTGGCTTTCATGAATCACACAGTATATAATTTAGTATTTACATATATGAACGAAGTCTGGTGTTGATTTTTAAGTGGGAGCTTTTTTTTTT
>VZSV01000204.1:39762-52941 GCA_013398735.1 Nothocercus julius | reverse complement strand
ACAGCAAATGTCTGTGAACAGAGTACTATTTAATTAGATATGGTTAACAGAAGGGGAAGTCTTCAGAATAAGTGGGGAGTCCCAAGCTGATTCTTCCAGTAATGGAGAGTAAACGTCTCTAAATCTGTAGTTAGCTGCTTCCTATTTAATTTTTTTCTATAGGTCATATCTATAAAATCCAGTAAGTTTTCCTTTACAACTTACCCTACATAGGTCAAAGAAGCTGACTCCACTTTTGAATGGTATTTACCTTACATTTTGTTGCTTAGCAGTTTGCCTTATCTTCTTTTTGCCTTTTGCTTTGCAGAATCTCTCCAGCTTTACTGTCTGCAGCTACATCTGTATCTGTAAATCAAACATGCCTAGAACTGTTCTCTGGCACTGGGGCCAACTGGAACAGACCGTTCCACATCCGTACTATTAAAGTCTCTTGCCCTCCAAAACAGAGCTGTTGCATTCAAACTTCTTATTGTGAACAGTCACTGACTGTGCTGATATGCAAACATACCCAGAAGTTTTACAGAAGAAAAAGAGTTGACCACAGCCAAAGCCATTTTTCTGACCATTCTAATAATTTAACTATATAGACAATCCATTTCTTTAAGTTACCTGCCATTGCTCAACTGAATAATACAGGTGCAGTCTTTGTGTATTGGGCTTGCTCCAAAATCCTCTACAGTCATTGGAAAGCTTGCTACTCACTCCAGTTTTCTTTTGTTACATTTCTGCTTCTACTACCACATTTCCCTCTTCACATAATAACTTTATGAATAATTATTGCGTTGTCAATTGCCACATTGTTGTGTTTGTTTTGCACACCAACAATCTCAGTCCTCAGTTAGTGCCTCTTCACACCTCACCACAATGATGGCAAGGAAACCTTAGTGGTCTGAGCTAAACTGGGTTGCTGTATCAACACCAGTCTCATCTCTGATAGGGGATCGTCGTCAATATTGAAAAAAAAATGCAATAATTTTTATTTTAAATAGGGTATCTTCAATGAATCTTACTATCTCTGAGTATTCCAGTTTGCTGGGAGAATCACAGATGTTATTATGGCTAACACTACTACTTGTAGTGCAAGACACTACATCTGTACCCAAGGCTGATAACTTCCTCAAGCTCCATACATCTCTCCATACATACAAGCCCCTAGATCTCTTCTGTAATCCCAACTCTTTGGCATGTGAATCAAATTCTAGGATTGTTGGCTTCTCTTCTCAACTCAGAAATATGCTTAGAGAAGATGACATGTTTAGGGTTAGAGGAAATGCATAAAGTCTACAAGGCACAATTAAAATTGGAGAATCCTCCTTTTGTAGCTTGTACTTAAATTATATATTACAAAGACTTTCATAGAATAGGAAATAATTCTCCCAATCTCGTAACTAGATGACTAAGTGTTAGGTGAGATGATGAGAGAGATAGATATCTCAGTTATACTGCAAACTGCTCTTCCTGGGGAAAAAAAAAAAAAAAAAAAAAAAAAAGATTGAAGGAATGTACATGCTATTTCTTCCCTCCTCAAAAAAGAAAAAAATATGCAACTACTTCATATTGTAGACATTATTCATCTCTTCCCTACTCTCATCATACTACCTGCTTTCTAAGTACTTCATGAGAAAATGTAACTTTTCCTAATGACTTTACTGTTTTTTCTTTCTTTTTGCTTAATCCAATTTCTCAAGTGCTTAGTGATGGAACTCACTGGAGCCACTGCAGAAACACTCCTTCAAAGTCAGAAAAATAGGATAAGGCATTCCGAAGGTACTACCTGCTTTCTATGCAGATGGAAAGGGGAGAAGCGGGTAAAGACATCAGGATTCAACCATACATCAAAATGCTTAACACTAAATCCTGTAGTCAGTCTCTTAAGGAAAGAGCTAGCAGCCACAGTTCATGAATACACTGTGATATGATAGTTTGCTAAAACTAGATAAGCTATTTATTGCTATCTTTCATCATATTTATACCTACGTATCATTTACATGCCTGTTTGAATCTCTCCCTATTCATCTCAAATAGTATACAGTTTGTGTGCATTTTAATACCTTCTAGGCTTTGAACTCAGTGAAAATTGGATCAGATATGAAAGGAGAGATTTTTTAAGGGGAGAAGGCTATTACATTTAGGACTTTTGAACATAGTTAAAGAAATATTACATTATATTCCTCAGTTCTGATGATGAACAATACAGTTGTTTTATTCTGCAATAAGCTCAGTAAAGAAATGCTAATGGACAAATCAGTGACTGATATCAAGGCTTGATAGAACGTTTTAAAAGCAGAAAAAAAATCCTTTATATACTTTAATGACAGTTCTTTTTCAAAATTTTTAGCTTATTTGTTGACAATGGCATAATACTGGCCCTGGAAAAGTGCTAAATATATTTTCCCCAGTCTCAGGGAGGCAGCAAGCTTTCTATGTATCTTCTTGGGCTCCTAATTCTAATGCTGGATGAGCTACAAAGCATTTCCTAAAGCAAACCTATCTTCTCTAATTTTTTTTTTTTCTTTTAATGCTAGAAATGTAGCAGTCTTCAGACCATCTTTCTGGAATTACAGGCTGTGAGGCAAGCTTTTTGCATGTCAAAAGCAAATTTGCAACAGACTTCAAGGAAGTTGGGAGCCATCATGCAACAGAATTTCATAAGACTCAACTGACTTCCACTTGAATGGGAGCTGAAACAGATGCAGAGGGGCACTTTGTAAAGAGACAAAAGTATTTCATTTAGAATTTTTGTACATAATTAAAGAAATATTCCATTATTCATGTGCATGAATGCCAACTTGTTGTACCACGTCTTTCATGATTAACAATGGTTGGGTAGCATCCAAATGAAAATTCTGGCTACTCCTGGCTATCTGGTTTAAATGCAATGAAACACAATGTGTCAGATTCTTGCAGTGCTGTATGTGTATGCCAAGGATGATCTTTCTACATCATACGCAGTTATTTTACATGGGTTGGGTTTTGAAGGGAGGGGATCCATTAGAGAAAGTCCACACTACTATTAGGAAACTTTTTTAATCATACAATGGTGTCAGTGTAATATGTGCAGGAGGAAAAAAAAAAAGGCAAAACAAAACAAAACAAAAAACACCCTGACACTGATTATAAAGACCTATGAGCATTGCTTCACGCATTGTCTGAACTTGCACAAGAGTAACTTCCTCTGCAGCCAGAGCTCTTCAGGATGTGCTCTGAGCAGAACCACACTGCCCTCTGTCCCACAAGTGCTCAGAAACAGACGGGCAGCCACGCGTTCCCCCAGCCCTGCACAGTCCCACTGAGACTGCCACCCTTCTGTCTCTCTGCTTCACTCATAACTTCTCCCTTCCTCCTTCCACTGGGCAATCTATTTTAAGGCTCCAGCAAAGACACTGATCCTAGCATGTGGCTTGTTTTTAGCCATCCTATAGCTGTTTCAGCCTCCTCTATCACATTAGATATAAACTATTACTCTTTCATATAGATCTCCGCAGCTTTATATCTCTTAATCTTCCTTTTCTCTCTTAGTATCTGGATATAGACTTTTTTCTTTTTTTTTTCCTCGAATTGGCTGTGGCACTATAGCTTTTTCCCCTGCTTCTCTGAGGAGTAGGAAAGGGTTCATATTGCCTAAAGAACTATAATATCTTGTTTCAAATCCTCATTAATATTTTTCTGTTCCAAAATTAAAAATAAGAGATAAAAGAAAGAAATACGCCTCTAAAATTGTGACTGTCTCAGTGCCAAGGGAGAGCTTTGCTACAGAAATACAAAGCAAACAAATAAATACTATGTTTTTTAGGCAACCTAAAGCTTACTGTATTGATTTGCAGACTGAAGATCGAGGTCTACGCTCGTTTCTTCCTTTGTGGACGGAGCGGACCTGTTGTGATTGGAGGTGACAGTCAGCAAATAGTAACTGCAAAAAGGAGAGCTCCTAATTCCAGATTTATTTCTGATGGATTTGTTAGGATTTCTTCAGAGGTTGCATCTCCTCAATTCATTTTATTGCTCATTTCTCAGTGATTGCATTTGCCACTCTAGTACAAGGGAAATAATTTTTTAATAGCTGTTGAAACAAGAAATATGTTTACTTTGTCTTTTCATGCCTACAGGATCAAGACATATTGAATGCTTAGAAAAAAAACAAACACTAAAACTTTCAAGAATTTTCTTCTCAAGCTTAATTCAGGATGATATCAGGTTTCAATACCCTAAATGCAATCTAACAAGAGATGTTTTCACTGTTACCTCAGTGTTTGCAAGGTGGTGACTCATGAACAAATTACTTTCATGGTTGGGTTACATTTACACAAGTTAGGGTGTGAATTTTACATGCAGATCAACAAGATGGGACAGATTTAGGTGTGGGCATATTTATATAAGGGATTTGAATATGGGCATGGAAGAATGAAAAGTGAAATATCTGCACCGGTACATTCGCTACTTTAAGCAGAAGTTGTTCACAATCATATTGATGAAGGTTTAAAAAGACCGATTTCATACAGGGCATTAAGTGAGATTTTGGCAGAGAGTTTGTGGCAGAGAAATCTGAAATCCAATGACATCCCAAATCCTTAACTAAATACGGATTGATGCCACATGTCAATCCTTCACTTAGAGTAGATGATGTGGACCTTATTCCAAGGATGGCAAACAGCCATATAAGTCGCTACAACAGAATACACAATGTCACTGAATCTAAAGGGAAAGCAAATGCATGTGCCTCAAATAAATATAAAACACAGCACATATTGCTGAGTGTCTCCTACTGATATAGCACATGTGTGTACTGACATAATTAATGGAAGGAGTGTGGTCTTTATGTTCTTACTGGGAATTTACTGCTTAAAAATGAGTGGTGGTCACAGTTTTGGTAACTGGAAAAGATAGCTTTGTTTAAAGGATATCCAGAAAATATATGTCTCAGGCTTAGTTGCATGTCTCCAGACATTTTCTTCACTGTTTATTCATTTTACTCAAGTTTATCTTTCTTTTAGGATGAGAAAGACACATCGACAACAAGCCACGTCTTAAGTAAGACAAAAATGTTTACGTAATCACTAATGTCGGTGCAGCTTTGGATATTAATTAAGAATGACATTTGCATGATGGACCATTCTTAACGGAAACTAATATGTTTTTTCTCCTATTTCATGATAGGAATGACTTTAAAAAAAAAAAAAAAAAAGATTCAATAGTTTGCTTCCATTTTATCTCCTATATTATGACAAAGAAGATCAACACTGTGAGATGTGCTATTGATGAATATTTTAAGGCATCTGGCTTGTGATCCCAGTTCCTACTTGAAACAAAAGTACTCCTTATGATTTGCAAGAAATGGCGATGTAGGTGAGGAACTGTGAAAGTACTAGTCTTCTGCAACACAGCACCCTATAGAGCAGCCCTGCACGCCTGCCTTGTTTCACGTTTAGTTTTTTTTCTGTATCATTTTCTGATAGGTGACATTTTTCTTCAGAGGTAATATTATGTTATTGGTTTTGACAGGTGCAGGGCAAAAAATATAATTCCATCTAATCCTGTTAAATTTCTAAACTAAATCGTTTGTCACCAACCCAAATGTTGTTCCTTGCCTATGATTCTCTGACACATGTTCCAAACCAACATTCTGCTGCTCAAGATCATCTTAAACTCAACATTTACTTTATTAAGTACATTGATTTGTATTTCCTTGTGACTTGTGGACAAAAACAATGATGATTCCATGGGCTTTTCCTTGTCTTTAACATGGCCTTCCTTGTCTCTGTAGACTTCAAGAACAAAAGGCATTTGCAAGCTGCTGAAGCATAAAGGCTGAAATGTGAACACAGAAATCATATTAAAATCTTAGTGAAACAAGACAGTATACAAGAGTATTTTTCTTCCTACACCATAGGACATCTGACAGAAAAGCAAGGCAATGGTAGGCTAATATATACCTGTAGCCATATGCAGTTGCAACAACTCTTGTCTTCTAATCCTATGCCTAACCCGGTTGTCCAAATGAGCAAGATTTCTCTGATGATAAGTATACTAAGAAAAGTACAGGATCATATTAACAGGGCAGACCTTTTTGTAAGAGAGTCTAGATTCTTGCTATTATAAGCACTGTATCACATAATCTCATTCATAAATTTAAATCATTCCTTATGCTGGATTATTACGCAGATGTTCCTGCTGGGGAAGATATTACAAAGTATATTCAAGTTTTGAACACCTTTTATTTATTTGTTTCTCTGTTTCTATCTTGTTAATGTTTTTTTCTAAGTCAACACACCAACATACAGTCCTGGAGTCCTGTTATGTAGTAGAATTATGATATGCTGGTAAACTTTAATCAGAGGAAGTCATCAATGTCTAAAATAACTCACTGTCTATATTATGTGCATATTTTCTCTAAAAATGATTGCATATTCAGAGAAGAATTGTTTGCAGGCGGAGTTAGCTGTCACCCAAACTTCTGGAAACAGGAGATCATCATGCTTCAGTTAGGTGATGCCCTCAAATGAATTGTGTTTGGCCGAACAAAAATGTTTCTGTAGACATTTTTAGCAGCCTTTTATCAGTTTGTGGTATATTGTGAAATTTTTGAATACGTCTACAGTTTGTTTAACAGTCTTTTCCTCATCCAAGGCCTGATTAGAAAGTCTTCTCCAATCCTGTAGGGAAAAACAACTTCCCAGTGTTCAGTAATGAGGAATTTGGAGAAGGTATTAGCCAACATGTCCTGAAGGCTTCAAGTGTAAATAAGATATTATGAAAACATATATTTTAAGTTTTGCTAACTGGAAGAGTGTTGATACAATTCTATCAGAATATGCAATAGTATTTTTGTTTGTTATTTAAGGATAGCTGAGTTTTACAGTATTCATTAATAGTTTATGATATGTAGAAATAGCTTAGAAGAAGAAGGGTTGTTAATGTGCTATCTTGATTTGAAAAGAGTTACAAACAAATCCTACTAAACTGATTAATCTCACTTTAGAAGAGTTTAGACAAAGTAGTCCAGCCCAGTTGAGGTTTGCATTTCTGACTGGTAAGTGGACTTATTCTAGCTTTTCAAGTGTCTGGATATTTCCCCTTCCTTTTTGTCTCCACTGCAGCAACCATATCAGACATGGATTTGCCATTATTTGTAAATCACCAGAGGAGATGTAGCTTAAGGTAGAAGCCTGGTTTTCCGAAATTTTAGAAAACTTAGAGCAAGTGTGTTAGTGTAATAAAACATTTGTCATGAACTTATGAACTTGTAGCTCTTACAGATTTGTATCTCATGTTTTATTGTATAAATGGTACATATACTTTCTTTACTAAGTATCTGTCAAAATGATGCATGGCTTTTAAATAAAATGTAGCTAAGGATGAAGCTAAATGTGAGAGACGTCCAAGAAGGCAGGTAACAGGCAAAAAGTAAAAAAGGAGATAGTTCATCTACAGATTGTAAATTACATTTCAGAATGCCATTTATTTATCTTATTAATGCACTATAAGAGTGTTGCTTGGTAACTTCAATGATATGAGGTATCATCAATGATACCTCCATCATCAGTGAAGTTCAAGCAAATCCATGGGCTTTTGAGAAGTAAGCTTTTCAAGTCATTTCAAACAAGTTGTGCAGTAATGCCTCTGTCATGTACCATCAGGGAATTTTCCTATGTTACATACTTGACAGAAAAGTACTTTCAGAAATCTCTAAGAAATTCATGTAAATAATGACTTCTTTTTCATGTATCTTCCAAGCTTTAAAATTAGGCTTCCAAAGAGCAGGAGTACAAATGTACAGGACTCGGAGAAGAAAAATTTGTAATGAATATGTTTACAATTTATGGGAAGACTCCTCAGTTCAGCAAAATACTGTAGCAGGTATTAAATCTCATTAAGTATACGGTATCTCAGCATAAGCGGTTTGCTAAGGGGATGCCTTCTCATCTGGATATTTAATAAAGACATATTTCTTTAAATACTAATATTGTGAAGTTAAATTTCAGTGTCCTGAATGAAGAACACAAACTTTTTGTTAGGTGGAACTTTTTCTATTAAAAGCACATCATTTTTACACAAGGATAATAGTATTACAATGGGTTTTAAAATTCCAAGATAGATTAAAAAAAAAAATTAGAAATACCTTAAAGTATATTTTTAATAGTAATCTTCAACTGTGTGTTGGTATGAATTCTTAAAATAGCACTCTTGGTACAAAGATAGCCTGGTTTTATAGGAAGGTCATGAGAACTGTCTGCATATATTTCTAAAGACATTTTAAAAGGCCCTAAAGACATTTTGAAATATCTTAAACACATTGTATAAACAAAACAATTGGTGCAGAAAGATTTCCATTGTCATTTTTGCAGCATGTAGTGTCTAATTCTTTCTTGAGTGATGTGACCATCTGAAACTCATTCTCTTTTCCATTTCACTATTTTCTTCTTCTAAATCCTATTCACTTTAGGTCGCCTTTTCTAACCTTTCTGCATCCTGTCTCCACCTCCAGAAGAAAAATGCCACTAAGTGAAACAGTAGTTCTTGCAGAAGATCCTTATTTCACTGTAGCATAAGCATACTACACTTAAAGTGTTTTGAAGTGTTAAGATTCCCCAGGTCCTATGTGCCTCATATGTGCTGGACTTCTTGAGGCTACGTAGCCCAAGCTTGCACAAAAAAATGGCCATTAGCCCATTTTTTCCAGATATTAAGCATCTTAATCCACACTACTATTTCTGTCAGATTGAAAACAGTTTGGAAATCTAGACAAGCAACCTAATTCTACTAGGAGATTAATTTTGCTTGGAGAAAGAAAACATGTCCTGGTACAGGCAGACATGCGTAGTATCATCTGGAGGAGGATACAGTATAGGCTACTGCTTCCTACATCACTTTTTGGTAAACAAGATTCCAGGCCACTAAAGTGAGGCTAGAGTGAGAAGGAGAAAGAAAATAAAACCAATTTTATATGCACTGATATTTTGTTTGTTTAAACCAAGAAAATGTAGGCCTAGTACCAATACATATGTATTACATGTCATCTTACTGTCCAGAAATTTAAAACATATTTCCAAGGAAAAATACTTGACTCAGCAAACAGGACATAGAGCAGGACCTCATTTGTCAAAAGTCTTAGCTGAAAAATAGCAAATTGCATGACTGACTCTGGAACAATAAGGAACTTTTTTCTCTAACTGCGGCAAGATTTTACCCTGTCTTGCCAGGTAGCCTAGACTTTTCAACCCTGAAGGATATTTAACTTTGATAATAGCTATTATTGCTCACTTTTAATCATTTAGTCAGATACTGACCAGAATATACTGTGTTGCTATACATTGAGGAGTATATGGAAATTGTTGGGTCACACTTTTTATGGTACGTGTTAATGGTCTGATTAAATGAACCACATACTATGTTCTCCTTCTAAAATCTGCTAAATCACTTCACATATCTTGGAATTAGGCAGAAGAGTGAAAACATGAGTCACTAAGTCTATTTAAGCTATGCCTGTGGTGCTGGAGTGGAATGGAGCAGACTGAGCAGTAGCTCTGAATCAGACAGAAAACTCACTATTCAAGTTTTCCTTCATCCATATCAGTTCATATTCTTGCCATGATCTCTGCTATTATTTTCTTAGATATTTAAGATCATGCTTTCTGGTATTCTTTGCACATTCCTTTCTTCTTTTGCTCATTCCTGCCTTTTGTGCCTAAGTTTCCACATATGTGGGAAGGGTAGACTGGCCTCACTATAGTTTTGAACACCTCTCTGTTTTATTTATGCAATATTTCCAAATCAGAAAAAAAAAAAAAAAAAAAAGAGAGAGAAATTATATTTCCTCCTGCTCCCCCCTCACTAACAGCAGTACTATAGTAAGAATTATTGGTGTCTCTTGCAAGAACAGTTCTGGTAGCAGTTCAGCTGAAGTCACTGCTCTTCCTTGTTCTTCAGTTCCTGTTAGATTATTCCTCTTTTTACTAGGTGACAGGAGAGTTAGATGGCACCTGCCTTAGATACTTTCACTGTTGTTATCTCTGCAGTCAGAGACTCTTGTATTTACATGTGCTTAAGGGCACACCCTTCAAAGCTGCTCCATCTACTGCTACAGAGCACAGCTGAATTTGCTGATTTTAAAATTGCGAGATGTCTTTAGAATAGGTGTAACTATCTACATAATTAAGACAGTTTTTATTTATTATTTTTATCTTTTGAAAGGCTATTGATAGGTCCAAAACTAATTCAACAGTGTGTCAGCTTCTCGTAACTGTGCACATGATGGGTGGGAAAGGGCCAGTGATGTTTTCTAGTTCTTGGTAGAGAAGATATCAAGATACTCAGCACACTTCACTTTCAGGATACCTAGCTTGTTTTGCTGAAGTATCTTCTGTATCAGGTAAATACTAACACTCTTTTCTACAAGACTGGAGGGCCCTGACTTATAGGGAAATAGCAAGACTATTATGGCAGCAGGTAAAGGGACAAAATGCCAGAGATCTGCATGCAAAACACACTTCTGCTCCAGTGGATACCCTAACTTTTCTTTTGATCAAACCTCCTGCAGCAGTGGCTGCTACTTTGCTGGTATTTCGTGACTCCTAAGAGAAATGAGGCTCCTTGGCAAATTCCTTCTTTTGTATTTAAAAGCATACAGCTGAATTTGGCATGGGAAATAGTTGCAGGAGGAAGATAGTCAGTGCTCTGTCACCTTACACTTCTGGCAGCAACAATTTAGCTCTGAGACAATACAGTATACAGCAGAGAAGAAGCCCCAGCTAGGGCTGGGATTCAGCTGCAGATGGTAGTCAGTTAAATGCAAGTGTCTAGGTGTTGAGCTATATATCTAAATTCAGTTACAGCAGTGGAGATTTAGGCAATTTATCAGTGGATTCTCCAGTGCTATTCAGCTGGCTAATATATTCAGTTCATTTGAGATTGAAACGAATATTTGGTAGACTTCAGGTTTACTGTGGTTTTATAAAACAGGAAAAAATGATGTCTGTGATGCCCTAGAATATCAGCCACTGACAGATATTACGAGAGACCTGATGTGTAATGTTACACCTCCGAGCTCAGTCGCATTTGATATTTGATATGGAAAATGAATGTAATTGCCAGCTTTACAAACTGATATTTCTGTTAATATGTGTCTTAAGTACTGCAGGGTCAGGGGCAATATTGGCTGAGAGACTAGCAGCAGAGCCAGCAGAAAGGCTGCGGATGCAGGATGCATAGAGCTCTGGTCTTTTTCCCAAGGATGTGGTGTTAATCATTTTCTAATTCATAAACCATATCTTAATGTTAAAATAATATTCACTGTGTGTTCACATAATAATAAGCATTATTTATTTAATGAAAAAATCCTTTTAGCTGTAAAGGACCATTCTATTTTTTAACAGACAAAGTGTTAGTGTGGTTGTAGCTGCAATGATCTAAGGATATTGGCAAACCAAGGCTTGCAAGTGATGGCAGTGTCTTTTATTAGACTAGCCTTGCCTTGCTTAAATAGATAAATAACCTTTTCAAGGTTATAAGTTGCTACAGAAACATAAGCATTTCTATCTATAAAGCCCTAAACTTTTAGGATCAAAAGAAAAACAAGGGTTCAGAAATGACCTGCCTATCTAACGCCTCTTCTTAGCAACACCAAGGGTAATTCCTGTAAATTCACAGGTCAGGTGAGCATAAAATTCAGCCTTTTGTCCTTTTAGTGAATCAGATTCAGATGCTAGTTGTCTGTAACCAAAGTCATCTGCACTGAGTATGGTGTGTGCAGCTGTACACATGGGAAGTTGTCTTTATTTCTTATATTTTTTTCCATTAGTGCCTGTAAAGAATGACTGCAAGAATTGTCTCTTGTTCTTTCAGAAGTAAGTCATTCATTAGAATGCTTTACCTTTACTAAAAGTTGTGTTCTCAACTTCAGCATGGCCACTGGCCAGAAAAGCAATTTCCTTTTTTTTTTTTTTTCCCTTCAAGAAAGAGGTTGGAAACCATCAGTCTGTATCGGGAAGAAGGATGTCAGTTTTAAAGGTGAAATAACATTCACTCCTTTTACATGATAAATGGAAGTAATAGGATACACTAATGAAAGAGAGAGGACAGAGCAATTAAAAATACCAGGAGAGGGTGGTACACAAGTCTATCCTCATGTTATCTTAAAGTAAATTAGCATGGGAGGTTAAAGAAGCCAGACTTCTTTTACTTCATAAATTACTCAGCTTTCAGTACAGGTTTTACAAGAGCACATATTACTTACCTGAACAACTGATAGTGTGGTGTTTATCACATGCTGCCTCCATTTGTAAGGTCATAAATTCCCTTGCTGTGGTTGCCTGTAACTTGTTTTAGTGCTAAGTGTAGCAGTAAAATGATGGAAAAAAAAAATCTATAGATTCAGCTATATAATACCTGACTCTGTATTTTGTCCTATCTTAAAGGAAGTAAAGGCTGAGGTTGCCTAAAATGAGCAGATACAGGAATAATTGCTACTTAGTGTCTTAACTGTCATTTATACATCGATTCTTGGCATTTTAATGGATAAAGAAAGAAAGCTTTTTCTTCCTACATTAAACCAGGGTACTACAGCTTAGTATCTCCACTGAAACTGTTTGTTCCTTAAAACTTAAACACATAAATCAATACAAATAAATAATTTCAATCTTTATAATTTATAATGTATGTGTATATATACATCTACACACACTTACATTTATATAACTTATTTAAAAATATTATTGTAATGTGCATGCGCCCTCTCTTGAAGGCAAAAAAGACATTATGACAAGGTTTTCATTCTGGAAAGAATCGGGCTTTTAGATAACAAATCATTTAAGGTAGAAATTTTGGTTATATGTGAAAATCTATCCATGATGTCTGATTCACTCATTGTGTCTCAGCATATGACAGACCTACAAAACAACACAGTAAACTTCTTTATGAGCAATCAAATCTTTGCCTTAATCTGCCTCAGCACAGGGCTTGGCATTGATTGAATTGCTCTGTGAAACCACTTTTTTAACCAGATGAAGAAACAATATCCAGCTCAAACCATATCATAATAATGCAAGCAAAAGGCTTTGTTATCATAGCTTATACACCAAATATCTACCTTTTAGAAATTGTCCATTAGTCTCCTTGTTCTTTATTTAGACCTTCTGTGTACTCCTTCTCCACGCATCACCTGAGGAGGAATAAGGGCAGACACCA
>VZSV01000204.1:0-38337 GCA_013398735.1 Nothocercus julius | reverse complement strand
TTTTTTTTTTTTTTTTTTTTGTGATTATTTCATAATATACATATACAGGATATCAGTTTCTACTGCTTTTTGTTGGCTTGATATTCACATTGTTCTCCATCTGTTGGATAATTATTCTCTCTTGGAAACAGTCATATTGCTTGCTTCAGATCTAGTGCATGCTTCAGACTTGGAGGACTGCTTGTCTAACCTTCAGAATGATTATAGTTTCTTTACAGATGTCTTTAAGAGTTGCTCTTTTGAGGCATCATGAGATATCTTGAAATGGTTTTGCTATCTTAGCAGTTTTCTCAGCTGCTGGATCAGATTGACCATTACTGGCAATCACGCTGTACTATTTTGTGATTTGCATTTCCCTAATACATTCGACATCTGCTTGGAAACTCCTGAGGCATAGTTAATACTGCTGCTGCCAGATTTTCTCTTTTCTGTACTTTGCAGATGTTACATCCAGTGGTGCTCAGTTTTAGGTCTCTCCTGAGGCTCCCATGAAAAAAAAACAATAATGTTTTGTGTATATAATACACGACTGATATGAAGGTCTTTCTCAAGTCTTTCTCAGGTCTTTGTCATTACTATGGGCGTATCAGTTGGGGGATTTTCAAAACTTTGCATGTCTTGTAGCTTGCAGAGGCAGATATCTTCTGCAGATGGCTATGTACAGCTGCTAAAGTTTGCTCAAGTTTAATAGAAGGGTTTGTGGCAAACAACAAATCCTGATCAAGACTGAGCAAGCTGCACATCCGTATGCCCTCATCCTAACCATCTTGTCTTACTCTCATAGCAGAACTAATCCCATATCCTGTGCAGGGAAGTTAAGATGAGAAAGTTAAATGATTTCCTCGGATTTATGGAGATGTACCAGAACAAGGATTTTAAAGCAGAAGTTCTTCTGAGTAAGATTAATGTAACTTTAGTCATCTATATAACCTACATCTTGCATAACTAGGGCTCAGTTCACATATTTAATTTTAGGCATCTAGTGACATTTGAAATATCTTAGGATATCTAGGGGAACCTCACGCATTTGGGAGAAAGAATACAGAATTGTGGGACACCCAAGAACTTCTGATGCAGCACCTGAAGGGCAGCAGAACATTCTAAGTTGTCTCAAAATACATTTGATACCTATGTTTAGGCAAGTGGATCAAGCCTTTTCTCTTACTTTTTATTAGGTGTTTTTATCAGCATCAGGAGAGTAATTACCTATTTTAGTTCTTGACAGAAAACAGAAAAAATATCTTTAAACATCTCTAATGACATTAGCAGTCATCAAGGTAGTTGAGATGCTGTAATTATGACTTGATTCAGAAACTTGATAAAAAGATCCAGCAAGCTATCATCAAGACCTCCTAAACGCTGCATCTGGGCACATCCGCCAAGTCCCACTGGGATGAGCTCCGGAGTCTTGGTCCACTGACAGTTTATACAGCAGTGCTCTCCTTAATGAAAAATGCATTTTTCTGCCTCTTTTCATGGCTGCATAGGAACAAGGAAGAAAAGGAGGAGCTGATTCGCACCTGAATGCTACCCCAGTATGAGCTCAGGGTGTGGTTTGGCTAAGCACCTTGGTCCAGTATCAGTAAATCTTGTCTCGATGTTGCATCACAGATATAGCTATAACTGTTCAAGAAATCAGTTTGGCATATAGTTTGTGGATTTCTTTGGACCAAGACAAAACAATTTACAGTCACTATACTTCCAGAATGTTCAAAACTAAAAGAAAAGACTAAGAACTTTCTTCAAATGAGAAAAGGGAAAAAGAGTTGAAATTCTAGGAAGCAAAAATTAGGATTTTGTAATCTCCACAGCTTGAGCCTGCTCTAAAGAAGGTAACTATTTTCAGTCTAACAACATAGGGCAAGAATATAACAACACACTTCTATTCACAATGGATCAAGCCAAAGATTCATCCCGGTCTGTATCCTACTGTTAGCAGTGAGAGACAGCAGACACCTGGGCAAGAATACGACAGAGCAGTCATGGAATAACTCCATGCAATATGTTCCCTGTCTCAAGCAATCTGGAGTTCTGGCGATAAAGATCTTCTAAAATATGAAATAAATACTGGAAAAAGAAAACTGCATGAATGCTGACAGAGGTATTTGTATTTAATAGCGCTTGATGGATTCCCTCTCCCCCATTTTTCCAGTTGCTTTTTGAAGCCATACCATTCTGTGGGAAGCAGATCGGCAGCAAAAATGCGTCTTATTTGAAGAATGACTGCTTTCTTCTGTTACTTCTAAATCTGACTTTTGTAGTCCTCTTGTCACTGGGGGGTATTTTTCAGGGTACGTATGGCACTATTAATGTAGCAGTTTTTAGGCTAATCATTAACAAATCGTTGATCTAAACTCATTTTACATCTGTGACTGAAAAATCGCCATATAGAAATGGTAGTTACTATTTAGTGAGACAGTTTTCTTTAGGAATAGAGAGGTGAAAGGTTCCTTACTCTGTTCTCACTCCCAGTCTCCTGAGCCACACAATCCTCTAGGATGTAGGATTTAAATGTTCAGCAAAATGATTTCCAATAATACGACAAAACATTTCATGGTGAAAGCCCAGCTGGAGAGTAGCACCTTTTACAGGAGTCTAACACTATGTTATTACTAAAGTAATTTGTGACAATAAGGAAAGAAATAGGGGCCATCAATCAGACTGTCAGTTCCTGTTTCAAGCAGAACACATTCAAACAACATATTGTAAACCCAGATCTTTTAGTGTACCAGATTAAGAAACATTTTCTTGCTGATTTGCAGCTGCAGGAGGAAGAACATTTGCTAGATGCTGGTAGTGCTCCTTATTTAATTCAGTATAAGTTCATAAAATAAATTGTCCAGATAATTGGCTGTGTCCTCAGCCCATGTGTACCCATTTTTTTTTTTCCTGTAGATGCAAAACAGATTTACAGCTTAAAAGTAAGTGCAGCAATAAAGCAATATTACTAGTAATAGGATCGTGCCAACTTTTACGACCAACTAAAATAAAAAAACGTGTTCAGCCACTTTGAATAATTGCATCTGTCAGGTCCTGCTCACCATTTTCTAGATCCTGATTGGAAACTGCATAAAGAGAATTTATTTGATTCTTTCATTCTAAAGAGAATACATGTAATACTAACACTACTAAAAAATAATAATAATGCTAAAAAAATCATGATGCTGAAATGAACAAGAGGTAAATTTGTCATTCAGTTTTATTTTGCAATGATTTGGTGTTCTTAGATGAGCCTGGGATCTTTTTTATTTTTGTGGAACTGCAACATATTCAGCGTGAAACTGCAAACTATAAGCTATATTGTCAGTGTAGCTGATGCTTTTACAATCCAGCATCTACTGCTGTAGGGTTGTAACATAATTATTAATATTAATAATGTAAATAGTATTATGACACTGAATAGAACTGAGCCTGGGATGGAAATCAAGCTATCGGGGGACTATTATGCAAAAGGTGTAGGATCAGCAGCATAATTGAATGTGCTGGTCTAAGCATAGAAAGAAAGTGAAGTATTTAAAAAAAACAAAAAAACAAAGATATCTGGGGAAAAAAAAAAAGATATTCCTAAGTACACTTTGAAAAGATGCCAATTGGACCTGATGAGACAAACTCATAAATAGCTATAGTGTCTTTTGAAGCCTTCTTTCCTTCTTATGAATGAAACAAGGCTTGCACTAATGAAATATATTTTATTAGACCACCAGATTCATTTGAAAGAATGGACCCAAAGTTTGTCTTTTTATAAAAAAAGTAAAAGTAAGTTGCTTTTTCCTGTGGATAATGCTGTGCTTATATAAAAGACTTTATTTCAAAACACACCATATCTGCTTTTGTTGATTACCATTTAAGAGAAAAATAAAAGCTGATGAATGCCTCCTGGTGTCCCCACCATCATCTCAAGCTGTGCAGCGGAGTGCAGCCTCTTCCTGCCCCGCAGAACTTGCAGGGCAAAAGCACACCTTGGGTTTTCAGGTCCTAGCCCAAACAGCTTCCCACGGACCTCGGACACTCTGCAGCCCATGAATGTCCATCTCAAAGACAGACCTCTATAATGGTCTGGTCTTTTGAGTTTCCCACTAGGATGGATGCATTTTCAAGAGAGGTATTTTATACTGCTAGTGGCCAGACTTTCTTGCTTTAGTATGTGGCATTTTGCGCTCTTTGGGTTTTGCTTTCTTACTTTGATGCTGGAAAAGTTAGATCTCTAAAAAACCTGAAGTATTGATGTGTTTAGCACACTTGGACTCATCTGTTTGAAATTTTATGATATGGGAAAAACAAAAACAAAAAACAAAAAAAAACAACCCTACTTTAAATTTCCATAAAACTCCTTTCAATTTCCATGAAAAATATTAGAAAGTTGTATGACATTTTCATAGCTCTTCGTATGTTATCATTAGGGAAAGAGGTCTTCAGCATTTCCATCTTCAGCCTTCTGTGCATCAGAAGCAATTTTTTTTCTCCTTTGCCATATTAAGAACTCTCTTTACTACTGTACTATACCTCAGAATAGTCACATTACATTACAGTCCTGGTTTTTTACATCGGTTTTACCAAATTGGCTGGAATATGACAGATCTTATTCTGTCTGGCAGGATTTGTTTTGATGCTGAATGTCTCTGCAAGTATTTGCTTGTAAAGTATGACATTCATAGCCTTAAGTTCTCACTCCATTTATTAGTTATACATGCTTTTATGTCATACTCATGAATTTTTATGTGTTTTAATTAAGGTATAGATATCTTAAAGCACATTTTCTTTTGCGTCTGAAAAGCAGTGCTGTGAAATTCCATTGGTTTTTGAAGAGATATCACATAAACTTGTGAAAATTTATTTTTTTCTACACAAAACAATATTTATGAAAATAGAACTGTACTGTTATAGAAACAAGGCTTAAATTATGGGCCTTTGAAAACTGTACAGTTGCAATGACCTATTAATAATTTATGAACAGTCATGTGAAAATAATTGTGTAAGTTAGACTATCTGGAAAATGTTTGTTCTTTTCTATTGATACCTAGGCAACAGAAATATTTTACTTAAACAAAATAATCCTCTATTTGTTGATTTTCCGTTTAAGAAATCTGTCATCCTCTCTATGAGCAGATATTACATTACGTGATATAGGCAGCTTAAAGAACAAAACAAATGATCTGTGAATTCATAATCTAAAAATTATAAATAAACTATGTATAAAAACGGTTGCGAACAGTCCTTGTACTTATGTTAGTGACTGCACAACTGTTCCACTGGATTTAGCAGAACAGAATTAACCATTTGCCAACATGAACTGTCCTGGGTTCTGAGCAATCCTTCATAGGGAGAATAGGTGTAAAAAACACCATTTTCTTGTTCACTACAAATAACTTGACTAGCAGTTTTTCATGGACTATTGAACTAATGCTTAAGTTATGTGAAAACTAACTTATTCTGAGTTGGAGTTTGAGAAAATTTACACTGAAGTGGAAAGTACTGAACAACTTAAAAAAGATTGCATTTATTTATGCAAATATTGTTCTGACCTTCTTACAAGGATCATTTCATAATGAAAATACGCTCTCCATCAGAGAATTATAATTATCTTTTCAAATAAAGTTATAATAAATAAAAAAAAAAAGTTGAATTAGGCAAAATCTGAAATCAGATATATATTGAGGTAAAATTTCTTTTATGCTTTTGAGTCAAAGTATTTGCTGATAATTTGTAAAATGAAGTATTGATTTGGGCTGGTTATCTAAGTCATCAGAGAATAACATTAGCAGCTTCTCAAACAACTCCTAACAATATGTTGCAAGAATAATTGCTTTACCATGTGGGACTTGAGTCATGTGAGCAGGGAGCCTTGAGATCTCATGAAGTCACTGATATTCCAGGAATACCTGAAAGTCACAGACCAAATAGTAGAAATGATTACAGTCATTAGGGGATGGGTAGTGGTGAATTAAGCACTAAATTAGAAACTAGTATTTGCTTAGTGTAGTTATTAAGGATCTGGTTTAATATGTAGCCAAAAAATGATTCAGATCCATAATGCATACACCTGGCTGTTTGGAAAGCAAATTTCCCCAAACTAAAGCGGTTAACAATATTGAAGGAAAAAAAAAAAAAAAGATTCTTTATCACCTCTTCACCTCCCCCAAACTCCAAACTTCAATTTTATGTTAATCACACAACATAGCTTCTTGTATTAAAACTTAAAAATTAAAATTCATATCTTACTATGAAAACAAAGTACTTTCTATTTCATTAGGAGCTGGGGCTAGCTGGGGCAGATGTTAAATAGCAACAATAAAAGTTGAATATTTTTAAATACAGTATACTGGATAACTTCTAGACAAAATACTAAAAGTGATGAGTTCTTTGAGACATTCATGTTGATTTTAAAACAAGACTTACAAAATTTGGGACATTCGAAGATGATGAAAAAAAAAAAAAACTAACAATGTTCTTACATTTTAAAGAGAAAAATTATAACCCAGATAATTATGTCTTGGTACTGATTCTGTGCAAGGGGTTCATTTGTGAGGCAGTCAGTAAAGTATTAAAGCATTTTTGCATAATTGATTCATACTTAAGAAACATGAATCATTTTTCAATGAGTATATAAATCTGCTTATTAAGAATAACTATTCTGACAGAAATTTATGTTTGCAATGCACCTGATTTTCATAGAATCACAGAACGGTTGAGGTTGGAAGGGACCTCATCTAGTCCAACCCCCCTGCTCCAGCAGGGACACCCAGAGCACGGGGCACAGGGTGGCAGCCAGGCGGGTTGGGAAGGTCTCCAGAGAAGGAGCTTCCACAGCCTCTCCGGGCAGCCTCTTCCAGGGCTCTGTCACCCTCACACCAAAGAAGTTCTGCCTCACATGGAGATGGAACTTCCAGTGTTTCAACTTGTGCCCATTACCCCTTGTCCTGTCACTGGCCACCACAGAGAAGAGTTTGCCCCCATCCTCCCTACATTCACCCCTCAGGTACTTATCCATATAGATCAGCTCTCCTCTCAGTCTTTTCTTCTCCAGGCTAAACAGGCCCAGAGAGGCCCCACCAGGGCTGAGCAGAGGGGCAGGATCCCCTCCCTCCACCTGCTGGCAACGCTCCTCCTCATGCAGGCCAGGATCCCATTGGCCTTCTTGGCCATGAGGGCCCTTTGCTGCCTCATGGTTAACTTGTTGTCAACTAGGACTCCCAAATCCCTCTCCACGGAGCTGATTTCCAGCAGGTCAACCCCTAATCTGTCCTGGTGCCTGGGGTTATTCCTCCCCAGGTGCAGGACCCTGCTCTTTTCCTTATTGAACCTCTTGAGGTTCCTCTCTGCCCAACTCTCCAACCTGTCTAGGTCCCTCTGAATGGCAGCACAGCCCTCTGGAGTGTCAACCACTCCCCTCAGTTTGATATCATCTGCAACCTTGCTGAGGGTGAGCTCTGTCCAAGTCATTGATGAATGAGTTGAAACGCACGGGGCCCAGTACTGACCCCTGCGGGACACCACTGGCCATAGGCCTCCGACTAGACTCAGCACCATTTATAATAACCTGCTGAGTTCTATTTTGTTTCATATCACATCTAAAAATTTTAATACAGAAATGTAGTTGTAAATTGGAATGCAAATAATCCTAAGAAGATCCCAGAGAGACATGAGGGCATTGGCATTTGATGCTGCATTGGTGATCTTAGAGGAATCACAGATTAATTTTAGCAAATGTTATAGAAGGAAAAAAAATATTTGAAAGGTAAAAAACCTCAACAGCAAAGTGCTAATAAAGATAAATTTGGGATGCTTGGTACCAAAGGGTCTCTTAAACAATGTAGTTTAAACCGAAAGGAAGAACACATGCTTATTAGCTAAGAATGTGTGGGTAGAGGAGGTGGTTATATTTTGGCAGAAAATAGTATTTCAGTGCAGCGGTGATACTAAAGTTTCTCTAGTTCATAGAGGTGTTAGCAGAAAATTGTGTGTGTGTCCTTGTGTGTAAGTGTGTACACAGGCACATATAATGCAAGGGAAGCTTAAGAGAATAATATAGTACAAAACAAAAACAAAAGAGAATAATATAGTACAAAACAAAAACAACATAAGTTATTTATTACCAAGATGATATCAACAAGATAAGAATATTTGATGTTATACATTGGAAAACAAACAAATAAACTTCTAAGGGACATTGCAACTTTTTCCTTTTCACCTCTTTTGTAACCAATCCATTTTCTCGTCTCTGTGAGCTCAGGGACAGACAGCAAGGTCCCCGCTCAAGACCATCGCATGGATGCACAGAAATATCAGAACATGTTTGCTGAGCTTGCTTGGTTCAGCTTCATTACAAAAAGGAAACATGCAGCACAGTCGCATAGGAGACATGAAGCACAATAACCATTCTCCTCAGAAAATAAATTAAAGGATAGCTAGGGCTAGAACTGTCCAGGTTTCCTGCATACATCACAATTATGCTCTTTCCCACACATCAGTCTCTACAAGAATGGGTACCTGCAGAGAAAATCCTGACTGGGAACTACCATGCGACCGCACTTGAACTATCTGAGCTTGGCTCAAGAGGAAAACAAAAATCAAAGACATCTGAAGGATTGCAAAGTTTTGAAGTGGGTGGACTTGCTTGTCCCTAAGGTAAGAGCTTCTCCGTCTTCTCTTTCAGGGCTGGTAGAGGTATGAAAGAAGAGGAGCAGCTGGCATTATTTGCTTTTGAAAAAGCCCTTGGCAGAATTGTATTGGAATTCACAGTCAAGAAAAGGGCTATTGTGGGAAACAAAAATGCCATGACTGTGTGCTGGGAGGGACAGAAAGAAATGGTCATATCTATAAAGCTTTGGAGGCCTGGAGACCAAACTCGCTCTTGAGTTGCAACTTCCCTGCAGTCCCTGCTGCCCACACAATGATTTGTATTTAGACTGTAGCCTGCAGCAAATCAGCTGGATTTCCAGTGGGGAAATTTGGTCTTTGTGGGGTGGGAGCCAGGAAAGGGGGGACAAGGTTCACACCCGGCCTCTGCCCCAGCAGGCAGAACGGATACCACTGATTCAAGCCACATGGATGTGCAGACTTGACCTTGAACTTATGTACACCTACCAAAACAATTTTTTTTTGCCCTGATTAAAAGTGGGTAAATATTAAATGCAGCTCCTTAAACCTTAATTGTACCACATCCCATACTCTTCTATTTACCTCTGGCTGAATTGAGAAGATGAAATTCCTAACAGCTGCTCTCTTAGCCCAGCTGACTTTCTTACAGCTGGGGTGTTTGGAGAAAACCAGTAAGTCTTTAGGGCTGACACCTCTGAACTCTGGTGTGCACTGGAACTGCGAAAATGAAACCTAGCTTCCTTATGGAACTGGGTGTTTTGATGAATCCACACCTTTCTCTTTCAAGGATAAATTTGGAAAGGAGTAAATGTAAGCAACTCTAACAAGTAGAGCAGGTGAGATGCTAGTAAAAGACATCTCCTTCCTGTGATTTTCACAAAGACAGACGATGGATCTAACAATAAGGAAAAAAAAAAAAAAAAGATGCTTTTTCAAGTATTGCAAGAAATGATGCTTATTGAAGCCTATGGGAACCAAGGGAAGAGATGCATTTAGTCATGTCAATGCAAGGAGCTGGTTGGTCGCAAAACACATACTCCAGATTTTGGCTGGCCTCTCTTTGCACCTTCAGTTTCAGCCTCTCATGCAATCCCCCTCTCACTCTTTTCTTATCCCGCAGGGTCTGGAGAGGAACCATGAGGCCCTAGAGCTGTTCCAATAGCAGCTGTCCGCGAGGCAGCCCTGGGAGTTCATGGCAGTTGCAGTGCTTGTGGGGCTGCTCACCGCCTGCGCTCTCGCTCGCCTCCCTGGCAGATCCCGCTCTGCTCTGGCGCAGCGCTGTGTGCAGTCCCTGCACACACAGCAAAAGCTGAGGGAAAGGAACAGTTTGGCTTTTTTTCATGAATTTACTGTGTTCAGGAAAGCTGCTGATCTCAATGTGATGAGATTTCTTTCTTGTTTTACCTTCTTTGTCTATTTTTCTCTTTGCTTGTTTTATCTCTCTCTCTCTTTTTTTTTTTTTTTTTCTTCTTATTTGCATCTCTTTTCCCTTTCCACTGCAGGTGTATCTCCATTTCTCCACTTTTCACCTTTTCCATTCCTCTCACTCACTCTTTTTCTCTCATTCTCCAATACTTGTTAAAGCCATTTACTTCCCTTTAGCTTTCGAAAAAAGTTTCTTCTCCTTCTCTTCTTTCCCTTACCTACTTCCTTTCTTTATTTTTCCTGCTCTTCTTCATAAACTGTCCCCTCCTCCTTCTTTCTTTGTAGGATTTTCTGTTCTCTGCTCTTTTCTGTATCCCACCCTTCCCTCTCTTTCCCAAACTACCTCTCCATTATTCCCCATCTCCCACTGCAGGTGCTGCAGCTGAGCCTCAGTTGGAGGAATCTGAGACACTCGCAGGATGGGTGGAAGCTCCACATCTATCACCCCACCCTTCAAGTGAGGGGAGGAGGGTACTGCATGTGCAGGTCTTGGGACAGTGATTCTTGTCAACAGGATGTGGGAGTTTTGTTTCAATGTGGGAATGTCCCATGAAAATTGGGACATCTGGCACCCTTGCATTCCACATTGAACTTGTTCTTCTGTTATGAGTGTCATAAACACAGATTATTTCACAAGCCACAGGAGTTAGAGCGCACAGTAGATTGCATTGCAGCCGGTATGCCTTCCCTTAAAAGGACTGAGCCTTGGAGAGCTGCAGGGATTTCAATCTGGCATGCACTGGAAAAAGAAACATAAACTCAGGAATTACAGACTCCACCAGTGTCATCAAGTGCAAGCACTGCAAGTTAAAGTAATTGCAGTCATACTTTATATCAAGATTTTGGATCAGAAAGGAAAGCTATCAAAGCCATGCAAATTAAATAAAAAGCAAAGATCATTAGTGTAGGACCTATCATCAACTACTTGACTTCAGAGGAATCCACATACAAGGATCTTCACCAAATTATAGGTGCCTCATTTATGTGCCCATGCTAGGAATTACCCAAGAATCCTTCTCAACTCAATACAGAAAGATAGGTCCCCTGAGGGGATCACTCAGAGAACTTCAGCTGCTCTTCCCTTCAAAACCAGACCCTCAAAGGGGCCTATCCTCTGTCCTCCTCTGGGCTGGCTACACTTCTTCTTTGGGCACTGCACTCCAGTGATTCAGGTTGGTCCTCCTCCTCTCCACCACTTCAATGGCCTATAATTCCAAGCATTTTTCTGGACATTTTAACCCCAGAAATATGTAGTTATATATACTGCTGATCCTAACCTTCAACCTGCCAGCACCACTGCCTTGCTTCCCATTGCACGAGCAGGCATGTATGCAGCAGTGGTGGTGAGGGCGGCCATCAGAGTTTTGGCCCTTGCCAGTTCATGGTCTGCAGCCAGCTCAGCCACCCTGGTCCTTAGCCAGCAGAGGGAGTGTAAGGTAGCTGTCTCCATGCTCATGACCCTTGGTGTCCATGCAAGGGAATGGCTCTAATGTAAATAGCAGAACATGCTCATTTAAACATGATTGATAACGATGGAGAAAAAAAAAAAAAACAGATGGCAAAGGATGAGGCTCGATGAAAGGATCATATTGAAAGGATCATATGTACAATGTCAGATGAAAAATAAACTTGCAAGAATTTAATTAATGGCATCTGCTTAATCTGGAAATCCTTTTTTGGTTGTTGATTTAAATCAGATTCTTTTGCAAAGGTCCTTGAAAAAAAAAAAAAAAGAAAAAACTTTCAAGACTGTGCACTCTGGCTCTTACACAGCGGCACTAAAGTCATGGACTAGGGGCGGGGAGTCAGTTCTTATGGAATTGCAATCCTCTCCCCACGGAAATCCCATCTCCTGTATGGGACAGAGGTCAACTGCTTCCCAGGAAGCCTCCTCCCTTTCTTTAGTCACATGATAGACAGACCAGAGATAAGATGAATTAAAAAAATCTGTGGACCTCCCCCATGATACCTAACTTCATAGAAGCCATTGAATACGCGAGATTTTAACCCATCCAGATAGATTTAACAGTCCCAGTAACAGTCCTGGGAGAGGAGAGATGGATCTTTGTCAAATGAGTTGTGACAAGACTAAACCACATTTGTCTAAGTTAGGTGTTAAGCTTCAGCTTAGAGTTGATAATGCTGTTTTGTAATAATTCTATTAGACTATTTGCTCAACACTAGACTTGTCCCACAGTTAACAGTATATCTGGAAACTCTTCTGAAAGAACTTCATGGGGTAATGGGTACAAGCTGAAACACAGGAAGTTCTATTCCCATGTGAGGAAAACCTTCTTTGCTGTGAGGGTGAGGGTACTGTGAGCACTGGAACAGGCTGCCCAGAGAGGTTGTGGAGTCTCCTTCTCTGGAGATCTTCCGAACCCGCCTGGATGCCACCCTGTGCCCTGTGCTCTAGGTGACCCTGCTTGAGCAGGGGGATTGGACTAGATGATCTCTGGAGGTCCCTTCCAACCTTAACTATTCTGTGATTCTGTGATTCTCTAATGATGGATATGTACACTGGATATATGGATATATGATCGGAAAGGTTTAAATTTGGAGGAATCTGCATAGATCTGCTTGAACTGAATGTATTTTGAAGGTGAACCCATGTATTTTGGACCCCATGAATGGAGAAGTTCAGTCTCCATGTGGCTGGCTGAAGGCCTGGAATCACAAGTCTCTGAAAACTTTTACCATACGTCAAAGAGACATTGGGTTGCCATTACAGATACGGTGTCGCTCTACAGTCATGGATCTATGTTTCTCACCACATCTCTGGAACTAGAGGTCACCATAGGATGCAAGGACAGACACTTTCTATTTATTTATTTAATTGTTTCTATTTATTTATTTATTTATTATTATAGTTTTATTTAAAAGGTAGGGAACGATGCCTTTTTTTTATTGTATTTTTGCACACTGTTACTATGTGTTATTCTCCTGTTCGACCAGATTAAGTGGCACTGGAGTCCCTTTTGTTTCAGGGAGACTTATGCAGTGAAGTCATACTGTAGAGGAACTAAGCAAACCACTCACAAAAGGCAATGCTCCATCTGTCCCTCACAGAGCAACAGTGCAAACATATGATTCATACTGTGAAGTATTATTCCAAGTTAGTGCTTTTACAACTGTAATAGCTGGCTGGTTGCACTGCGCTAGCTCTTCTTCTTGTCCTTAGTTGCTGACTTGCATTAGGGATACCTTCCTAATATTTATTTTTCATATAAACAATTATTACAGTGGCAAAGGAGATTTTCTGTAGATTATGAATGAGATGATAAATGTCTGATAGATATCTGCATGATAGTCTGTGATCCTCATGATGATGGTTATGTTCACCCAAAGCATTTTGATTTTTTTTTAATAGCATAATTAAATTACCTTATGAGATTCCCCTTCAATAGCAAAATTAAATTACCTTATGAGACTCCCCTTCACCTTTCAATGAAATATTAATTTTAAAAATACTGCTATATAGCAGTCTTTCCACTTTTCTCTGATCTCTTCATGCAGAGTAAGATTTTGCAGGAGTAATACAGAAATGGAGAACTTTTCATACCAGTGTCTTCAGTACACAGGGAAACCATGATTAATGCCACTATTCTACAGAATTTTAATCTGAGTTCATACTTTTGAAAACCATATCACTATTTGAAATAGAGAGCTCAAGTTTACCCCTTTCTAGTTACTTCTTGATCAAGGCAGTGATGGCTCCAGTGCACAGCACTAAATCTAAAGCAGGGCAGTACACATTGCCTGTTTGCTTTGCAGGTTTTTAGAACTCCTGTCACAAGCTCAAAGTAAATACCTCCAATATACATCAGTTTTATTTTACCCTGATTATGAAATACTTTGGTATCCTTCGGTAAAGAAATGAAGTCCTTTTTACATGTGCTATGCTGTAACTCAGAAAACACATTGTGTAAGGAATTGTTAAATATTCCTATTTGCCAATGAAGAAAGTATACTCGTTAAATTTTCATCCTGAAAACATTAAATTGGAAATAACTTCCGGGAATGCACAATCAGATTTTTCAACCACATACAATTTGTCTTTTTTTTTTTTTTTTTCAGCAGGAAACTTGAAATGTTCTATTCTGTGGTATCATTTTTTTGTGTTGCCATTTCCTTCTTTAAATGAAATCCTTCCTAAAAAATCCGCAGCTCATATGTGAGGAGTATCTGGGAAATAAAGGTTAAAGACAATGTTCTTGAATCAACAAAACAAATAAAATTTACACATCCTTAGCTGTATGGTGGTATGTATATATATATTTTGCTCATTATCTTGCATTTCCTCCTTAAAAAAGTCTGGTAATAACAGAGAAGTTCCTTTTATATTCACATTATCTATCCTTTGATAAGGAAATGTCCTTAGTTGTTTCTGAGAAGTGGATGAGATATATTTGAGTCTTAAAAAAATATTACTATTGTATGCCATTCTTCATTTTTGACTGTCTATGTTTACATTTTGTGGTCGTTTGAAAACAACCTTCCCACTAACAGTAAATAATCATTTGTTCTTGAATATGGAGTGTGAGAAGGAAAAGAAGTTGGAAAGAAAATGGAGAGGGGAGAAAAGATTAACGTGGACATAATGTGCAAAAGATCTGCCCTGTCTTGCTGAGGATTGAGACCTCATTAAGTTTCTTGCTGGCCTTAAAACACGTTATTAGCCCAAGTCCACCGAAAGTTTTGCAGACAAATTTTAATAACTTATTGAGTGAAAGCAGCAAACCAGTTTATTCTTTCAGAGACTTTAATTTTTGAATCAAATATTACAGTGAGCTCACTACGACAGATGTTAATATGATATTGTTGAGCCTGCCACGAAAAAATCTATTCAAAATTCTAAAAGGTTGCAGGTGAATTCCTTTGCAGAACCCCCTAGATTAATGTATTGACTTCAGATGCTAATGTGCTGGGCAGATGCTGCAAATCTGTTTTATTTTCTATTCTATAAATGCTTCAGTTACCTGGTCACATTTTTAAAATCTATGTTGAAATACATAAAGAAAAGGTAATTTTCATGCATTTGCTTTTAACAATCAGGAGAACTGTGCAAACAAAGAAGAACATTGCTTTCTTTTTTTTTTTTTTTTTCTTTTTTTTAATCTGCTTTTTGAAAAATAGCCTTTTGAACACAGAGTTACTAGGTTACAAGCATTAGATGTATCAGTTGCATAACATCATTTTCTGTAGGTAGTCTCTCCTGACCGAGCAATTTCCACAAGCAATGACTGTCAATTTAGGCATTTTAAAGCAGTAAATGAATGATTTCATTAAAAATGTTTAGGCTTTTAGCCACATGCAGGTGAAGAAAGAGTATAGTTTCATCTCCCTGTTCCTCTTCTGGCTGTGAAAGTGGAGCCAAAGGTGTGTAAAGCGTGCAGAGTCTGGCTCAGTTTTCTGTCTGTTGTTTTGTTTTCAGGAGTTAGTCACAGGAGAGTGACCTAATCAGAAGGCTATGGAGTCAGCCTGCTCTTGCCATTTCCATCTTTGCATCTTCTTCCTTCCTGATAGCAGAGATGAGTTGCTTAAGCTGAAAGGGTGGACCATTTCTCCTCCCTTGACTACCCATTGCTTTGTGGGTAGGATGTCCATCAGTTCACGTCCCCTCAGATTGAGGAGAGGTTTCCTTATCATAGAAACTTAGAATCATAGAATCATAGAATGCTTAAGGTTGGAAGGGACCTCTAGAGATCATCTAGTCCAACCCCCCTGCACATGCAGAGTTACCTAGAGCATGTGGCTCAAGACTGCGTCCAAGCGGGTTGGGAAGATCTCCAGAGAAGGAGACTCCACAACCTCTCTGGGCAACCTGTGCCAGGGCTCTGTCACCCTCACTGTTAAGAAAATTTTCCTTATAGAATCATAGAATTTGAATCCAAACGTCCTGCTTCCTAGACAAGTAATTCATCAGTAATTTATTATAAAAACAGTAGGAATAACATCCTTTCCTGGCTATTTTTTGAACTCATTTCAGTTCTTTGGGTAAGTAAGTGTTGGCTGTGGCCTTACCATACGTAAAGAAGTGGATCTTTTTGGTGACTGTAGGTAGGGAACTGCCTAGTTTGTAAATTCTGAGAGTTGAGTAGGCACTCAACTGTTAGAATCAGCAGAGAGCATATCCCCTCTAGGTATGTGCAATAACAGGATATTTAGGCTTTGTAGTAAGTGCTTCTTGGGCACTTAGCCAAGGATCTTTGGAGGACACTCTAGGACTTAGGAGCCTGAATCTATTGAAGTTGCACTGTATTCACTGCTGTGGAGTAATGGCATGTACCTTAAACTACTTATAAAGTAGAAAAGTTTAAATATTTGAAAAGACAATGACTCTATCTTTACTTTGGTACAAAGTCCCAGGAATAGCCTGGAGCCAGAGAACTTCAGGAATCTATCCCAATGTATTTACACAGCTCTTGCAAGAACAGCCTGAACTCAGGCTACAGGTACAATCCCTGCGACCCTGTGAAAAGTTGAAGCCTTCCTAAGAATGTAGCTAGTTAGCTACACCTTCTTGATGCTGGATGGGTGACATTGCCACCCAAGCAGCTAAGTTACATGATGGGAACTGTGCCTAGGGAACCTCTCTAAACTGCAAACAAGTTTATTTTTATTTTATTTTATTTTATTTTATTTTATTTTATTTTATTTTATTTTATTTTATTTTATTTTATTTTATTTTTTGAAGTAACCTAGAAGCCTCACTAAACCTTTTTGTTGTTGTTGTTGTTTGTTTTAATAGTATACTGAAAGGGGAAAATCTGGAATAGATAAAACACCAATTCTGTGAATGTTTACGGAGGGATAGCATGATAAAAAACAGAAGAGTACTTGTTTTCTGTATAGTATCTATATGGGCTTTTGTTATGCTTACTGTAAAACCCGCATGATTTATGAGAAGAAGCATTTTAACTGCACAACAATAAGCTAAATGTTTCCCTGTGCGGGACAACAAGGCACTTTCAGCTGGCTGAGTCTGCAAGGCCATCTACATTTATCACTCTCATAAAGTCTCCTGAATAAGTAAAAGCTCCCCTCACCCGCTCTCACTTGTGGGCTTTTAAACAGGAAGGAAGTATCATTTTCTTCTCTCCTAGCACAAAGAGAGCTCTGAGCATCTAATTACAGTTTCTGTGAGCAAATGGAACCAGAAAAGCATTTCCCTGTAGCTAAAATGCCCAAGTGGAGCTCTCACTCTCTCAGTTTTCCCAGACTAAGGTTGAAAATCTGCTCTCTAAATTATTCCATTGCTTTACAGAGGAAGTATTAATTACATGACTGCAAATGTAGATGAGGGTGGGATGTAATTACAGGGCCGGCTTTGTGTCTGTTGTCCAACAGAATTAGACAGGAAGTGTTCACGCTGCCAGCAGTTTCAGGTGTTTTGCAGCCTATTATATTTGCCGGTTCTCACCGGGTCTCACGGATGGATCAGGTGACTTTCTGCTGCCCGATTGTCTGGAAAACCCACAAAGCTGCTATTACTGCAGGTTCATGATTTTTATAAGTCTGATTGCTTTAGATTTTCTTATAGGAGAAAAAGAAAGAATTAAGAATCCATGCTGTGTTTTAACTTCTTGACAAATTTTACCCTTTTCCGCCCTTTCTTCAAAAAGATTTTTTTTTTGCCCTTGTTTTCAAATTTTGTAGTTCTAATGGTCTGCTTGTTGTGTGTCCTGCCTGCCCCTACAGGAACCTGGTCCTTGCTGGGTCCTGTCTGGAGTACTACAGCATGGAGCACGCGGTAGCACACAGATGTATTGCAGTTCTGACACAGTCTGGACTTTTCCTCTGGATCTTGTGTTTGAGGTTTTTTGGAAGATACCTCCATCCTACCTGTGTGCTGTAGGTGAGGGAAAAGAGCTTGTGTCTGTACTTTCCCATTGCTTGTTCCTTTGCTGGAAAGTGGCCTGAGCTGAATAAAAACCTACTTCCCGAATAGAAAGAGGCTATTACCTTTAGACACCTTTGATGGGAATGCTCTATGTGGATCGGTGAGAGAGTTTAGTTTTATGGAGACAAGGTATCCAGTCGTCCTTGGTGCTAGAAAGCTCCCAGGAATATCGAGTTTATTAGCATAGACATAGTCAGTGAATTCTCATACTTGAGCTGAGCTTGACCTGTGGAGTGGTGAACACAAATGCAAGTAATAAATAGTAATAACTTCCTTTTCACCAAGTGAGGTGCTGCTTCATTAAATCAGTTTGTATTGACCGTGATGCACAAATACCATATTCTGTGTAAATCCAAATGGAGACCATCTTAGCCATTAATAGATAGAACAATGAAGCACTTAAGATCTGCTCACACGCCATATTTGAGTCAAACCGTGTGGCTAAAGATACTATTACTGTCTACACTGCCATGCTCCTAGTATTGCACTCTCTGCAACGTACCACTTAATTTGAATGTGTAATCTCAGTTGACCATGCAAATAAGTAAAGTTGAGTTTATCTGCTTTATTGGGGAAGAACAGGACAGAGACAAAATTATTAAGAAGCAATGTCATGGGCTGGGACTAGTTACAGATATAGGTCAAAGTGGAAGTATTAATCACAATAAAGACATGGTTGCCATATGTATTTCTGTCACTTTCACTAGTTCTTTTATTTGTAGAAGTGAGTTTTAAAAATAAATTCTGGTGTTGTGTTTTTGCCCAGTTTTATGAGATTGTGAGGTCAAGAGCAAGTCCTATAGAACATGCATTAGCTTGACTCTTAATGCAAACATAAGAACGTTGTGGAGCCCTCCAGGCCCACCCATCTCTCCTATGGCATTTATCTTCAATAACATAAACATGGAGAATTTACCAAAATCGATTTGTCATGGCAATTGCTGAAATTTCTGCACACACTTTTCTGTTTAAATACTGTGCTAGCAAATTTTGAAGACAGATACTAACTTTCTTTTACCTTTTAAACTTACATAAATATGAATAGTAATTACATGCCAAGGCAACATGTGCTTTCTAAATTCCTAAAATAGATAGGATAGCTATTACATATGCACAGGCCCTATGAATGCCAGCATTTAAGATGTATATTCATGCATATACTGTAGCTGGTGTAGTGAAATGTGGAAAATATTTATATTCATTCTTGAAGGCATGACCTTAATAATTCATTTTGGACTACACCTCTCCTGAATTACAGTTCCCTCACTTGTGGAATATTTTCCATATCTTGAAAAGACCCTAATAAATTCTAATATTTTCCTAAGTGTGGAAATAATTAGTAGTTTATGATGTCACAGATTTTCAAGCTTTCTCATAGTTGTGGTTGCAAGACACTCATATTTCCTTTGTGCTCTCTGATGCTTAGCCGTATTTTATTTCGGTGAGGGTTAGGGTTCCTTTTACTTTTTTTTTTTTCTTTATTTTATTTTTTTTAAGATGTGCAACATATGCTTCAAGTGTTCTTGTAACTAACTCAAAAATTTCTATTGCTAAAGAATATTTCAATATGATATTATGAGAATGATAAGAGACAGAAATATTTTGATTCTAAGGGTTATTATATTTTTAGCTATTATTCTAAAGGTGACTTTCTTAAATTATCTGGCTCTTGGTTGATATAAATTATTATGAGTATTGCCAGTTCAGATCACATCAGAATGTTGTAGTTTTATAATACAATGAAAAAATCATTTTATCCCCAGCAGCTTTGAATATTATTATTCATATATCTTTTTCCAACTGTTGCGAAAATGTGGAGTTTTTTTCTAGAGGGACTGTTGTATCCTAATTTAAGATTGAACAACCCTGAATTTTGTTTTGAACGAATTTTGGTGGTGCATGGAATTAATCAGTTTTGGATAATCTTGATTCAAGTGTGAGTTGGATCTGGACCTGCATGATGTGCAATTAGTGCAAGCAAAGACTTGCTGAGAAACCTTTGGTTAGGGCAAAGTGGGAGAAACACTAGAAGAAAGTGTCCTGGGACAAATCAGTTTGCCAAAAGAGTAAAGACTGTATTCTTTAACTCAGTTTATATATATGATATTAATTAAAATAAGGGGAAGTCTGTATCCAAACTCAGATTCTCATCTTGTTCACATCTGAAAGTTATCGCAAGACTACTGAAGATGAGGGAATTTCAGTACATGACTGATTGCCTTTTTAGCATGCCAAAAGGGGGTTATTTAGGAAAAAAAAATGCTTTTCACATTCCTATGACACATAAAGTATTCTTGCAAAAGTTTACACAATTGCTGAAATTTAAACAAACGGAGATTTACTAAATAGGGTTCCAGGAATGTCAGTCAGGGGAATCACACATCTAGCCATATTTTTAATCTCCTATGTATTTACTTCTTTTGTGACACAGCCATCTGTTCCATGAAAAATCCATGGATCTTTTTTTCTCTTTCTTTCTTACTTTTTTTTTTTTTCTCTCTATTTCTGTTTCTCTCTTCTCTATCACTCTCTCCCTTCATTATCTCCTTCCTTTCTTTTTGCCATATTTCTTTATTTTCCTTATCTTCCTTGATTTTCTCAGTTTATCTTTCTCTCTTTATTTCCTCCTTTTCTTCCTCCCTCCTTTCTTTCCTCTTTCCTTCTTTCCCACCCTGCTTTACATCCTTCTTCCTTCTCTCTTTCCTTCCTTCTCTCTCTCTTCTTTCTCTCCTCTATTTCTTTCTCTTTTTTTTTCTGTCTTTCTGTCCCTCTCTTTCCATCTCTCTCCCTTCATTTTTTTTAATATAAGCTGATAAGTCATCTTTTCAGAAGGAGATGAGTAACAGAGAAAGCAAGCAGCCATTCTAGAAGTGCCCACACAGCCTAATAATAGAATAGTACTGCATTAAAAACAAACAAATCAATAAATGCAAACAGTAGAGAAACGTGAAAGGATACATTCAACATGCAGGCTCCTAAACAAAGACCATCTTTGTGGAGTGTAAAGGAAACATAATGACTGCAACCTGCACTAGGGTTTGAAAACAATTTACTGAGAAGTCTTTTACAGTGGGCACCTTTGGAGACACTTCTAATTAGCTAACAGGTAATTCAAAGCCCATTTAAGTATGTTAAACAAATTTTCTTCAGAATTTTTATATGTCTGTCAGTCTGTCTGATTTTCTTGTATCTTCAGGAATTAACAGATTCTAATCTCAGAACTAAAATTTATTTTTATTTCATGCCAGCATATTTCAAGGATTTATATATCAGAAAGCTTCTCAGCTAAACTCTACTTGAGAGAGAGCCCACACAGCAACATATTTTGGGAGTGATTCTCTCCATGCAATTGGAACACTTATTTTGTGTTTTGATGGGAAAATATGTGAACTGAAACCTTGGATCTTAAATGGGTTTTTGTATTTTTCATCCAGAAGACATAAATCCTCTCAAAGTATTTATCACTTTTCCCATTTTTTCAGTTACAGTGTTGAGTCTTTTGCAATGGAAAATACCTAAGAGACTTTTGGATTTGTTTTCATCTCAATGCAATGTTTAGTTCAACATATATTCCACCACATATATTATGCATGCCTTCTTTTACAGATAAGATATGGGTAGACATGGGTAGCAGATCAAAACACCGTGCTGTCATGTTCCTTGTCTGCGGTGGAGGAGAGGAGAAACCCTGGCCAACACGTGTAGTGCAACGTATATTTGAGAGAATGTTGCAGACAAATGAGAATGACTCTGTGGGGAGCCAGCTCAGGTCTGGCAGGACTTTTTAGTTCAGTGTCCTAAACCAGGTAAACATGTACTGAGCTAACCTTGGAAGCAATACATCCTCGTTCTTGTGCTGTTCTGCATGGTACCAGCCTGGGAATCTCTGCTACCATAGTGTGTTTTTCTTTGACAAAATGGATGGAGTGCCCTCAGGCAAAGGCCAGTTGGTTGTGCATAATGGGATATTGCTGTTTCATGCACCGGATAGTGAATGAGAGTGCATACAGTTTGAGTGTGGAATGGGAGCTGTCTGACATATAAAAAGAGGGAGAAACTTGTAAGTAGTGCAGGCTGCCTGAAAGTAAGATTATGCTGAGATAAAAGGGGAGTTAAGTTACCTAAGACTAAGTTACCTTACCTGGAAGGTACAGGATATATTTGATATTTCTCTGCTGGACGTGGCCATCTCCTAATTTTCCTGGCTATATATCATAAGCAGAGTCCAAATAGCAGAAACCGAGCGAGCATGGCAGGAAGGACACTGACAGGATAAATGCCTACTGAAACCTCCTAACTGAGATAACTGTTTTTAAGCATCTGCGGAAGTACATGACAATAATAAAATTATGGCTAAAGACCATTATAAATGAGCTGTCTTTGGAATTCCATTAAAATGTAATTGAAAATGTGAATATTAAATTCTATGGGTTGAAACATTTAATTGATGGTAGCAGAGCCTGAAAGTGTTTCAATTAACTTTATTACAGTTTGCATTATAAGGTTGAATCTATATCCCCCATCACTGTCTGAATGAAGATAATTGTCGTTTGTCAAAGCCTAGTTATAACAACATGACAATTAATGATATCACCTCCTGCAATAAGGACACAATACAAAATTAAGGTCTCTTGGTGTCATGTCTCCATATTGTGGAAATCTTGGGATAAGCCCTTTTACAGCCACTTTTCAAGACATTGCTTTTTTTCAGCAGTGCTTTAGGAACTATATACACTGGTGTAACAGTAGTGTCTGATTAATTTAATTTGTGTCACAAGCATTAGAAATTCTATACTTATTAAATAAACTATTGCAAATTTTCAGGATTCAGAGAGAAAACTCTCATTTTGCTTTGAGAAAATCCCTCAGGTGCCCATTAATTTTAAAGTTTTTGTCCCCAAAAAAGTGGTTAAGGTATTCGTCGGGGGTAGGGAAGCTTCAAATCTAAGCTCTTTCTTTGATGAAATTAGATATAGTTTTAAAGCAAAGGTTACACAATCTGTTTGAGTCTCTCTTGCTGGAAGTGTTATGATGTATATAAATGTTAAATATAAGGAAATAACTGTCTTAATAGTAAAAAGAGATGTTCTCGCTCCTGTTCTGGCAACCATTTTATTTACTGAATGTTGAACATCTAAACAGGATGAAACAGTTATAACTACAACATCAGTAGTGGTGGAGACATCAGATACTCTGCTAGGTCTTCCAGTCTGCATACTAAGGAGGAGTAGGTCCATGGGGGACATGGAGCTGCATGATTGCCTCTTTGTGTGGATGTTACCACTTCAGAACAAATAAATATTGAGATGATAGTTGGCAATTGTCCTAATGAATGTTAAGTTGAAATGGATGTATTTTCATAAGACTGTTGTCAGAAACGAACATTCTGGACTATGCAGATCTGAAAACGCACAGAACTAAAATAATTTATGTTGTCAGGGACCTCTGAATATCAAGCCTTCTGTAACAGCAAGGGCAACTTTAAAGTTAGATCTATTTTACAATCCATTATGTCTCATTTAATGAAGCTTCCAGGACCAAATGGATCCAAAGCTAATCCATCTTCTTTCTCCTGGTTAGAGAAGTTTAGAGGTTCTTCTGGTTAGATACCTTCTAATTTTGATTTTCAGTATCATTCTATTTGGAGACATATTTACTTGGTCATTGTGATTTTTTTGGGGGGGTCTTTTCTCCATCTTTGTTTTACCCTTGACTTAGAGCAGCCCTTCGCTGCATCTGTTCTAGTTTAAAATACTTTTTTCTTGAATAAACATCACAAGCACCATACAGTTTTTACTAGATTCTCCAACAGTGGTCTTTATATCTCACGGTACAAAGTGAAAATGCCATCATGAAGAAATCCTAAAAACACTTTTGACTTTTTTGCTCCTGTTTTAGCAAGTCAACAGTGTCACCAGAAAATTGTCAATAAGCTCTAAACCTCTTGGTCTTTTTTTGTATTAATTCAACAAGACCTTGCTGGAAAATAAATAAAAAATAATAATAATAAAAAAATAATAATAATAAAAAAAAACCACATTCCCACCTCCATTCCATTACTTTTTTTATTATCATTCCTTAAGGACAATGCATACTAATGTTCAGAAGAAAGCAAACAATGTGTAAGAAAAGTGTTCCCTTAAAATGTTTTGAAAATCAGAGTGGACATGGTAAATATGAGTGTTATGTCCCATCAAGCAATCAAAAACATAGACATAAGGAAGGAAAGACATAAGGAGTAAAACAGTCCTAGTCATGTATTTAGACTGCAAATTCTCTGTCATGATAATTATATATTGCATACCTGATACACTTTTTTTTTTTGCAGCAGACTTTAAATTTTATGCCCTGTATGGATCTTATTTAGGCTAAGAGCACCAAACAAGAAGATATAATTATAAAATGGACAGTAATGATAAAGTGTTATGGACTGTTAGTTAAGAAGAGGATAAAGCTTAACCTATACGGCTTTGAAAATGTTAGTGTTTATCTTTTTAAGAAAGCACAAAGAAGTATTAATTTGTAAGAGCATTGTTCATATCTTTGACATGTTATTTTATTCATACTTTGTAATTCAATGTCCTCACATGTTTGAGTGCTATTGGGTCACTCAACTATGCTACATTTACATGAATAGCAATCTATAGTCTAATGGTTTTAAAGTTTCAAAATCAACACTTCTCTCACATCCTTCAGTTGAAGATATTTTGATAATTATGTGTGTTAGACAGTATGATGCTATTGTCTGTGATAATAGGTGACTTAAGTGGATGAGATGGGCATTTCAAGTAAGCTCCACAGTGAAGGGTAAGATGAAATGCTGGTATAAATGAGTGTGATTTTACTGGGTTGCACTCGCTTACGCAAGCGGTTAATTTTGCTCTATGTGTTTATTGGCCAGCATGACTCTCTGCCTCCCTTACTGCAAACTTTCATGCTCTCCTTTATGATCCCAACCACTCTTAAAGGCCAAAATCTTACAAATCCTTCATTCATGGCCCAGCAGGAGTCTTGATTTATGATAGAATAAATCAATGTGCTCTCATCGGGAGGGTAGAAACTTATGATAAAATGATTCTTCCAGTCCCAGAGATGCAGAGCCAAATACAGTATTTTGCAGAACTCTGAATTACGTTTAGTATTTGCTAAAATAGACCTTCTCATTTTTCAGATGTTAGTTAGCTGTCTTCAATACTCTGTGGCAGTAATGATCTATCAAGATTTTTTAATAATCTTGGTTTTATGTGAATTTCTTCACTAGAATTAAATTTGATTTTTTTTTATGTTGTACAAACTAAAGATTTATAGGAAAAAAAATCATAAAAAATGCAGTTTGAAAAAAAGGAAATAATGAGACATTGATAATTACCATCCAGTTAGATTAAAGCAGACAGATGAATATGAAGAGCCACTGAACATGGAACCTCACCCTCCACCAGAAAAGAGGATCACACATACTCTCTGCCCTAAATCCACTGAAGATTGGAGTTTGCTCTAGTATAAAGATCCTAGGTATGCCTAGGTGGACCAAATTAATGTGCAATATACCTCTGAGATCCATAGCTTAATATATCACAGAGTATTTTCAGTGTCACAAAATCTTCCTTCTCAGTACGCAGGGAGAGCCATGACTTTGACTTTGTAATATGATGCGCTTTTTTTTTGTCGTTAAGGACTATCCTTAATCGGTCACCAAATATATTACAGTGGATCTGCACCGTGCAACACTCTAGAGGAATTATCTATTTATTGCTGAAGATACCATGTCTTGATATTGGATATTTTTTTCCCCATCCTGTTAAAGTGTGTGTGTGTGTGTGTGTGTGTGTGTGTGTGTGTAAATGAGGGAGGTGAGGAGGTGAAAGATCTTACTGTAGCTGTGGAACTTCTGAGTTCGAACCATTGGAATGACTGTCTATAGGTGCCCATAGCAAACATTAAAGAGACTTTGTCCAGGGAAGTATGCCAAAGAGGTCAAGTTTAATAGTCACTGCTGTAGTATGTTCTATGGGAAAATGTAAAAACACTTTGGCTCAATGTGGTGGAACCCAAACACATTAGCCTGGTGAATGTCCAGCTGGAGAAAATAGGACTGTGCAGCAGAGAGCAAGCTACAGACAGACAAAATTACTTTTCTACACAAGTTTTATTCTAGTTTCTTCTGGATTCTTTTTTGTCTCTCATCAGTTTGAGGCCATAAGAGTAACTTTTTATGCAGTTGTTGGAATAACACTTTATTTTTTATGTGACACTAAATTATTTAATGCTCACATCTCCCTGTGTCGATGTGCCTACTCAAAGCTTCTTTGGTAAGAGTGTTATAAATTCAGCCGTCTGAAAATTAGATATCTTTTTTTTTTTTTTTTTTTTTTTTCCAAATCTAACCTTTCTTTCCAGTTAATGAGGAGAGACAGGTCCCTTAGACAGTTGTTTATCATGACTACTGTAAATGTCTATCTCAGGATGGCAGGATGGCAAGAGTCTCTCTCTGGCAGTACCTGCTTCTCTGCACAGATCATGTAAAGTTTAGACACATAGCTTGAACAAGGAGACAAACTTTTCACAGCTGAAATTAGGGAGATGGATACCTCCCCTAGCTGCTGCTAGATATTAGATAGAAACCATTTTTTTCTTACAGGCCAAGCACTGCAGCTTGCTTAGTGGCCAAACTTTTGAGAGCTGAAAGCTCTTTCACCATCTTGGAGACTGCTAATTGGAATGATGCTAAAGAAAAGTTATGAGCTAACTGTAGCTGTAGGCAGCATGAACGATTTGACTGGGGCTTTAGCACTCAAATTTACTTCTTGTCTTTTTTTTTTTCTTTTTCTAGCAGCCTGAAGAAACCCATTCACATCTGTGTGAATGAGTGTAACTAATATATGAAGAAAGAGGAGGACACAGCATGGTCAGGACAGCACTCCAGCTTCCTTATACATCAGCAGAGTGAGCAGAAATAGCCAAAGTTTGCAGGAGGGAATTCAGTGATGCCTGACTTATACCTCTAGATCAGCTTCTTTTAAACTTGTCTCGTTGCATGAGCTGCCATGAAGATAAAGGTTAGGCAGCAGCTAGAGTTATCAGATAGCATTTGTTTTGAGAAAGATACGTTCCACAGAAAGATATCACTCGTGGCTTTCAGGTGTCAAGGTTATAAATGACGGTTCCATTTGGAAAATCAAAGATAATATATAGTTTTAGTTGGACATCATAGAATGCAATATAAGGAAAACCCAATTTTTAAGCTCTTTTCCCTGGAGCGTTAAGGATTGAATTTAATGATCCATATCTGAAGGACATGCTTAAGGCTGACAAGGTCAGAACTAATTTTACATGTGGTACACAGATTTGAAATGACTCTCCTGAACCATAGAATGAATGATCTATTCAACTTTCCTCAGAAGCAAGGTTCAATGAGTACTAGCAGATTTTCCTGCTGTTTAAGGTGTAATTACAGAATCACACAGGTGGTATTCAGTCTTTCTCTAATTTAATAAAACAAAAATTCTTCATGTTGCCCCAAAGCTGAATGTTTTCTTTCTTTATAAATTTGGTTGGGGAAAAAACAAACAAACAAACAAAGGAGCAAACCAAAACATTTTCTTGTATTTTGGAGAAGGTATTGCAATTACTGTTATTTCCCCCTAAGGCTTTTTTGTCTGTCTGCAGACAAAAACAGTTTGATACTTTACCTAGAGAAACTGGTTTATTGTGTTGTGGTATGCTGTGAACATGCATATGAACATGCAGAGCTTTCTTGTGACTTGTCCATGAACCTACCACTTTAAAAGGGATCTAAATTCTTTCATTTTGTTCATAATGCATATTTAAGTTCTACTTGCATCACATGTCTGTCCTTTTAGGTATCTGAGCTACCCCAGTAATGGAAATTACTTTCTAAAACTTAACAGTTCTCAGTATAATTGCAAATGGTAGATTTAGAACTATTTTTTTATTTAGAATTATTTTTTATTAACTATGCAAATTTTCTACTTTCAAAAGTAGAGTGAGGAGAAGTAATGTGTACAATAAAAGTCTGAAAGTTTTAAGTTATTCAAACAAAATAACTTAACCAGGCTGATCTAGTTCTTAAGGTAAGTTTCAAAATCAAATCCTTGTTCTGAAATAAAAAGAAATGCAATTTCTCACTCCAAGTGGAAATATATTTTTCCTTTCCCTGTGGAAAAATTGCTTGTGATGAACAGATTTTTTAAAAATAATAATGCTTTAAAAAAATTTAAATTGCTTGATATCAGATGTTGTTCAGTTAATTCCTTTTAGCACTTTGATCTAACTACTGTTCTGTTAAGTCTGCCTGCTTAACCAGCCTACCAACAGGCACAAACATTTTTACATTTGCATTCATCCTGTCCTCTGCTTCAGTTACATGTATGCTTTACTATCAAACCTCTGAGCAGTTTTCAGCAATATAAGCTCTAAGTCGATCCTGACAAGGTCAACCCTGACATTTACTCTGGATGTGTCTATGTCATGCACTGAAGTTTCTAGACAATTCATGATAAGATGGCATTCACCCTTTGTTCAGCACAGTATCATGTGGGAATATAAGCTCAGATTCTGAAAGAGATTTATCAAGATTAATGTAGTTCTGTGCTTCAACTTGTAATCATATCTCTCAACAGGACTAATTAATGTTAGCTCAATTCCATACTGATGCAGCTATATTACCTTCTGGTTCCCTAATTAGATAGATGGGTGCTAATTTGTAGGTTTTCAAACCACATTCCATTGCTCCTAGTCAAATTACTCTCACTAAATTGAAATATATGATTATCTTATAACTAAAAGGCAGAGCTACAACTAAACAAATCACTTAACATTTTTAATGCTGGCTGGCTATATGACTGTGGGCAAGCTGCTTAACTTGCAGCCTGGTGTCCCGCAGCAAAACGCTTAACTAGTCAAGGGCCAAAAAGAGCTTATTAGACAGACAGCGTGGAATAATAATTTTATAATTCATTTTCTTGGAAAACGAATTGGAAGATAAGTTGTCTTCCATAAAACCTCTCCTGGAAACATATGAAAACAAAGCTAAAAAGAAATGAAAGACTGGAATAAAAACTAAAGATATGGTCTGTTTTTTTCATACTGTTCTGAAGAGTAATGGATGGAATTGCTGCATAGAGCTGCAGCCAGCGCATATTTTGAAAAAAAAATAGACCTTGAACCTGACAACACTGTGCTAAGCACAACTGAAGAAAAGAAACAACCACGTTAATTCCAAATTGTTTTTGCGCAGCTTAGTTCAGAGAGATAATTAAGGATTTCGCTATAATTCAGAGTAGCCTTAAGGCTATTCAAACTCTCACAAGCTGTTTAGGATTCCTCGGATGCTGTTCTGACTGCTAAAGATTTCCTGAGCAAAACATGTGGTGGTCACCTCTCTGGTGCCTCCTGTACCCAGGGAAGTGTATGGCAATATAGCACAATATTAGAAAATACCTGTTAAGCTTTTTGTATGGAAAGAAGCAGCCCTTCATAAAATCTTGTTTTTTCACCAAAATGTTTAAAGTTAAATTAAGTTGGTGAGCTGGCCAATACTCTTAAATATATTCCCCTTCCTGTAGAAAATTTAGCTGAGTATTTTAAGGGAATTTTGATAAATATTGTGTTGCTAAAGTAGTGCAAACAGCGCCTTAGCCTAGGTTATATAAATGTAGTAATGATACATCACTGAAAAAGATAGCTCTTCCTTCCTCTATGTAATGAAAACTTGAAAGTCTGCCAAAAAAAAAGTTGAAGTGCCAGAAATTCTGTCAATGTGAAGGCATCTTTCCGCTTGTAAATCAACTACACATTTAAATTACTTCCCTTCATAATCTATTAAAATGGTTTTGGCATAGTTGTGCTCTGTGCAATGTTCATTGCATAATTCCACTTCATTTCTGGTCAGCAGTTGTTATTATTAAGTCTCAAATGCTATTGAAGAAGGGAATGCATCTTACTCTGTGAAAGACAAAAATGACTGAAAGTAACTAGAAGGATTTTTTAAAGTTAAATTAAAAGGATTATCTTGGTTATTCACTCTACTTGATTGGAAAGCTATTGTGACATAGCTGGAACAAGACAGTTTTTATGCTAAATTAATTACTTTTTAGAATGATCTGTTGATACTAAGGGGGAACATGGAATTCACTCAGCATTATTCCAAGTTATATTGACCTGTTTTTAATAAGGAAATACTGGCATTTGGTTCAAAATGACTAAAACTTTACTGAATTCATAAAAGGTGCTGGAGGCAATCAAGTCCATTAAGACTTCTCTTTCTATGGTAAAGACAAACTATATGCATAGACTGGAAGTTGCAAAAAAAAAAGTGGCACTATTATATTCAGTATTCGGAAGGAATAAACTATTTGTAAAACCCATAAAATCTTTCTGGCAAAATATCTGTTACATATTAAATAAAGCTAATGAGCCAGTCGAAAAAACACTGAGCCACTAAAATCCATTTTGATTTTCTGTAACAAAAGTTATCTCTTCCTCCACACTTTCTTTCACATTGTTACCATTACAGAAGCTAAAGAATGTTGCTTAGATGAAAAAATGTCTTGATGCAGTTAGAGCAAACTCCAGTACACTGCACATCATGATCCAGAGGAGTAAGGAGTATTCCCAAACTTGAATGAAATGAAGGTTGCTGCATGGTGATGCTAGGTTGTTGAATTCATCTGCATTCAAACTTCTGCAGTTGAGGAAATGTTCAATGCATTCACACTTATGCCTCTGAAAATGAATAAATTAACTTACCCTTGCAATTCTACCCTTGCAATTGATTGTTTGCTTGAAGAGTTAGCAGTGGCCACTGTGCATGGTTCAGGAAATCACATTACAGAATCACAGAATGGTTGTGGTTGGGAAGGACCTCTGGAGACCATCTAATCCAACCCTCTGCTGAAAACAGCATCAGCTACCTCTGGTTTGTCAGGCCTATGTCTGATTGGGTTTTGAGTATCTCCAAAGATTGAGATGTCACAGCCTCTCTGGCAACTTGTTCGAGGGTTTTCACCATCCTCACCATAAAAAGATTTTCTTATGTTTAAATGCACTTTCTTGTATTTCAGTTTTTGCCCATCAGCTCTTGTCTTGTCACTGAGTACCACTGCGAATGGGAAGAGTCTAGCTCTGTCTTCTTTATAGATATTTGTACACATTAACGAGATTTCCCCAAGCCTTCTAAGCCACTGCACAATCTGTGTCTTCTTGTACGACAGATGCTCCAAGACCTTACTCATCCTCATAGTTTACCTCTGAATTTGTTCCAGCAGGTCCATGTCTTTTGCATACTGAGTAGCCCAGAATCGGACCCAGCACTCCATACTGGTGGTCTCACCAGTGATGAGCAGAGAAGAAAAATCATGTTACTCAATCTACCGATGACGCATTTCTTATGAAGTCCAGAAGGCTGTTGACCTTTGCTACAAGGCCACACTGCTGGCTTATGTTCAACTTAGGGTTGAACATAAGGATCCCCAGGTCCTTCTCTGAAAAGCTGATTTCCACTTGGTTTTCCCCAACCTGTACAAGTGCATGATGTTACTCCTCCTCAGATGCAGGACTTTGCTCTTCCCTTTCTTGAAATGAATAATGCTGCATATGTTCAAGGTTCATTCTGGTCAAGGTATGGCTCTACTGAATATTGACGGATGAATCAAATTAACAGATTGTTACCATGATATTTGAAGAGGTACATATATCCCTCCAAAGGTCAGGCATGACTTGCTTTGCTTTGAGATCATTACACTGTGTCAAAACTGATACCTGGTGGCCATTCTATTGTATGCCATTGCAGATTAACTGCTGATAATCAGAAAATAATCAGATGCATTGAGGACAATTCAGTTACATTTTCTAGATCCAAAAGCAGTGCCTTGGAAGTCTTCCTCTGGGTATGGTTGAAAATTTGCAAATACTTTACAGGTTAGGAGAATTTTGCAAGAAGCACGCTAGTGCTTTAGGGTAGGCTACATATATTTAACTCCTCTTTGGTCTGTCTGGCACAAACTAGATTTTTCTGTTAATGAAAAGCAGATGTTACACTTGGTTCTATCGAGTTCTTGCATGATGTTCCACTGGAGAGAAACTAGTACATGTTTGGTAACAAAAGTACCTTAATTTTACATATTCTAGTTTCCAGAAATGTAAATTTGTGTTACTTTAAGCAAAAATTTATGTTACATTGATATTGACTTGCGTAAACAAAATTACTGGCTTTTATTTTTCTTGTTTTGGTCTACTGGCTTTGCAGTATTCACAACCCCATTCCTCATCCTCCACCCTTTGTTCCATAGCCATCATTATCTCAACTATACTGAATGAATATGAGCTCATATACCATATCCCTACATCTTTTCTGCACATAAAGAAACCTAATGCTTGGGAGCTTTACAGGTCTTATTACCCTTCCTATTACAGAGCTAGAGGAACCTAAGAGGTGAATTACCCTTGTAAACTTAGTTTCAAACCAGTGACCCCTCTGTTTTTAGCTCAAATTCACAGTCATGCTATTATTTCCATGCTTTCTAAATCAAGCCACTTTCTTCTTACTGAACATATGCCCCCTGCAAAGTTTTAATGTCCATGTAAAAGAATGGCAGTAGTGGTACTGGAGATAGGAAAGCGACAGAGAAAAGTGCAAAGTTTTGCTTACAAATATATATATTTTTAGTGTGTGTGTGGAAAGAAAACATTAGCTAGATTTCTGCAACATATATACATATCAAGATATTCAGAAAGATAAGAAACAGCTCAGTGTCTCAGGCAGTGCTTCTAATAATAGTAAAATCCTGCTAGTGACAAAGAAAAGGACAAATATTTCTGAAAAACAGAAACTGATTTTCTCGATGTTGAATGTCAATGGACTGGTATAAATGAAGTATTTGTGAAGACCTTGGGCCCAGGAAGCCAAATTCATTGTCCCTGAAATTGGGGTTGGAAGTTTCAGTAAAGTTTATATTTCCCTGCAGAATGTCATGTTTTTGAAAAAAATCTTTAACTTCCTGCATAAAATGTTCTGCTGGGAGAGTTCCGTTCCTGTGTATGCAGAGATCTTGGCGTTATCTACATCGCAAGAAGATTCTAAGCCACATTCATGGTTTACAGATTGCAATCTGACTTCCAATTTTGTATTTTCCTTTTTGCAACTGTTTACAACAGATCTTTAATCAGAGATGGTTAAATATCAAACAAATGGTTAAATTCATAGCAAAAAAAGAGGGTTTTCACTCATGTGCTTATCAAAGCATCAGCAGTATTTCTAATTCTCCATTTTAAAACTAGTATGCATATTATATATGCATACTAGTGTTATATATGCATAAGTATATACTATAACTATACTTACATACTTAAAAGTATAAAATTAATATATATGAAAGACTCAGTGTGACTTTCATTCATGAAAGATCAAGACGTGATTTACTTTGTATGTATATAAATACCAAAAAAAAAAAAAAAAAAAAAAAAGCTCAACAAAAATCAAAGCAACATGATTTGCAAGAGAGCACAGCAGGATACAGATAGAAAATCTTCTCTACAGGGTCTCCATGGCAGAAGACACAGAAGTGTAATGGGACATGACTTAAAGGTCAAGGGGCAGATTATGCCTGTTGTTTATATAGGTACTTCCATCTGGTTGCCCTGACCAAGTCCATGGCATTGGTTTCTGCATGTATCCCTATACTGAACTCAGTGAGAGAGAAGGAGCTGATCAGAGAAGTTACTCATTAATAACATCACTGATGAGAAGAGAGAATAACGAATTTTCTTAATATAGGAAAGACATTTCATTCAAGAAATGTATTTTCTGTTCAAGAGAACAGAGTAAAACTTGATATATTTGTGCCCTTTGTTCAATCCAAGCAAATCTAAATCAGTCTTAAGAGCATAAAACGCCCAAAGACAACAAAAATGCATTTTATTTTAGAGTTAGATTCCACCTGATATTCTGATATATTCTGATATTTGGGGACCAAGATTTTTTTTGCCAAGAAAAATGACATAATGCAAAAACTGATGTTAGCTTATTTACAGCCAAATAACAAGTATACCTAAGACTTATTTTTAAGATAGTCAATTTCCCTTTTCCCTTTTCTGGAAGCTCAGTTTGTCCCAGATGTGAGTGGCTTTAAAAACAAAAACCTGTGCCTGCAGCTGAACCTGCAACTCAAATCGCTACTTTTGGCTCAGAGAGGGACAGTTTAAGATCCTTAGATCTTCACTCTAAATTAACTGAGATTAATAACGGGATAAATGGATTATAAGGGGAAATATTAATGACTATTTCCTTTGGTAATCGTGGCTAGATTTCTCCCTGGAGGCTAATTTGACTAAATCACTCACTGAAAATGGGTCTGAGCCACAACAGCTTTAGATATGAGTTTTTGACTTCAACCTGAAAAATTTAGGAGTGATCAGATTAGAAGATTTGATTTAGCCTGCTAGAGATATACAAGCATTGTATATCTTTCTAACAAAACTGGATTAAAATCACCTTTGTTTCTTCTGGCCTATGCAGGCGTCTCATATCATGTCAGTACACTGCAGGTGCCATCAAAAATTGGATGCTTAAAATTAGGAGTGAAAATCGCCATACTCCATATGGGAGTATCCATCTGTGCTGTAAAACATATGGAAGAGTTAATAGAAGGGTAAATCTTGCATATTAGAAAACTTATTGCAAGAATCATCTTTATACAGCCACATAACAGAATCATGTTATGTGGCATGAATGCCTGAACAAGACTAGTCAGTGCAGTTCAAATTTTGCAAGACCATTAGGAACTGCTTTCCCATAGCTTACGCATCCAAAATTTGTTTGCAGAAAGCCATTATGCTGAATTATTTCAAACAACAAATCCATTGAAGGAAATTGTAAGGTAATTGCGAAAAGTTCAGGAGGAATACAAATGATAACATTTGTTACTTCTTTTTTTCTTGTGATACCTGGATCAAACTCAAAAATAGCAGATTTTTTAATGTTTTAATGCAAAGGGGTGTTTTAAACTCATTTCCCTGGAATTAAATACAAGGCGCCAAAACACAATACAGCACCTATTACAACGCTCATTAGTTAATTGAAAATTAATCTACCCTTTACAGGCTTTCAAAAATATTTGCTCTTACAGAACACATCTAAGGGTATTTGATGAATTAATGTTTCAGAGAAAGTGGGGCAACCGTCACACAAATTATTTCTAAGGGAAGCCTGAAACTCTCAATGCACTCAGCAAGAAATCAGTAATTTATGTAATGATTTAACATACTTGCATCCTACCTTGATACAATTATGATAGAAAAAGCTTTCCTGCTGACATTAACAGATGTTACTCTAAATAGGTGTCTTGCAGTCAAACCAGACACTGTCAGCAAGGAGTCAAATACTGCCACAGGCAAAAATTTACTCTGCCAGTCAAAGACTGGAAAAGAACTTTGCTGTAAACAGCAAATTTGATTTCATTTAAAAGCCTCCATTATTCTTACTTTGCTGAAATTTTTCTTCATCCTATTCATAGGCATATATTCTGTCTTCAGCTAAAAAGCAACTCTCTTTTTGTTCTTCATGTAGAATGGCCCAGATATTCAATAATATCTCCCACATTTCTCTGAGGAGAAAGTTAAAATTCATATCTATATCGTATTTTTTTTTTCTGAAGTCTGAGATAAATCAGAACATTTCTTGCAAGCACCTTGAGAACAGTTGGTTAAGACAAAGTCTGCATCCATTGATAATATGTGCTTTAGTTTAACATTACTCGCAGGAACTAAAAGATCTAAATGAGCTGTCAGCATATTAAGCAGTTGTAGTTGTGATGGATTTTACAAAAATGTGCACACTATAAAATAAGAAATGTAGCTCATCTTGTAGAACCTCTGGTCAGTGATTGGAACTAATGGGTTCAGTGGTGGAGTTACTCAATAAGGGTTCCCTCCTGGAAAGTTTTGAGTTATAGCAGAGGAGTGTCGACTTTGCCTTGGAATTAATTGTAGACGCTTGAACAGAAATGTGTAAGTAAATATATCTTTTGCTCAGAAAATCAGAAGGTTACTGGTGTGAGGTCTGAGGATGTTGCAAGGAGCATGTTCCTGTGTTTCACAGGGCTGGCCCCCCAAATTGTTCTGCGTGTACATGAATGTAGGGCTTTTTTAAAAAAGGTTCAGATTTTACTAATCAGCTTTCCACAACCAAGGAGGTAGAGTTGTACAAGAGTGTACTTGTTACATCCTTATGTCTAGTAGAGGCTGTCTATTCACTGGGAAAACTAGGTGTTTGGAAAAATGTTTTCCCAATACCAACAAGATGGCATTTAGTCAGAGAAAATGACTCAAATATGGCTGTATTGTAACAAACATGCTAATAAAAAAGTCCTGATATTTTTAACAAGTCCTTTTTTCCAATGGCAAGTAAAATTTTTAAACAATCATGTCCGTCTTCATGCTCTCTCCATTGAATACTGGACAAGGACTGAATTTATCTGAGTGGTAACAAGAATTAAGATTTTTTTTATATATATGTTTATGTTCTTTCTAATCTCCATTGTGTCCAATGAACATCATCTTTTTCTGTTTACTCTTGAACTACCTCTTTTAATTCCTTATTTCTCTTCCCAAAGACTTGATTATCTCCTGTGGAAGTTGAGAGCAGCTTCTGTTAATGACTAGTAAGCTCAGGAGGGATTCCTCAAGCCAAATCTACATCTGATCTGGGGAAAGATACGGAAAGCCTTTAGTCAGTGGGGAGAGATAAGACCTTTTTAGGCAGTCATTGATCTTTTCCTAAATACTTAACAACTGCTCAGACTATTCATGCAAAAAAAAGAAAAAAAAAAAAAAAAGATGCATTTTTCTCCACTGCCTGTAAATAGAACATAATGTGAAGAGCTCAGACAGATATTTTAAGATTTCCTAGTTAAGTAAGAGGAATCCCATCCTGTCATCCAACAATCATTAGAACTGTGGTTAAATAAAAACTGTAGGATAGATTCTAGTATAGTTACAATTTATTGTTTCTCTGGCATTGACTGACCCTGAATAATAACTAAAGAGCACAACTGTTTATAGAAGAACATTAAGAATTAGCAAAAAAAAGAAAAAGAATCAGAATCAGCAGCTACAGAATCAGTATCTGGGTGATATATTAAGTTATATATTAAATCAAGCAGAACTTGATTTTTCCAGTACAACAGTACATGGATACATAGTCAACTAGGTGGCATGTAATTTGATATATATGAATAATTGCTGAGTTTAGCAAAGCGGGATCTAAATTTTGCTTCAATACTTCACGTATCCTTTTATAATTATACGTAAGCAGAGTTACTGAATGCCTTCTTTGCTTCAGTGCTTACCAAGGGCAGCCCTCTGGAATCCCAGACCCTAGAAACAAGAGAAGTGCCTGGAGAGAGGAAGACTTGCCCTGGGTAGAGGAAGATTGGGTCAGAGAGTGCTTAGGGAAACTTGACATCCACAAATCAATGGGCCCTGATGGGATGCATCCCAGAGTGCTGTACGAGCTGGCGGATGTTATTGCTAAGCTGCTCTCCGTCATCTTCGAAAGGTCCTGGAGAATGGGAGAGGTGCCGGAGGACTGGAAGAAAGACAATGTCACATTGGTCTTCAAAAATGGCAAGAAGGAGGACGCAGGCAACTACAGGCCAATCAGCCTCACCTCCATCCCTGGAAAAGTGGTGGAACAGCTCATCCTGGCAGTTGTCTCCAGGCACGTGGAGGACAAGAAGGTGCTCAGGAGCAGTCAACACGTATTCACCAAGGGGAAATCATGCTTGACTAACCTGATAGCCTTCTATGATGGAATGACTGGCTGGATAGATGAGGGGAGAGCAGTGGATGTCATCTACCTGGACTTCAGCAAGGCCTTTGACACCATCCGTGGCAACATCCTCTTGGGCAAGCTCCAGATATGTGGGTTAGGTGAGTGGACGGTGAGGTGGATTAGCAACGGGTTGGATGGCAGAGCCCAGAGGGTTGTGATCAGCGGTGCAGGGTCTAGTTGGAGGCCTGTAGTTAGCTGTGTCCCCCAGCGGTCAGTCCTCTGCCCTGTCCCAGAAGGATGAATGCCCAGAGTGCTTCCTCAGCAAGTTTGCTGATGATACCAAACTGGGAGGAGTAGCTGATATCCGAGGGGGCTGTGCTGCCATCCAAAGAGACCTGGACAGACTGGACAAGTAGGTGGGGAGAAACCTTACAAAATTTGACAAAGACAAGTGCAAGGTCCTGCACCTGGGGAGGAATAAGGGCAGACACCAATACTGAGGACTGACTTTCTGGAGAGCAGCTCTGCAGAGAAGGACCTGGGCATCATGGTGGATGACAAGTTGACCATGAGGCAGCAGTGTGCCCTCATGGCCAAGAAGGCCAATGGGATCCTGGGGTGC
>VZSV01000203.1:1260467-1286828 GCA_013398735.1 Nothocercus julius | reverse complement strand
CAGCGCCGAGCGGTTGCAACGCCGCAGCCGCAGGGAGGGCAGGTGGCCTGGAGCCTTGGGAGTCAAGATCCAGCTCCAGGAGAGGCTTCCATGTCCGCTCGACTCGGGGCGGCTGGGAAGGCACAGCCGGGTTGGGGAGGAGCGGGCGGGAGGCTCGGAGTGGCGGATGGGATGTGTGGAAAAGGAGGAGCCGTTCACCGAGAGCGGCTCCTTTCCCTCCTCGTCTCACCCAGCTCGGGATCAGCCCAGGTTGACAGCTCTTCCTGCCCTGCCCGCAGAGCCTCGCTTCCCAAACTTCCCGAGTGAGCGGTTAATGAGCCACGGAGATGGCTGGAGGGAAAACGCACCCTTGGAAACAGGGCGGAGGCTGCCAGCACTGGTGTAATAAAAATCCCTCGCTTTAGGACGCCGGCTGCCTCCCTGGAGCAAAGCGATGGCTCTGGTCCGAGCTCTTCGAGGCTGCGTTCGCCCTGCTCGAGCCCCGGTTCCCTGGAGGGCTCCCGCTGCTTCCCTAGGTTTGCTTTCCCTTTAAGCCAATCACAACAAAAAAAACTCAAAATGTATAAAAATATAAAATAAAGTGCAGTATATGGTTTTTGACACTTTTGCCTTGTTTTAATGAGCAGACGTGTGGTTTTTGCTTGTTTTTTTTTTTTTTCTTTCTTCCAACGAGCAGTATTTTACAAAATCTTAACTACGCCTAAAGCCATTTAGAAAACACTGAACATTGGCACAAAATGGAGAAGCCCACAAGAACGGACAATGAGTGAGGGGGACGGGGGGAAAGAGTCGAAGCAGTGGTTACAAAGTTTCCATGGACGCTAAAAATATCAAAGGGGGTTTGTTCCCTATCATCGTTAGCACGTGGATACTAATTGCTACCTTGCTTAAATCAGTGCGTTTGACTGAAATCCTACACACGAATAGGGCTGCTTCCAGCGAGCGTGCTTTCCCCGCGCGCGCGGCCGAGGAGGACGCGGGTGCCCTTGCTCCCTCCTCCTGGCGCAGGGTGAGGCACAGACGGAGCTCCCGTCAGTTCTTCAGGATGGCATCGTAGGCCTGGTAGATGTACTGGGACACTTCGGGAGCTCGGCATTTCAGAGAGAGCTGCAGGGAGAGGAGAGGGAGGTTAGCAGGCGTGCGGGGCTATTCACCTCCAGAGGCGGGAGCTGGCTGCTCCGCGTCATTCTCCGCAGTCCGGCAGAGCTTTATTCCCAAATTGCCGGGCCCAGCATCACCAAAGCAAGTGAGGGACTTCTAGTGTTGCTGCCAAGACGCCCGCCCAGACCCTGGGACCTGCCTTGCTCGGGCTGTAAATCCCAGGGCTGGGGGCACATCTGCTCTTTGTGCTTTGCTCTTTGGCTCTGACCGACCCAAACTTGGATTTCTCCCCGTCTAAAGCGAGCATTGGGGCTGGATGACCGGGGTTACATCACTCCTTGGGCAAATATTTTAACTCCACTGCTTGCTTTCAGCAGATGGGCTCCTCAGACCATGGGCATCCCTTGACACTCCTGGAAGTGCCTCCAAGATGGGAGAAATTAGAGATGGGAAGCCAGGCACACAGGTCCTCAGAAAGGGAGGGGATCAAAAGGAATAGCTATAAAGGTGCACGATGGGGATAGAGGGCACCTTAGCACTGGTTAGAGACTGTTACCAGTGCAAGGCCAAAGTGACAGTCAGTCTCGACCACAGGAGCACAGCAGGGCATGAATTTAGCCCCATTTACTAGAGGGAGAAGGGCATCCTGGCAATAATTCCTTGCTAATGGCTCTTGGCCTTATCTCTGGGCAACCCTGGCAAAGAGGAGCTCGCTGCCGAGTGGGCATCATCCCAGAACAGCAGGAACAGCAACACAATTCTGTCCTTTCCTGCTTTTTTCTAGCCCAGTGGGAATTCCTGTCCGCTGTCCAGTTAACGGGATCTGCCCCGGACAAGCGCATTACGCAAAGCAGGAGCAACCGCTCCATGTGCGGGGGCCATGGGAAGGAGCCCGGGCTGCCCCGCGTGTCCTTTGCTGCCTGGCCGGCCTCACCGTGTAATTGGGATTCCCTGGCTGAATGCGGAGCTCGGCCAAGATCCAGATGCCATTGGTGAGCTTCAGGGACTGGTAGAGCATGTCCTGGCCTTCCACGTTCCTCTTGGCAATGGTGTAGACGTTGTTGTTCTGCAATTTGCTGGAGACAGTGTCTTCAGAGAGAAGGAGGAAAGAAGAAAAAAAACCCACATCTGTTAACCCAAATCCATCATATCTGGAGAAAGGAGAGCCCAGAGGAGCATTCCCAGGATATGAGCACACAAGAAAGCACTGACTTCTCTCCCAGGGTTTTCTCTGGGGACAGAAGCTGACATGACAGGAGGAAAAAAATTCCAGTGTGCTTCCATGGGTTCAGTTGCTTTCCTTCCTGTGATCCCCCGGTAAATATTCACCCTTCTCACAGCACTTTCACTTACTGCTCACTGCTCTGTATCACAGTGGATTTATTGACTCTATCAAGACAAGATCCTGCAGCTCAATGAGTAACAGGACTCTGCTGTACTCTAAATCCCCCAGAACACCCAGGCAGGGTAATCTGGAGGCAGCCAAAGCCAGGGGACAAAGACAGGGAAGGACAGTGATCCCTGCCTGAGGCCTAAGATCCCATCCCAACCAGAAGAGCCCCCTCCTGCCTCCCTCACTCTCACACACTGGTACTTCCAGCCAAATAACATCCTACAGGATAATGAAAGTCCTTTCTTCTAAGACAATCACTCAAAGGTCCGAGGTCTTAATTTTACCTGCATGAATATATGGATGTAACCATGATACAGGCTACGTCTAAGGAACTTTGAAAAGAATCAAGAATAACAGCAAATACAGAGAGAGAACACAGCAGTTCAACCCGGAGCTGGTACTGCAGATCCCTGGAAGCCAAGGAGTTGCCCATTTCAAGGGGCGCGAGGAGCAGGACAGCAGCAGTCTGCAGGGGCAGAAGGGGCTCACGAAGCATCTGCACAGCTCTAATCCACCCAGCACTGGCAAACACGGAGATGTGCCGGCACTGGCGACGGAGCTGCACGGACACAGGTCCGCACTGCAGCACGGCAGGGCTGGAGAGGGGCTTTGCTGGGGTTGCTCACGCACCGGCAATGGTAAAAGCCGAAGGGGAGGGCTCTGCCAATCCATGCGCTGACACCGACGTTGGACCAGCTCCTTTGCCCTGGGCCAGCCCCAGAACCACCACCATGGGCCACCCTCCGCCTCCAGAGCGGGCCGGGACCCCAGCGGTGGCCGCACCGACCCCTCTGCTCTCCTGGCTCAGGGCACCTGTTTGTGGTTTGTGCAGGGTTCAAGCATCCAGCTACCCAGACACAGTTGGATTTAGGTTTCCTTTTCTCCTCAGTTACTATGGAAACTGGCAGCTATAAGTAACTAATGAGCTCCTTTGCCTAAACCCCCTCATTCCTCTGTCTCCTCTTCCCATCCCTACTCCTCCTCTATCCACGAAATCCAGCCCGATGGGGAAGGCAGAGCAGTCACCTGCCCACAGGGACCTCTCTGCAGGGACCTTGCTGCAAGGGACCCTGCTGCAAGGGAGCAGCGCAAACCCCGCACTCGCTTCCTCACCCAGGGCTTTGCAAAAGCACCGGGCTCAGCACGGTGCCACCTTGGAGAGCAACGTCCCTGTTGGCACGGGACGTGAGCCACGGCATGAGACGTGACCTTCTGTTTGTCAGCACCCACGTATGGATACCTGGGCTCACCCCCATGTTCTTTGCTATCCCCATCCTTCCCGGGACTCGGCTTGCCCACCTGCCACCCTGCTTGGAGCTCAGGTCCAGGACTGGCACCCGCCGGGATGCAGCACCAAGGGCTCTCCCTGACCCCTCTCCCGCCAGCAGCAGCTCCCATCCCTGTGGTGCCGGCACGTGGCGCTTCGGAATTGGGCACAGTTGCTAAGCGACGGTACCAGCCTGCGCCTCGCTGAAGACAGGACCGCTAACGCCATGTGACAGCACAGCCTTTAAAATACACGTATGTGTGTACATATATATATATATGTATATGTGTGCACATATTTGCAGGGAGCAGAGAACTCAGCTGTGCTCCGAGTCGGGCTGTGTGCATGGAAGCGGCACCCCCAAGGCCGCACTGCCGGCAGCCCCTCTGCTCCCGCGGCTGTTTTGGGAGCCGTTGAGCCCGGGGCACCCGAGCTCCCTCTGCAGCACAGCGGGGTCTCGCTGAGCGCCTTCAAGCAGGGCCTTTTCCTTTCGCTCAGTGCTTATTCTCATGTTAAGAACGAACTCTAAGCACAGGGTGAAGACCCAAAGATGCCTTTCCTGAGCTCTGCTTTGCAGTGAGCACTGGAAGAGGGGCAGGGAACTTCACCGCTTCGTCTTGCACTGCGAGAGCTGTTTCTACTGTCACTCGAAAGGTCCTGTGCATCCAGCCAAGACCACATTTAAATCCCAAAACGAATCTGCAAGCCTGGATCCAGCAGGGAGGGACTTTGGTCATTTCCAAGCATGGGATTTGTAATTGATTTAATGATCAAGCAAAAGCTAATAGATTTGCAGAGATACCAAAACATACCAGGGAAAATTGCACATGATTGTTTCCCAATTTGTTCCAGCAAGAAAATCCAATTTCTCTTTCTTAGTTCTAGCATTAGCAAATTACACAGGGGGAAACAAAAGAGAGACCACCACATACAAATAAGGCCATTGGCCGCATTTGGCCCAAAACAACAAAGTTGTCAAGTCACACCACAGATTGGGGGCCAGTAATAAATCAGCAAGATTAGTTAGCAGAACTGCTGAACGGCACAGCAACTAAATTACATCCTGATTAATGGCATCCATCTGCATGTGCAAGTCAGTTTGTGCCACTGCTGTAGCTGCTCTTTCACTCAGTAGGTTTGGGTAAGCAGAACAAATAAATAAATAAAGCTCTAATCTGATTTGCATATTTTAGCTTAATCTAATGGTCCTTTAAAAATGTAATCAAACTTAGCATGTTGGGAAAAAAAACAGTGTAAACAAGGCAGAGCAAATTTTTGTGCATTTTTAGTTGAGGGGGAAACCTCAGTTGGTGAAGCCTGTCAAAAAGCTCACTCTGCTTATATGAGCTATGCAGGTCTCTGAATATTTTCATGCATGAACATGAACACTGGGGCATAGGTAAGAATCCTTAGCAGGGCATATGTAGGAATCCTTAGCAATCCTTCATCTGATACCCAAGGAACAGTGTTAAAGACTGTAGGATTCTACAGCCCTTCCCCAAGGGTGCTGCCGGAGGCTCTTTGGGCTCTCCCTGCTCGAGGGTGGGAGAGGTGCAGACGCAGGTCGGACCCGAGGGCTTCGGAAGCAAAACCTCTTTGCAGCAAGAGGAGGAGCCGGGTACACAGGGCTGCAGGCAGCTCCAGGTCAGCCCCGTGCCCTGCGGCTCGGCACCCTCCGCTCCATCCCTCAGCACCTGCCGCAGCCGCGCTGCTCCGTCGGAGAGGCCGGATGTGCCGCGATTCAGGCACGGCAGCTGGGAGCAGGGCTATTTTTAGCTCGCAGCTAAATCCATGGCGCTGGGCTGGAAGCAGCCAGGCGGGAGCATGAATGGTGCCCTGAGCCCCACTCCTGCATGGTGACTTGTCACCGAGGGGGTGGCCTCACACTGGGCATGAATTAGCTACGCGGGCGGGTGCGAGAGTGGGGACATTGATCCACGCGGTGGCCTGTGCACCCCTGAGAAGCTGGTAGCTCTTAGCAGCTTTTCATTTGTGTTAAAAGGCTGCAAAAAAGCCAGCACCTTTGTGCTCTAGTTAGAAGCTGTTAAAATCTGCAGACTTTGGTCTGAACAGCTTTGCCATGGCAGCGGTTGCTTACCTTATTTTATGCCAATGGCATGAAAGCTTCGCAGTGGCATTTCATCAGTGATCAGCAGATCCACCAAAAGTACAACCAGGAGCTTTAGTCTGCTTAGGTCTCTCTAAAAGGAAAGTCTTTTGAACACAAAGCAGTCTCTCCTCCACAAGGATCAGATGCCTAAAGACTTTATATAGAAAAATTGCTATACTCCAAAAAAAGAGGAGGCAGCTTAAAATAACCTTATTTTCACTGGATTTTAAGTGATCAAGACTGTGAATCTTGCAAGATTACTGCCCTATTGCAGAAACGGACCTGATACGCACCTTTGCTCTTGTATCAACTAGTAGCAACATAGATTAAACATTCTTCCAAGCTCACCCACTTTGTTTTGCCTCTGTCCTGGCACAGACATACCCAGAGCCACTTACATTTCCACCCTGAGCATGCTGTAAATTTAGCCCTCCACTGGGTTTTGGACCCAGCTAATCCTTGTCGAGACAAGTCTCACACGGTTGGGGTGGTCTGTACTAGAGGAGATTTACTTGTAGATTAAATCAAGGTGAATAGCAGAACTATTGAATGGGGGTTGAACTGGTAGCTAAAACCCACGAGGCAAAAGACAACCCACAAGCTTTCTCTAGCTTTTCCTCCTGCAAGCCATTGGTCTGCTTTCCGCCAAAGCCCAGGTGGTCAAGGAAAAAAAATGCCTATAAAGTTGCAAGAGGAAGGAGGTGTCAGCAGAGATACAAAAACAGAAACTTCATCTGATGAGAGGTGTTTGAAATCTGTTTATCAGACATGACCCACTTTCTCCCAAACATAAGCCAAAGAGGTTGGCAGATCCTGCGTACTTTGGAGCCTCCCAAGTGACTGATCACACTCAAGAGAGGCTGTTTGCAGAGCTCTTGCTAGAACACTGAAAGAAGCTTCTTTCCAGCTGAGCCCTGGCAATGGCTGCAGATCGCAGCCGTGCCGTGTTACTGCACTCACCTTGCAAGGTACATGTTCCTGAGCATCGTCAGTCCAAACAGGCTTGGCCAATAAAAAAAAGGTCTCTGGCTGGCAAGACAGCTCTGCTCCCCCAGCAAGCGAGCGTTACCTGTCACTCCCTGTTTTACAAGACCTCCTTCCCAAGGGAGATGGATGCACTGGCCAGGCTGCAGGAGCGGACTGCAGGTGCTCATCTCTGCAGCCACACAGTCCCTTCTGCCCCAGACGTGTCCTCCATTAACCAGGACAAATCCAGCACCCAAGAGAAGCTCCCAACATCTCCAACGAGGACGCGAAGCGCTCCAGGCCGTGCGGTTTGGCCGTGCCCCTGGCAGGCAGCGGCACCAGCAACAGCAGCGTGGGTGGGGAGGAGGATGCCAGGCTGGGACTGGAGCGGAGGGACAGCTGGGGGAGGCACAGGGGTTGTTCTCATTTGAAACCCCACAGTGAGAACAAGTCATAAGGTCTGACAGCTGCTATTTTTTCCCCCTCTCTGGCACATTACATCTTTTATATTCCAAAATAGTGATAATTATGAGTACAAAGAGACCCATGGTTTCTGTCTACAACTGAAGCAAGAGGGTGTTCATTGTGTAATAGCAGACATGAGAGAATAAAAAAGTTAGAGGGTTTGTAATCAATAAGGACACATTTTTTTCCGCTAAAACATAGCAGCTTTCGGTAGAATCACTTGGCTCCTATCCAGACCTCTTGTACAAGAACAAAGCTGCTCTGCTGGCCACATTCCACCTTTTACACTCCCTCGCCCTTCAGCAGTAATAAGGTCAAAAGTACAAGCAGAATGCTCACAAATGGAGGCAACTGGATGACTAAAAACAGTCCAACAGGATAGAGCATGATAAAAACACATTGGTAAGAGCAGCTGATAACAGCAGGCCAACAGGCTTCTCTCACATGGTTTCTCCTCCACAGAAGACAAAATATTTTTACAGGGGTATGTAAGATTACTCTTTCAAATCAGAAAGAAGAAAGCAAATGCTGAGAGGCAAAGCGACCGCCCAGAGCTAGGCAACAGGTGAAAGTCAGGGCTGGAGAGTATTTCCTGACTTCTAGTCCTGTTTACTAGTGCTCTTTACACTGCTAATGGCAAGGTGCATTAACAATCTAATGCATCATGCACTAACAGCATGATGCCCACAGTAGCAAGACAGGATTGATGAACAGCCCAAATACAATACTCAGCTCTATTTAAGAACAGCTTTACGGAGAAATGAAGCATAAAAAAGAAAACACAAATACAGGATACAGAATGAAAGCAAGAGTAGAGAGGTAAAATCTAAGGTCTGGGATTTTAGACATGCATTTATGGATTCAGCTATAGTTTTTGATTTAAAACAAGCCCCAGGATGCAGAGCTTACAAGGCATTCTGTTCACAAGTGCAACACCCACCTATCTGTTATCTAGACATGATGCTATTAATAAGTTGATGTCTAGTGACCATTTATCAAAGGTGCTGCTGAAGGTTCTCAGCGTGGTAGAATGAAGCTACTCACCGGCATTCAGGTGACAGTCTTTAATCTGGAACTGAAGCTCATTTTCATTCGGAATATCCTTCCATGTTGCGAGGAAGACCTGGCGCTCTATAAACAAAAAAGATGATCAGCACTCCTGGCTCCTTGCAGGATCGTAGCATTAATTAAACCACCACAGAATGACACAAGGTAGAGAAAAGAAAACAAACAAGAAAATCCAACCTTTTGGTCATGTTTTGCCCTGCCATGGTCAGATCCAGGACTTGCTCCTACAACAATCTCACAGTTCTACTGTAAAAGCAGCAAAGCTTTGATGGTTTTCAGAACCCTCAAAGCAAAGACAGTCTTTTCCCTATGAACTGTTTACAAACCAAGAACAGGTGGGATTTGACAAGAATGAAGGAGACCCACACACTCAAGATTATTTTACAGTGAAATGCTGCTTTTGCAAGCAACTTCCCAGCCAATTCAAAGAATAATTTAATAAAGGAAAACAGGAGAACAAGAGTTGCAATGGAAATGTTATAGTGGAAAATCCCAGATCCATTTAAGTGAGCCATCCCTCCAACAAAACCAGGAATCAGTCTCAAAGGAAAGATCCACCCTTTGTCTGGCAGACAGGGTAAGCGCAGAGGACTCGGGTGCTGGAACCACAGCTCTGTGGATACTGCAGGACACTGGGTTAGGCAACCAAACCCCTGTTAACCACTTGAGGCAGCTGGGATACACTGTGTGTAGGCAGTGGCCAAGCATATGTGAATCTCAGCCATACCCAGGTGGGAGCTGCTAATACAACCTGGAGTGGCGAGGCTGACCACAGACCTAAGCAACACTCACCCATCTTGCCATCCTCTACGAAAAGCACGTTGAGAGGAATTAGGCAGCTGAAGTAAAAGACATCAATGTTGTTTTTCACAGCCACCTGTTACAGAAGAAACAGGGTGGGTTAAAGCTGCTATGCTGGCTGCAAGTTCAAAGGGATCCCAAGGCCTTCCAGTCGTTTCCCACTCGTGCACGCACAAATGCTCTCCAAGAAAAGGCAAACGCTGAGCATGGGACTATCTGAAGACACCTTTTTGAGCTGCAGGGTAACTAACAGACAAAGAGCAAGCTGAGTCCACTGTGCTTGCTCCATTTTTATTAAAAGCTGCTCAGTCATCTCCTGCAAGCATCTCGAGCCTGTCACACCAGCAGGTCACAGCCAGCATCCTTGCCCATTTCCACATGCTTTCAGCCATTCCCTGCTTTCATTTCTTCCATGTGCTCTATTCTGGCTGCACACAGCTACTATCATGACTGTCCTCCTGTTGCACGTGAGCTCCCATCTCTGTCATCTCACCCTTCTAACTCCCAACCTTCAAAACCCCACGCAGTCTCTTGCTTTGTGGAGCCTCTGTCGCTTCTGAACATGTGGATTCCTTGCTTAACTCTATTTCAGTCTGGATACTTCCTATAAAGCCAGAAGTCAGTCCACTTCTCCTGCACTGTCTGCACACTAGGGCAGTCTCTTAAGTCTACTGCCTTTACCCTCATGCCAGCCATACAGAAAACATATGGTGGGTGTTTATTCCATGCTTGGCTGGAAGGAGAAAGTTCTGCTCTAGAGAAGTCTGGGCGGTTAAAATAAATAAATAAAGATCACTTGACAAAAGACTTAATCCTCAGTGTCATTAAACTCTGTCAGCTGGGAGACGCACTGGATTGCCCTTTCTCACCCGTGCTTGCCACATTACTGATTAATCTCTACTAATGTAGAGAGCAACCTCAATTCAGTTTTCCCCAGGCTGAGAGCTGATGGTACAGCAGGAGCAAACCAGAGGTCTGAGAAAGTGCACTGTCATAACATAGTACAGAAAACGTAGCTGTGGGCTCTTCCTTTCTATGCTGCTCACGCTCTCTTCACATCATCCAGCACAGTGATGCCGTGTCACGGGAGCAGAGTTCGGCAGACACCAGCCATTCCCGGCAGCGGAGGAATCTCAGCCTGGAAGAGGGACCTAGATAGTGGGGGGAGCCCTGAATTCCAGTGGCTGTTTGAGCTCCTGCTTCCTTTGAAAAAAATATTAGACAAATTCTCCGATTTGTCACCCAGCTGAAATGCCAGACCAAGCTGAAAGCTGAGCCAAAGAAATAAATTTTTTGCTGCAAAGACTTATGCCAAGACAAACTCTGTTCACATTAATAATTACATACATTAGTGTTTTGCTGAGAAAATCTATCACCCAATAGCAGGAGGTCTAGAAAGAAAACGCCAAGTGTCTGTAAGGGGAATAAAGGGAAGGGGAATAAACCTGAGGATTTGCACACAGGTCAGCTGGTTAAACACACCCAAGCAAGAGCACAAGGCTAGGAGACAAGGTTTCCAAGCAAGAAACACCCCCAGCAAATGGGAAGATCTCAGAAAAGCAAAGAATAACAGAAAGGTAGATGTGACAGTCCACGGGGTTTCATCCCTAAGCCAGCATCAAAAGTAGCAGCTTACAGTTAATTCCCATGGTGCAAGCCAGCTTTTAAAAGGGGATTAGTTTAAAGCCTACTAGACAAATGTAAATTATGGTGCAACCTAAAAAGAAAAAAAAAATTCCACATGGCCTTCTGTGATAGGGAGCTGTCACATGCTTTGACTGTTGGCGTCATATTTGTGAGTGTGAATGTTCAGAGTTACAGTGGAATATTACAGCCAGCTCTAACGTCTTGCTGCTGCTACAGACACCTAAGCCAGAAGGGCAAGAGCAGATTGCTGGATGGACCTAAGTGATTCACGTCTGCAAGATGTGGTTAAATAGAGTCTGGGTGAGCAGCTAAAAATGCACCTCTAAATCTCAGAGAGGAGAGTTCTGAAAAGGAGAACATTCTAGATGTTACACTTGGACGTAACAGGCATGGAGACAGATTGAAAGAAGGAAAAATTAAGTTAAACCTTCAAGAAAACTTGACAGTGAAAATTATTAAGCAGCATAAAATTCTCTGGAGGGAGAGAGAGGCTCCAGTGCTTGGGAGTATTTAAGACCAGCCTTGACAATGTTCTCAGTAAGGTGTTCTGTAGCAAAATAGCAAAGCATAGCAAGGACTACACTGCAGGACCTAAGATCTTTTTCAGCTCTGATTTAACGATTAATTGCCTTGCCTTGTAACAACAGAGATTAGTTAGCCTCTGTGGTTAATTGCTGTTGCCATACAACGGCAACTACTCAGGAGAGGGGCTGGGGAGAAGTGCCTTCTCTTCAGTCACGGCTCTAGAGGCACACGCTGAATTAATATGCTAACCCTGTCCCTGCAGTTATAAAAATGCTATAAAAAGGTATCTGCTGACCTGCTTTTCAACTCTGTAGAAACATCCTGAGTAAGCTGCTTTGCCTGTACTCTAGGGAGCTACACAATTAATGTGCTCTGAATTGCAGTCTTCCCAGTAAAGCAGCCATCCTCCAGCCTTCCCACCAAACTGCATCACTGGCTTCAGTAGCCACATCGTGCATCACCATGCAAATATCTGTAATGATGCAGAAGGCAGTTGTTACAGATAACTTTGCAAACAGAGAGGAAGAACTACAGTCCTCTCACCATTACCTACAGCACCGGAACAAGACAAAGTAGCTTCCATCACGCAGCACCACATCCTTCCCCCTCCAAACAGCCAGGCACGCAGCTGTTGGTGCCCCAGTCCTCAGCATCTGCTCCATGCAGGGCAGCTCTGCAGCTATCTAGACAGCAGAAGTCAAACCAAGAGCAAGCTTGGGGGCCCTGCCAGCTTCTAACACCTTTCCAAGTGTCTAACCTTTTCACTGCCACATCAGGAGCACCTAATGCCACCTGACAGGTTACAGGCAGAGAGCAGATCTGAATCAGACTTTGAGAGAAACCTAGCAGCTACTTTCAAGAAAAATCTAGTGCTCCTTAAGTGAGAATGTGGGTCCGAGACAACCAATAACATTTAAAGTGATCCCAGTAGCTGCAAAGTCTCTCCAGGCTTGACATGCTTCAAAGAAACCTCTACTTGCACTCAATAAATCCTCCAGTCCTGTGGCTTTGCAGCTTTAACCCACCAACCTGCGCACGGAGTAGTAAATTTTTAACAAGACCTTCAGCCTCAAACATTTGATAGTTGAGGCGGAAATATTTTATATCAAAACGGCTTTCTGTCTGCAATCTTGTTCGAAAAAGAAAAAAAATATTATTGCCTTGTGAATTTAGGCTAGCAGACTACAAAGACTTTGAGGGATAAAATTCAAATGTGCCAGATTTTCATGTGATGCTTCACCGCTGAGAAGGTCTGAGCCCACTGGAAACCAGCACAGTGTCACGTCCTGTTAGTGATCCTCTAACTAGAGGAATCAGTGCCTAGAGAAATAATCCTGTAACATATCTGCTCACCTTGCAGCATGAGAACCCTTCTGATGCCTTTTTCTGCTGTGAAACCCTCTGACAGGCAGCATGGGGAGTTTTGGGGGAGACCTCATGACAACAAAGCCAAACTATTTTCTTCAATAGTGCAGGTTTCCAATGCTTTAAATCCCAGGCTCAAGCATAGGAACCAACTTTCTAAGCTGGATCTGAAAGCACACACAGATGCTTTCCATCAGCAGTGAATACACAACATACCCACTTGGAATCCCATTAGCACCTACACTAAATTAAGGATTTAGTTCAGAGTTTGGTTTGGCTTTAACGTCTGGTAACAGCCAAGCTGCTAGGGCGAGAAGAACTCTCCTCTGCAGAGTCTATTTTACCTCCGCCAGCACAAGGCCACGGTTTCTTCTGCGACAGTGTGCTGCTCTGGCTGTCAGATGCCTCCAGGGAGTGCTCTCCACTTCACTTCATTTTGTTTGACAGGTCGGGCTCTCAGGATCCTACGGGCATCTGACAGGCACCGCTCGCCGGGCGCCAGCGAGGCCGGGTGCTGCGCCCTGGGCGGCAGCTGTCACCTCCTGGAGTGCCGCTGACGTCAACGGCCGCAGAACAGCACGTCACCGGGGAAGAGCTCTGCTCTCATGTGTGCCTGGCTGTACTGGAAGTCCAAAATGCACATTTTATCCAATGTACTCTACCATGTGCCAGACCTGGCCTTAATTGGGAAGGCAACAGCTTTCCACCACAGAGCTAGAAACTGGCTGCAGACTCCGCACTCTGAGTGTTTCCTTCAGGGAGCCTTTGGGGTGGGCTCTCTTCTCGCTGGAATAAGGCCTTTGCACTAGCAGAGGTTGTTATAAAAAAAATATAGGTAACAAGACAAAGCAAACACATTTCTGGTCACCCAGGAAGTCTGCTATGAGGTCTGGTAAGTTTGACCCAGGCTACACAGCCAGATATTGTGCTATTTATCAAGTAGATTCTGAAAGCAGATCATCTCCTGGCTGGACTTGCTGCTCATGGCAATTCTATGCCTTGTTTTTATCGCGCTGAATGTGTGAAGCCTCTTTCAAAGTACAATAGCTCTCTCTTTGTGACCTCGGATATATCAACACTTCTCATGAACAAGACCTCCAGCACTGCTGCATGGCAAGTGAGAAGCTGAAGAAAGGACGAACACAGAACTGAGCACTGAAGAATAAATATGCTCCAGTGCATCCACTAGGGCAACCTTTCCTCATTTGCCTTTGGATTTTTATTTTTTTTTTTGCCAAACACATTGGAAGAAAGAACTAAGAAACACTCCAGCTCAAACGATTTGAGTGACGAGTCTGTTTCCAAGTGGCCCTTTCCAGGAAGAAAGGCAGTTGGCAGATTCGTCCCTTCCAACGCTCACCAGTCCAGTCAAAATAATTTTAAGGGTCTTCTGGGAAACTTCTTTGGACTGCGAACTCAGTAACTCCCCCCAGATACTGCCAGGGAATGGGATGCACCAACTGTTGATTGTGAATATTTATACCCCTATAACGTGGATGTTCCAGGCAGGCAGACACCACTGCTCTGGCACTCTCTAGCTTGTTCTCAATTTTATCAGCTCCTGCAAGTAGTTACCATATCACAGTAAAGACTATCATATCTGTGCCATGACAGACCAGGCCTCATCTCTGAAATTGTCTCAGCAGGCTGGCTCCATTTCACCCATTTCCAGAATTAGGGGAGCAATTTTTGTGAATGCAAATGAACAAAATTGAGTATTCTGAATCCACAACCCTTTCACAGCCCTCGGAAGGCCATTTATTAGGAACAGCAGCTCCCTTCATCATAGGAAGTCCCCATCCCAGGCATTTTCTTACTCCAAATTTGGCTCTAAGCCCAGAAAGTGTCTGGAAAGAATATGATCTCCCACAATGCAAAATCAGACCCATCTTCTTTTTTGAGAGCTCATATACATAGTGACTAAGATATCCTATCTCTCCCTCCAGTGATGACCCTGATGAGCTACAAGTTATCACATGAGTTTTACAGCTTCGACTGTGACAAGGCAACAACAGGCCCCAAATAAATCTGTGCAACTACTGGAGCTATCGGCCTGACTGGCAACCAAGCCAAGGCTTTCAAAGACTTCTGATGGACGACACAACCTCTCACACGCCTTTGGGCGAGAGCCCATAATTGCTTGTAATTGCCATGCTCTGCAGAGCCAGCTCTGGGCAGGTAGACTGCAGCAGCCACAAGTGCCAGGTAGCATCTGCAAGGTTGACATGCTCCCCAACAGAAATTAATGCATCAAGAACCACCTCAGATTTTCTTTAGCAACAGGCATGCTCCAAGGACATCCTGACGGCAGCTTTTTTTATCTGGGATGATAAAAAAAAAAAAAAAAAAAAAAAATGAACCAGACAGCAAGGGCGGGAGTCTCCTCAGCCTAGAGTGCCATGCCTCTTCTGATTTGGCTTTATCCTTTGACTGGCTGTTGAACCTGACTGAGTCAGGATCTCAACAAGTCAAAAACATTTTCAGCACTACTTTAGGAAGGGGAGGAGAAGTCTGCTAGTCATTATCACATGCAGCAAGACAACTAGCAAACAGAGAAGTCTGCTCAATTAGGCATCACGGTTATATTTCCTTTAAGTAAGCCTCCGAAAATATTACTGTCCTCCTCCCCTTTTTGTAAAAATGGCTTTTTGTTAACTTGTCAAATGTTTTATTTTTTTTATGTGATTACAAATGTTAAGATTAAACCAGCTGTATTTGGTGGAAGACTAGAAACAGTAATCAAAACATAACCTGAATGAGACTTGAATTCATTACTCCTGAAATAGTTGCCTAAGGAATATATTATTGGCCTTTGAAGTTTCTATTTAACATGACAAAAAGTTGAAAGCTATCAGTTTGGTTACCTCAGGACTTATTTTTCTGTAACTAAAGCAAGCAAACAAACAAACAGACTAGGAGACGAACGTAGGGTCCTCTGGTTCAAACCAGCCCTGAAATTCTACTTCAATATTTCCAAGCACAAAAAAAATGCATTAAGTACTCTGATTTTGAATTGAGTGTTTTCGTTCTTCAATGAATAGAGGGACCCTTGTATTCTCTATTTCTGTATTATGCTATAAACTGGTCCCTAAGTAGGTCACCAAAATGATCCCTGAACATTTCAAGACAGATAATTTCTACATAAACTCACAAAACATAAAACCAGAGCCCTGGCTGTCAGGGCAATGACAGATCTCCATCAAACCCACTGCTGTCAGGAAAGTAAGGGGAGTGCTCTTTTTAACTTGGCATCTGCTATCATGATTCAACTCTCTGCAGAGAAATATACTATTACTCCATATGGCAGCTTCCCCAAATGTAAAAGGGCAGCCAACTTCTATGGCAATGAGCTAGCTAGCAAATTAGCAACCAAGTCTGGCACTAATGAATGCTTGGCTGTCTCAATATAAGGTAGCTGGAGGTTTCCTTACATGCTTTCTCCTTGCTTTGTGTTAGCAGAAGATGCTTCAAGAAACAAACTGTGTTCTGATTCCTTCAGAGATTTAATAACCCAAATACTTCATTTCCTTCCTGATCAAAGGAAGTAGCAACTTGAGAACATCTCACTGAGGGAGTCTCCAGTGTTACGGAAGCAGATGAAGACTTGGCTCCTACCCTTCCAAATTTTCTTCAGAGGGGGTGGCAGAGCTTGCAACAACTGACCCAAATGCAGTGATGTCACCACAAGGTTGGGACCTGGATGCAGAGGGAATTTAGCTTTTCCACCAAAAGCTCGCTCTGAAAGACAGCACATGTAATTCTTTCACTGTCCACATGCTCCCCAACACGACTGAGCACAGAGCCGGAGTGCAGGACTGCTCGCTTGAGCGCCACAGGAGCTATTTTGAGTTGTTTGCCCAAAGACTCATCAATAAGTCATAAGGCCCAGAATGGAAGTCAAGAGCAGTGAAAAAAATAGTTGCTCAGGCAGAATAAATAGTAACTTGTATGTCATTCTTTTAAGCTAAAAAGAGTAGGATCTGCTTCAAAATGAGATATATTGCCTTCTATGGACTGCTACATTACAAGAAACCAAGCTAGTTCCCCTGTTCCCTAGAAATGAGGTGAGCAAGACATGCCACAGTACAAGTTAACTGCACCTTTGGGACATTGGGAAAATCTTTGTGGATGACCCATCTACACAGAGGAGAGACAAGAGTCAGTTATTGAGCTGAATTCCAGAGAGTGACTGCACAGGACGTGAAAAGGAAAGAGCTTCCCCAGGTGGGAAGAGTGCCTGCCTGACATTTACGTCTGTTAAAAGTGCCCTCAACGTACATCAGTTCTGACGTAGACAGCCTTGAGTACAAACTGGGGGAAGCACCTCCAAGAATCCATACTCCCTAAGGCAGCCCAATCTGATAAAAAGCCTATTCTAGAGAATGCAGGTTGCTCTACTGTCCCCAACACACAGAGAACAGCTTCATTAGTATTGTGACTGCTTCTTCGTTTCTTCCTTGCTTTTCCTGGAACAAGTCTTGTTTGCCTTAGATTTAGCTATCTGGGGCAGAGAACTGCCAGTGGCTTTGGTAAGGCACCCTGGAAGCTAAGAGCACTAGAGAAATATTAACCACTCAGCAGTTACCATCTTTCCTGTAATTCTTTTAATTCTCTCAATTCTTGCTGACATCTTTCATCGCCTACTCCACCACAGCTTGTGCTTTCTCTGATCAGACCAGCTCTAGCTCATAAGCCCAACCAAACCTCATGCCCTGTTTAAAGCAGCATGCTGCTGAACCTGACCGTGACGACTTATCTGCATAGACAAGCAGTGGGTTTGAGGTGTTTGAAAAAGCAAATCACAAAATTAAAGAAGTCCCTGCTTCAGGATAAATTCCCTCCATAACCATACGATATTCTGGTCCCACATAGTTATTCTATATGCACAGCTTTTTGGTACTAAGTGTCTTACCACACTGTATTGGACCAAACATACTGAGCTGATGCTGATCTCTATCCCCTGCCTGGAACAATCTTTACCTGTAGGTTGTTCAGAGGCTCCATTTTCATGACTGGTCCCAAGGTGTTGAGAGGCAGAGACACATCAATACTTTGGTTTGGCATCAGAGGTGTGTGAATGGCCAACGGGGTGCTTGGGATGACCCCAAAGCTGGGTAAGAGAAAAAAAACAGAGGTGATGACAGCAGTATGGCATTGCTGGAGGGCCCTGGCCTGACTCCATATTGAAGACACCAGAGATGCTGTCCAAACACCTCTTCCTTCTGCCAAGGACAAGCTGGTTCCTCTTATTACTCCTGAGCTGCCCCTGTTGTTACCCCACAGAGATGAACCTAGCTGATAATTTGCACCACAGAACGGGCTCAAAGTAGGACAAGGCATAGGAAACTGAATCAGGTCAGTCTCCCTGACAACGTGCCCAGGGGATCAGCCTCTGGGAACTCTTCCATTAAGTCCTGCATGGCATTGGTCTACTTACTGAGCAGCAGCCTGTCCAGCAAAGAACAGCACACAGACTCAGAAAAAACAGGGAGAAAGACTCAGGCTTCTGGGCAATCTCTTTCAGAACCACAGAGCACTTTGAGTATACCACACTCTGCAAGGATGTTGCAGTTTTGGGAGCCAGGGAAGAAGGAACTGAAGCTGACAGAGAACACACACATAACCAGGAAGGAATATGTAGTTCATAACAGCAGCACTGTGGAGTAAACAGTACAGCACAGCCAGCTGCCTGGTTCTGGATGCCAACATCTGGACTTGACCCTGATTCTGTTGCTTGGTTTGCGACTCCTTCAGCTGGGGACACCTGCCACCATGGCAAGGTGATTGTTCAGACGTCCCTCCAGCCCAGCCAAGAGGCTGAATTAATTCCACAGGCACCAAAGGAAAGGCAGCTCATACTGAACATGAGCCTTGTGTACTATGTACTTATATTCAAAAGGTGTTTGAAGTACAGATGCCTGAGAGTTTGGGCATCTACCTGTAAACACATTTCTCTTCAGCAGAATTGATGTTAACTCAGAGAGGACAGAGCATTTGTAGGAATATATCAAAGATTCACAGACCTCCATTTTTATTCCATGCACCAAGAAAATGACGCTGCTCCTGAACAAAAATAGATACCTATGCATCGGGTATGCCACTGTTTCTGAAATCAGATGGCCCTGTCTTGGTTTTCCTAAGCTTTCAGCTCTAGGTAGCTGAAATTAGAATATTTTCAGCAAGACAATAGCCATGGGATTTGCCTTCTGCAGCCATTTTCACCTTGGGAGACATAAAAAGCTGTACTGTTTTCCCTTAGGCTCAAAGGAAGCTGTATTTTGCTACTAAGTGGCAGTGACATGACAGCACACTAAAGCCCTAGGAGTCTTCTTCCCTCCTTCCCACCCAAATGCTTTCTCCCGAGAGTGCAGTGAATGTGATTATTAGCAACAGGAGAAGGGAAAACGCAATATAAATTTCCCAACCACAGACTTAAATATTTAAGCCTAAAGACCCAGTCCTCTACAGCTCCTCCCAGTATACAAGCCCCAGTGGAAAGTGGTGACTGGAGGACAGAATTTGAATAGTAAATAGTAGTAGAATATATATGGAATGTGAACTGATAGGCTGGGAAAAGAAAAACTGTTGGTTTACCATAGAGTAACCAAACTTCTTGCATCCTTAGGAGATACCGGGTAGGTGTGTCCAGAACAGAGCTTGACATATAGACAAAATCAAGAGCAAAATGTCTTGTTTTTCAGGCCTATTTACATGAAAAGATGGCTACAGCAGCCTTGCAAAGCTCTCCAGAAAATACAGCAGTCCAGGGAGAGCATTTACTAAGACTTACTTAGCATAATGTCTTCCGTAAGTAAATATTATTTGTCCCAAGAAATCTCAAATTTGCAAAGCTAACAGTGATGTTAAAAAGACAGTTCCAGGGATCTCCAGCTTTCAGAATCCCTTTTTTTTGTGAAAGGATCTTTTAAGAAATAAGGCAAACATTTCAGTCACTTCTCCTTTACAGTCTTGGCAAGAACCAGCCTGGCCCTCGATGTACTTGCCCAGGACAATCTATAGCAAACCACACTTTATGCTCCATGGCCACAGAAGGGTATGCACATGACTACACTGGGATTGTGCTGCCATGGCACGTCGTTTGGCTGATATAGGTTTCTGAGAACAATCTGTATGCTCTAAACATTCAAGGGGCTGCTCCTTCTGACAAAATTATTTTGCTCCCAATTGTAGAGAAAACATGTGCCACAGGCTCTTACTTTGAGAATTCTTCACTGACAAATGGCTTTATTAACAAGAGCAGTGCTTCCAGACAGTCTGAGGGGCAGCACAGCAGCTAAGGCATGAAGTATAGGCACGAGGGATTGATATTTCTGCACCTCAGATGCTTGCCTGTTTATGCTTTCCTCAGGGCACTTGCTGGCTATAAAAACACTAACCTGCCTAACAACTCATGAGGCTGCTTTAAAACTTTGCAGAGATTAAATGGGGTAGATGCTGCTTCAAGCTAGGAGAAAGAATGGACCACCTACTGCCTGTTTCCTCACTGGAGCAAGAAAGCTGCAGTTAGAGCAGACAACTGAAAAACAACACAAATTTATCAATCTGTATTTTCAGCTGTTCCACAAAACTGTGGTCTGATGGAGAGGCCAGGCTGTGTCTAACTTCATGACTGAACCTCACACCTATATAAAAGACTCTCTGCTTTGCACAAGTGACTTCTTGCAAGAACTACCCCGTTTGCTCTCCTTCCTCAGCAGTCTTACACGATCTTTTATGTTCTCCTTACCAGTAAAAAGTTGTCTAGCCAGAGCAGGACCAATATTCAGGATGATATGATAAAGGCAAGGAGGTTTGCTACAGGGTCCTGCCGCACCAGTAGACCAACTGCTCATAAGGCTCTATCTAGCAGCACAGACACAGATTCCTTCCATGGGAAGATGTGATCTTTTAATCCTAACAGACTAAGCATATGGTTTTCTTACCTGTTCTTGTTAAACTGAATGGCAAAATCAGTCATGTGCTGCAAAGCCTTATTGGTAAAGTTCATCTCCATGTAGATGTGCCCTTGCCTGTGACTGAATGTGCCTGAGATCTCCAATCCTTTGGCCTTCACTGCAGGCAACCAAACCTGAAACAGAAGAGATCTTATTCAGCACAAGAAATCTGGCCTGAAGATAACAAACAAGCATCATTTTCCAACTAACAAAAAAGGTCCTGAGTCAGGAAATCCAGCTATGCTGGCACATTAAGCCCACAAATGCAAAAGAAACACTACAGGGAAGATGCAATATGGGGTGTTGAAAGGATCACGCGCACCAACAAGGAATAAGCTGTCTGCTTCTAATCCTTATTTGTTTACAGCACTCACATAAGAACTCAAATATACTAAACATTAGTGTGCACAAGAAACAGCCAAAGTTTGCGTCCATCACACTAATGTGAGACTTACCAAGTCTGCTGATGGACAGGCTTCTCCAAGGACTTGTTGGGCTATTAGAAGCAGGACAATGCTAAAATTTGAACCAAATAAATCACAGGACTGATACTATTAGCTGTTTGGATTCTGAATTCCCAAGGGAACTTTGTGGAAAAACCCAGACTCAGATTTGAGAGGCACAAAATGAAGTACTTCTCATCTCAAAATTAGCAGGTGCTTTTGCAGTTGGTTTTATTTGGCATATTACCTGTAAACAGCTAAGTATTAAAAGCTTGATGTATACTTTACAGTGCCTTGAGATCTTAGATTTCACAGGACGATTGTACTTTATTCACCCATTGATTACTCAGTAAGAAAGCAAATTTTTTATTTATCCCCTTTCAGGTATGAAAGGTTAACCCTGAGCTCCCCAACAGCTGCTCCACAGCCTGTTAACAGAACCACGTTCTTTATCTAACGAACTCTCCAGAATAACCATGCTTCAGTTAGTGCATCTGCCATCTCCGTCACTAACAGAGCAGTTATCCGCATTACACTGCGGCATGCTCAATCCCAATCACAATTTTATCTTTCTTCAGAGGAATGTAACATGGCAGCAAAGGAGTCTATGAAAGATGTAGCAAATGACATCCTGCCCTCAAATTCCTGGGGAACCTTGCTAAAAGTTAGGTTTCCAGGAAAGCTGCTTCCACAAAGTTGAAAGTCTCACAGTTTCTATAAGCCATTCTGTAGAATCATATTGTTATGGGCAAAAGGTGGGGACTGCTGAAATAGAGAACTAACCCTTCTGTAATTAACCCTTCTCCACCAAACCACTACTCTGCCTGGGAGAAACCTAGAGCACACCTCTGACGGGATGGAATGGAACTAAGAGGTCCCTGCAGCACCGGGGAGCACCAGTGAAGGAGACAGGCAAGCAATCTCCACTCCCTGTTGCCTATCACAGTGTACTGACAGATTCTTGTTCTTCTTACGTACAGACTTCGGAGCTACGTATCCTCCTGGGGCCATGCCTATACCAGACGAGAGCTCAAAGAGATCGTTGAGTCCGCTGCTCACCACTGCAGGAGTGGGTGAAGGGGCAAAGGTTGCTGGCACAGAAGAGGGAATGTAGGTCTGCCCCACCTGGAAGAGCAAGAAAGAACAGGCACTGATTAAGACCACTTATGAAGAACACTACTCATTAAATAAAGCATGAAGTTGGGCAATATCCTGAATATTTTAAAGCCCTTTGCAGCTTCCCCGCTGAATTATCAATAGTGCTAAATAATGCATTTGATTTCAAAAGCTCTTGGCAACTAATTCCCACACTCTGCTGTCACTTCAACCATGCAATAGTCTTCACATCATGATTACAGTTCCAATTATCCATTCCCATTACAGAGAAGTCTTTCTTCTCCATCTTTCCTTCCCCAAAAGACCATGTGTTTTAGGGATCAATCATACATAAATCTAGGGAAAAGAGAAGATGCTTCAAATATTCTCCCAAGTATGCCAGTCTATGGGAATCGGCAAGACTTGGCACATCCAGAAATAATGTGGGAATCATGACTGTATTGTGGACCCCTAACCAAGGCCAGAGCTCTATATTGCACTGTGGTCAAAAAGGTTCATTACGTGAAGCAGAGCTAGTCCTATTTGCCTGACAGAGGACAATCTGTCTGCAAGAAGGGCAATCCTTTCCCCTAGGACTGAAATGATGATACCAAATGTTCGTATATTAACCATTACATGCCAACTCCAGGTAGGATGGTCGCACTCAACTTAAGTAACCAAATTCTCTTTACTATGAGCAGGAAGAACTAAATATTTGAGGGCAGAATTCACCACTGTCAGCAGCCCAGAAACAGGCAGAATGACCAAGGCAGGCAATCAGAAACATTGATGACAAGTCTGGGTCTGAAATCTCACTGCTACACTTCATTTAGGAACCCACCTGAGATGTGATGTTTTAACCAACCTTTTAGATGGGGGGACTGGCAGTTTTGCAGAATCGGGGAGTAGTTTTAACACTTAGGAAGACTAGAACCTGCCTTTGTATGTGTGAGTCCTGCAGAGCAAATATCTCTCCCCCACTTTTGGAACATGCTACTTGGAGGGTACATGCAAACTGGAACACAGGTTCTCCTCTGCCCTCAAGCTGAAGATCAAAAGGAGCGCAAGGTTCACAGGGAAAGGAGGAGCAGACATAACAACGAGGGTCCCTGGAAGCCCTTCCTCCCCAGACTGTGTACGCTTTTCCCCTTCAGTTGCTGGTTAAACAGTCCTAGGAGGAAGGACTAGAGCCTTCTACAAGAGACTGCTCTCAGCATGGGTTGGAGGCACACTCCCTCCTGCCTGCTGTGTCTCCAAGTCATCTTGGATCCTTTTCCTACAATTCTCTGGAAGGCAGTAATATGCATTTGAAGCCACAGGTGCTTTGGAGGTATCCCATTTCCTGGGCAAGCGCTCTAGGTCCTAGTGATGCCACAGAGCACAAGCACAGAAAAGGAAGCTGGTGGTGGGCAGGTTTTAGTGCTGCTCATGTGTAGCATGAAAGCGTAGAGTATCTCTACTGGATCCTGACTTCGGGGGAAAGTCTTACATGGCTTTTGCAATGAAACAAGCACTAAGCCATTCAGCTGAGACTAGCCTGCGGTGACACTGCGTTACAGTAGTAGCAGAGCAGGTTTTATGCACAGAGAGGCATGCATCACTGGCCTTTCAGCTGCCAAAGCTGTTACGCAGGGACTGGGATACTGCTAACTTGAACATCTGTGCTCCAACCTTTCCTAGCTAAGAGCTTGGAGAAAGGAAAGCCAAGCAAAGTCAACAGCTCTGGCCCTTGCAGCTCTCAGGAGTGCCCAAGTGGCAACTGCATTCAAAGCAAAATTGGGACCTGCGTGTTTCAGCTGCAGTTGCCCACTTTCAAACACACTCTTTAAGCATCTTTAACACATAATGGGTAAGTTTATATTTAAAAGTATTGAGCTCTGGGCAACTTTTTAAGTTGGGAAAAAAATGGAATGGCACTTACTGCCGGACTTCCTCCAATGCCCCCGCCAAGGTCACTGCCAAGCTGAAAGAGAGAAGGAGAGAGAGGAGAGAAAGACCGAGTTCATTTAAGCTAAGTGTCAGATGGCCAGAGCAGAGCTCACCTCCCTGCACTGCTGCAAACGTCTCACTCGCTTGCCATGTACAGGACAGACAGAAATGTTATGACGGGAAAGCACAGGGAGCAGAGGGGCTTTTTTGCTGCTTTGTGAACTGAACTATTTGCAGAATTGCTCCACATACCTATTGGAGAAAGGAGCCTTTTTCCAGGTTAATAAGACCAAAACTTCATCCCGTCTTGAGCCTAACATCTATATGATAAAGTCTGCACATTTTTTTCTGTTTCATGCATCAGTGCTTTTTCTTCAGCGCACAAAACTGGCTGCCAGCAGTCCTGAGCAGCACTACAAAACCCAGTGGGGTAACTGAAAAGGAATGAAAATAAAGCTGACAGGAAGCTCACTTCCCGAAAGCTTTAGTTTTCTAGGGAACAGCTATGAACTACAGGGAGAAAAAAGAAAAAGGGAAAAAAAAAAAGAAAAAAACAAACACGCAAAGCAGCTTCGCTATGTTCCTCTGACATGTGTGTCTCTTCAATAACCAGGAAGAAAGAGAAAGGGAGACGAGCTCCCGGGCTGCTGGTACAAAGCTCAGATGGATGTGCCTTGTTCTCCCTCTGAAGTCAGAGGCCCCTCCTGTATGAGGCACAAAACCAGCTTTGAGATCTAATGGGCCACTCCATAATAGCAGAGAGACCTTACAAGGCAGCAGGACATTTCGGTAACGATCTCTGGCAAGCTACACAGCTGCCGTTTCAGGCAGCTGGAATAGCCACCTGCATAGCACCCATGCACCTTCATCTCCATGCTCCGTAAGCAGCCCTTCTTCCATATTATCCTGTGGCTCAACTATAAGCTCTCCTACTGTGAGCTCCCTTTACAAAACCTCTACATCATTTTCTTAATGGCAAAGCCGTGTTTTTAAACATCCATTTGTCGTATATGCTTGAGAAAAGTCAGTACTCAGGACAGGCTCCACAGCCAACAGCGGGTGCTGTTTGCAAGTAGCTCTTCGCTCCTGTGAATATCCATAAAGCACTCGACGCATGACTGAGAGCCAGGAGGAAAGGAGCAGAGATCTGCAGGGGTTATTCATTACAGACACATCTTCTCTGTCCTAGGCTTTGGTTCATAAGACCACGATTTTTTTTTTTTTTTTTTTGTGCCTTGTGCAGTTTCTTGTCATGTGGAGAACATGGATTACACGCTGGTAACATGTACAGAGGACAGAGGATATGCAGGGGAGAGGTAGGTGACAGTCCCATGGGAAAGTGACTGGCAGGCCACAACACCACCATTTGCCTCATTAAAGGCTTTGATCTTCCCTTTGATCAAGGTATACATGAGATTTGGGGAGGTCGTTTGCTTTAGAAACGCACTTAAAACTGATTCTAGGTATACTATTCAAATATGGATCAATGTAATAATATTTTTAAAATGCACACAATGGAATAAAGCCGAAGTTGCCAGGAGCACGTGTGCCTAGAGCCAGAGAGGCCCCAGTCCTACTCCTCTGCACAAAATGCCTAGAAATTCAACTTGGTTCTGGGCCCTCCCAACCTATTTTCTGGGTGATCTCATGGTAAATGCATTGGATACTGGTCAAGAGATACCACCCAGCTTCACATTTCTCTCTCTCTGAGCACAAATAGAAAGGATACAGTGAGTTGAGAACAGCAAAGTTGCAAGGCGGTGATTTACTAAATGACAACTAATCACCAGAAAGCTCATAAAGCTTGACAAATTCCTTCATTGTTCTGGATCCCCCTTTATCTCCTAGCATCTCTCTATCCCCTGTAACCCCAAGGTTATTCTGATGCAATATTAGCAACCATAAGTAGATGCCAGAGGAGTACAAATCACATACAAATTTGCCTTTTGTCAAAAACAGTCCTAACACCATCTTTCTATCTGTATGCGAGGTTATAGCAGAAATTTATAGGAGGTCCCTCCTCTTTGACCACAGCCAATTTTTCATACAGACTCATCCTTTTGTAAACTGAGACAGAAAAGTGCACAAGCCCCTGTCTTTTTTAGCTTAAAGAGATGACAGATAAGAGTGATTCCAGAGTCAAAAGAGGGAACACTGATAGACCAAAGCCAGCCAAAAGATGCAAATCCAATTAATATGAAGTTTGTAGTAAAAAAAAAAAAAAAAAAAAA
>VZSV01000203.1:1235306-1260442 GCA_013398735.1 Nothocercus julius | reverse complement strand
TATTACACTGTCAATTTTCCCCCACTGAAACAGCCTGGCAGAGCAGAGTTTTGTTCTACAGGATACGCTCAAACCAAGCCATATTTTATATGAATATAACAGACCATTTATGCATTGTTACTGGCTCACTGAGGAGTCATAAATGCAACTAGTATACCCTATACAGAGTCTTGTAGGAGAGATGAACTTCATACTTTTTCTTTTGGACTTTACTGCCTATTGGTATAAACAAAGTAGAGAATGCAATTCATTTTCAGATATTACTGTATGCATGGAAAATTTCTGGTACATCATTGTCTGAAGCAGGAGAAAGACTAGTTTATCAAGCAGGAAGCATTTTTACAAAAGGCATTATGGAAATGACTGAATAATTTTGCATAATCAAGCCAGATGTTAACTATTCTACCATTTCCTACTACACTCATCACAAGAAGCTGCAGGCTAAGAATCCAACCTCGAAGAAACCAATAACACTGGTATCTGCATGTGTTCAGTGAAAAGGAAGGAATAAGTGACATATTGGAGTTCTTCAAGCTATTTGCAAGTCTTCCATTTTCCCAAGTTGTCAAGCCTTAGGAAATAAAAAGTAGGATTTAGATTTGCTGCTTTTTTGCAGTCTGAGTCTCCCCACCTCTCACCCTCTGGAAGGCAAAGAAAAACTCACTGGTCTGGAGAATTAATCATGATCCTCCTTAGATTTCTAGATTGCATCCAATAATCTCTGCTTTGTGGCAAAAAGGAGCTGTCCTTTCAAGGCAAGGAAGCTCTGATCTCCCCCGGCCGAAGCCCAGCCTGGCTCAGCAGGAGGGTCTGTGCACAGCAGGCTGTGGCTCTCAGGCCTCCCATGCCTGGGACCAAGCACTGTTGAAGCTCTGCCTCTACAGTGAACGGAGAAGTGACAACACACCCCGTCCACAGAAATGAAATAGAAACAAAACACTTAAAAGAATTAGTCAAATAAGTTCCAAGTCAGGCCTGAGGTGCACTTTAATGTAGCAGCATGGAGGTGTTCTCCATCATTCCTGGCTGTCACCTTGCCATAGCACCCATATTGCTCTTGGGAGGATTGAGTGAAGCGGACCTTACAACTCCCGCAGGATGCTCAAGATCTAGATTTATTCTAAACTCAAAAGATGGAAGAGACAGTAGCAGTGATGTGGCTGAGAAACAGAGAAAGAGGAAGACAGAGGGAACAGGAACCAATTACCCACTGAGTGTCCTCTCCCATCTGTAGTGACAGGCAGAATGCAGAAGGAAAGCAGCAGATATTACTGAAGCGTGAAGTGCTGCTGAACCAATTCCCAAGAGTTGGCAGCTCTAGTTAACCGTTTCCATTCATTCCAATAGGCAAACAGCTCTCCTATGGGGAGAGTCACACGAGCCTGTGTTACAGGAGCAGGCAACGGCCCAGCTAGCAGACCACTGTGAGCAGAAGAGCACTGCGGAGTCAAGAGGCAGCCCCAGCCAAACACACAGACTTCTTCAAATGGAAATTCCCTTTATTTTCATTGAACCTACAAACCTGTCTTGTCCCATCAGCAGTCAAGCAGCTGCATGGACTTGCAGCAGAGGCAAAGCTCTGCCCTAAGTGAACAGAAGCAGCATCAGCACCCTTTCCATGCCGCATTGGCATCTCCACTTGGCATTGGCTGGCTCGGACAGCGTTGCAGCTGCTCTGCAGTTAAGGAGCGTTTGCCCTGTAATTTCAGCTCCGTGCAAGCAGTTACGCTGACTTCCGCAGCAGCTCCAGCATTGCTGCACTTCATTAAGAGGGTTTATTTGCATCTTAACAGTGGCTCGTAACGGAGTGACTCTCTTGAATGGTTCATGTGACACTGAGGGGTTACAGGCTTCTACAGTCACTTCTGCAACATGACGTGAGGTAGTTGGAGCTCCAAAAAGTAACAGGGGAGGGTGGAGCCAGGACAGGAGCTGCAAGGAGCATCGCTCAGTGAGCAGATTGTTCTATGCCCTCCTTGCGGCTCCGCGTTTCGGAGCCGCAGCTCATGCTATTGGGGGGCAAGCGCTGCCTCCCCCCTGCACTCGCACCTAAAACGTGCATTTGCAGCACTGTAACAGCACGAGACACAGGACATTTTCTGAACAGAAATCAGGTGATGTGGTTGACTGAACAGCTGAGTAAACAGCTACTAGGAACCTGATCTGGGTTAATTCTGTTACAAGCGTGAGCTTTATTGCATGAATGGCATCCTCTGACCTCCCGGGGGGCTGTGGACACCTTGTTGCAGCCTTAGCTGTGGCTGGCACCAGGCACTTTCAGTTCTTTGCTTACTGCCCTTTTTGCAGCTGTGTTTGGGCAGCCTGGAAGAATAGAAGGGCATTGCCCAAGCCAAGCTGTGCTGAAGATGGTGGAGGACAGGTTACGCAGCCAAGCTCGGGCCATGAGCTTCAATAGCACTTACTGCTAATGCTTTGCCACGCTGAACAATTTCTAACAGTGAATAAAACTGTTTTGATTTTCCAAAGTGCCAAAAAACAACTTTGCAAAGCTGTGCGAGTCTTATTATGCTTGAAGTAACAACCTGAGCAAGCTTACATCAGACAGGAACGAGCACCCTAGCAGAAGAGCTCCTTCACCCCATTAGCGCAGACACAGACCCTTTCTCAGGAAAACTAGCAGTGGCCTCAGCAAACCAGAGCACCAGGGACAAATCGAGGCTTGCAGCTCACTGCTGGCAGCCAGAAGAGCACCCTGGGGACACATCGTATAAACGGACACATGGCGTGATGCGGAGCCTGGCTGTCCTTACCCTGTGGTTCTGGGGAAAGGTGTTCTAGCCGACGTCTCCACGATCACGCACAGTCATTCAGAGAGCCGGGACGGGCATTTGGCATCCAGGGCACCTTTCTGGACTTCCAAACCAGATCAGGCTTCTTATTCTAACAGTGTCACCAGACAGATGAAGCGAATGCCACTCAAAGAGTTGATTACTCATAAGCGTATGCAACTTAGTAGAAAGCTTTGGAAAGAGCATAAACATGGGGAGGCCCTAATCAACTGGGCAGAGCATCATCCACTGAGGCCAGGCATCCACCTCCCCACTCAGAAGTGGCCAGATGGAGGGGGGGGGGACAGGTACCACAGCAGCCTCTGTGCCCCAGTGTTTCCGATCAGCTCCAGGGCACGCGCTCGGGACTGGTGGAGCCAACGTTTCTTCCCAAGCTTGCAAGGCTGGAGGTGCCCATAGCCCTGGACGGGAGACGACCAGCTGCTTCAGAGCATGGGGAGAGGTGGGACCCAGGCCTGAGGGATGCTCAAAAACCCCTGGGGTCAATCCCTCACTCTCCAGCCTGATTACATCCAGTTCCACAAACTGCAAAGGCAGCCCAGGTGTTACAGAAACGTCTGTACATCCAGTGTGTATTAAGCAGCTTTACAATTCAGGACATAAATCAGCCTCACCAGCTGCCAGCCTTGAATCAATAATATTCTTGTAGATAGTAGCTGGAGTATTAAATAAAATCCTTACATAACAGACAATCCAAGCTTGTCCAATGCTACAAATTTACTGCTCTGCTCCAGGGTTTCAAGACAGCCTCTCTGACTCCCCGCCACTGCATCCCGTTCCAGCTGGGCACGGGCTCACTGGGAGCCACAGGATACACCAGCAGCTCTCGCGTCTCACGCCTGCGGGGTCTTCTCTGCAACTGAGCACAAAAAGGTTCAAAGACAAAATGACCCTGGCTCGTTACAGCACAGATGCACAAGTGCTGTCCTAGAGAGAGCTGCATCAACAAGAAAGCAGGAGCTGGAAGGCTGCATAGGATCTGCATGGAGTTTAGCCCCTCGGAGCCTGGAGGGGAGCGGGCATCAAATCCTGGCCCTCAGCGCACAAAATTCTGCATCCTGGAGACTGCTCTCTAGGCAAAGTCTGCTTCTGCCACACCAGCGACCACTATCACTGCTTAACACTTGGGAAGCAGAGGCAAACAGCTTTACAACAGTGTTTTACAGAAGAGAGCAAAGCAGAGAAGAACAAGAACCGCCCAGTGTTACAGAAAGGAGCTTGACCTGGAGCAGACCCAATCCTAGGTTTGTTAGCCTGAGAAGAGCTTTCCCTAAGTTATCTAGCAACCCTGTTCCGATTATAAGCAAACAATATCCTGTTCTTGTACTAAAGGCCTGGTATTTTTCAATTGTTAACGCATGCTCAGCATCTGTGCGCGTACAATGCGCACACGTTACATTTAACACTGATTACAGGACTTACTCTTCAGCTAAAATACAAGATATTCACTGAAGAAAATTAACTTATCAAGCAGCTCAAGTCTTATAAATACCTAGCAATGCTGAGAAAGGAATTCAAGAGAATAGCATTAATTTACTGTTTATCTAGTTTTACACAACGCAGTTGCCATTCAAATGTCTAGAAGAAAAAACTCACAGTTCAAGAATTTGAAATTCAGAATGACATTTGTTTTAGAAATTAATGCTGGGGTTGATCTTCCTGGTTTAGTCTCATTGGGACTTTCACCACACGAACATCCCTCCAGAGACAGACACGCACTCCCAAGAAAAGGAGGCGTTATCAAATGCACAAAAGCCACCTCCAGTATCCAAGGGGATCAACACATGACACTGAGTGAATGTGACAAAGTGGCTGATAATCTGCCAGCAACCTATTCCAGACCTTCAGCTGCCTTTGAGCTGCTCAATCTTCTGATGCAATCTCGTCATCACAGCCACTGCTTTCACGTATCAACTCCGAACACATCCCTAACCATTTTCTTTCACTGCAACGCACACAGGCTTATTTAGACATCGTACAATTACTTGCAAAATGGTGCTCTGACACGTCACTGGACTTTGTCCCAGTTAAGCTGCAAGATGATGCCAGAGGCATGAGGCAGAGTCCACGCTGCATTCGAACAGCTTGTGTTCCCCCATGTCCACCCCAGCTCCCAAGACCCAGAAGGGCTGCTAGTGACAAGCAGATAATAGAGCTTGACAGTGGAGGTGGCAGAAACGCCATCAGCAGGAGTCTTAAAAATCACACTAGACAGAACCTGTTGGGAACAAGCAAACTCAATCTTTTCTTAGATTAGACTCCCAAAATGTGTGGGTCCAGTTCTCTTGCTTAGATTCCTAAGGTGGCAGGAGGAATGGAAAAGGAAGCAACTAAAGCAGCACACACAAGAGGCTGCATTGGCAACCACGAGCACACGGTTGCTCCCGGCGTACAGACCAAAGGAGGCTAAATGCCTTCTGCTTTGGGAAGAAAAGAGACTGCTCATATCGCCCTGAGCTTCATGCAATGGTACGGGTGCCTCATTCGATCTTCCCAGCAAAACAGGGGAAGAAAGTGAATTAGAAAAACTTCAGAGTAATGGAGAGGGAAACTTCATAGCTGAAAGAGAGAGAGGCAGCAATATAATATACAGAGAAATGTGTGGATGAGCTATCTGGAGGAGGAGGAGATTGATACACCAATAGCCAGCATGCATACTGATACACTGATAGCTAGAGTACAGATAAGGATAAAGGAAGATGATTTATTTAGGATCCCAAGCCCCATAATTGACTGCCTGAGCAGCCCAAGTGACTGTCACCTCTGGCTCCTGGCCATTTTTGACTGCTGGTGAAGGATGAATCGTTCAGCCCTTCGTCGAGGAGGCACCCTAGGAGCCTCAGGTCAGGCTCTTAATGCATCTCCCCCACCTATCACCTATACAGAGCACGTGTGTACCTGCATTTTGAGCCCATGTGTTTTGTTTGGCACAAACTTTGCTTAATATTAGCCCAGGATTAGCCCAAAGGCCAATCCCTTGACAAGCCCTGCAGTGCAGCACGACATTGCCTAGCAATTTAGCTAATTCCAGGTTGGGGTAACTCAGTCTGGCGCTTTTTAAACACATGCCCACAACAACAAACAAAAGGACAGATCAACATTCACTCACACACAGATCAGGCTGATTAAGGGACAAGCAAAAGAGCTAGCGAAAATACATAGATTTATCAAGAGAAGAGTCATTTATACCTGTGAGAGATAAGGAAGAGAAAGGGCATTTGCTGCAACAGCTTTGCCACAGAAAGCGTTCTGGGGGGAAAACAGTCTCTGGATTTTGTCAGTGCTTCCCCCATCTAATAACTCAGCTCTGGCAGCACTGGCCCACACAGCCTGGGGCAGAGCCACTTCCCTGCCCAGACACCAGCACTTTGCTAGATGACACCAGGGAGCACCATGAATTTACTTGAGGCTTGAGGACCAAAAAAAAGTAAAAGCCTAGTATCATGTAAATGAACAGCTCTACTGCCAAGGGGAGGTCATTAAATTAAGCCTGCTGATGCCAACTGTTAATCATTTTTTTTTCCCCAAAACCAAGTTCTAATCCTCCTGCTTTGCCTATTTATGCCTATTTATTTACCTCTGACTGCTAATGACATACAAAGGGTTACTATAGATGGCCTGCAAGGACAGTAGTATAGACAGAAATTTAACTCCTAGCCACTCTGAGCCACCATAGCACTGTTTTGTGCAACACCCAAACACAGAAGATCCCCCATTTCATCAGCAGCAGCTCTTGCAGGGCAGGACAACGGCTGTGAAGGTCACTGCTCTGTGCTCAGTGGCTGCACTCCCAGCAAGCCCAGCTGAGGCCACTTCCCTAATGCCCTATTCCCCTGGTGTAAACAGTAGGTCAAGAAGTGCTGTTCAGATGGCAGTGAAACACATCTGACTTCAGTGAAAACCAAGGCCATTAAAGGGTAGATTGTTTCCAGTTCGTTAGCTCATGTAACATGGGAGCTGGAAGTGGGCTTAAATGTCTGCTTTAATAAGATTATGGCACCTTAAAAAATTCTTTGGCAAATAAGGATTTGTTGCATCTGGATTCATCCAGCTGTCTCCTGCTTTGATGATTCACAACGGAAGATGCACCTACACCAGGCGTGCAGACACCCTGAGCCAGCGTACACACGCCAAACCTCAAACTGAAGCAAGACGAATCCACGTGGGATCTGAAAACCACCGAGCTGTGTTCACTAGGGTGGTCTTAATCAGATTACACAGTGCAAACACAGCGAGCCTGCTTCTTAGCCGGCGGGCTGCCAGCTCAGGGCTCCGTGCCCTGTGCTCCACCATGTGGCAGCAGGCCTGGGGCTGATGACATTCACCTCTCCTCGTTGCGCGGTGGCTGCCGATATAGGAACACGACGCTGAGCTCTTCCCTGTACTGTAGCTGTCAGCCCCTTGCTAAGTGAGTCTCTCATTACAGCTTAGGTCCAGCTCCTTCCCCAGAGCAGCAGCAACGTGTGTTTATCCGCGCTCTGGAGCTTGACCCTTCCAGGAGCAGGAAGCCACTGCGTGAGCTGCTGTGGCAGGGGGAAGGACTACGTGCAGAGTGGCAGAGCACGTCCCTCTCGGCCTAACTGCAAATAAGATGTCACTGATACCAAACCATGACATACTCTGGAGAATACACAAGTGGGATGATGCAAGGCTATGACTTGCAGCATTGAGTGTTTCTGCAGTGAAATTTAATAGAGTTACAAACTGGATGGGACAAATGCCCTTTCAGAAAGGAACCAGAATAATTACAAAGCACTGGGACACTTGGAATCTTTGCAACACCTTTGTTGTTCTCTTCTCTAGATAGAAGCAGCATGAAAGATGTATGCACTGGCCAGAGGGATTCTACAGCATACATCAATATTCGTTTTACTGCAGGAAAAACCTGCTGAAAGTTCACATAATAGCACTAGTTCAATTTTCTTCGCGTTTTAGGGCTCAGGCCTGGGAGCTCAGGGATTCAAGCATATTACAAGAATAAGTGATCGCAGCTTTGCAGAGATGTGCACGGCTCCTGTTAGTTCACATCAGTTGAAGCTAAAGAGCACACAACATACCAAGCTGTCCAGCCCTCCTCCCAGGAGGTCCACAGCACCCATCTGCATGGAGGACACTTGGGGAACATTCACGGGGGGTCCCAGGTCCAGGTTCAGAAGGTCTCCAAGGAGGTCGCCCTGCGATGGAATGACCTGGGGCTGCTCCAGGTTGGTAGTGGCAGTTGTGCCCACGGGGCTGTCTCCTGCATCAGTGCTGCAGGTGGGAAAAACAAGAATGAGAGAAAGGAGCCATTAGTCCCCTTTGGTCTCTGGCTTCAGACTTCCAGCGTAGAGAAACACAGCAAGAGTTGGCCTGTGTGCAGAAGTTCAAATTATAGGTTTGTCCTGGCAGCTAATCTAACCATTACCACATATGTAGCAGTGTGTGAGGGAAAACATTTCTTCAATACATGCTTTGAACACAAGGACCTCCCATCAGTCAGGCATCATTTATAATTCAGAAAAGGGCATCTTCAGGTGTGAAATCCCTGCCCACCCGAAAAATCACAAATCAAATTCTTCCTAAATCAGCAGCTATAAATATTACATAGGCAACAGCACCAAAAATAAACCCCAATTCAGGAGAAACATCTGGAGATGATTTTGAGCCTAGAGAACTATATGTAAATATGAAGCAAACAACCTACAACCACCACCACCAAAAATGCACATGCACCAAACCCAGATTTCCTCCTCAGAGGTCTACCACTAAAAACAATACAAGCTCTACCTCCCATGACAGATCTGGATTACCCACGTTCCATCAGCCAACACCAAGATCCACAACACTTTTCTAATTAAAAACCTCAGTCTTAAATTGGCACCTCCTTTCTCCCAGTAATAATTTCTTCTTCTATGTATTAGCAGGTTTGCTAACTACTAGCCTAGAAAAACTCATTATACAGCTTCCAGAGTTTCTCATCATAAGCAGTCTGGCTCTTTTATATTCATTTGCCACTGAATTTCACAAGGAGATGAAAAGAAAATGTAAAACTCACTAGCTACTGGAGAACTTATTACAACATTTATCCTTTAAATCCACAGATGCTAATATTTTATATAATTCAAATCTATTTTGTGTCCTGTTGCCTGCAGTAACTGAGAAAGTTATTTCCAGCTCATATTACTGCAGATGCAGCTAACAGGCAGTCACATACATGTGCCATTGGAATTAGTGTGGTGCTTAACACTGGGACACTTTCACAGGGATACCAGCTCCTGAGTAGTCCCAATCCTCTTCCTTATCCTTATTTATTACCGAGGGAAGACCTTAAGGAACAGAGTATAAGCTGCTCCTAACTTCACTGCCAAGAGAAAAAGATGTAGCATAAGGACTGAAGAATGAATTAGTTACCAGGCAGCAACAGAAAGGGTTGAAATCTTCTTTGCATTCAAAGATCTAGACCTCTGATGGTGCTAATATTAGTTGTCCTCTCTGCTTCTGCCTTCAGCACGGAGACGCTTCTGGCTATGCTGAACAGTTAACTAAAGCAGTTTTGAAGAGTAAGTGGTTATTCTGCTCCACCCCCAGCCCAAGAACGGGCTTTAGAGAACAGCGTGTATGAGCAGAGGCACATTAGAAGCCTGGAGTGCACACACTTAGTTCTTTCCGAGTATATAATGCCTTTAGCACTACACCTCTTCAACACTTACTCATCCTGCTTCTGAGGGAGAAAAAGCAATGCTTCAAGGTTTTGTTTAACTGCAAGCGCCCCAAAGCCCAACCAGAAATTAGAAAAGGACAAAACTAAGTAGTCTGTATTATTAAGAGCAAACAAAAAGAGAACACAAAACAATAACAAATTCTACTTTATAAAAAGACCCATTTGGTACAAAGAGATTTGTATATTACTTCATATTTTCTTATAAAGACAAAAAGAAATAAGAGGGTTATATATAGAAAGAGGGCAAAACCCACATGATATAAGCTTTTTCCTTTGCAGAACTGGTCAATAGCCAGGGGCTGGCTTCCTCAGAATCTTTTACTCCTGTATCTCCACAGGAATCGGAGATTTGGCCCTCCTACAGGTCCAACCTCCGATGGTTTCCAAGCAGCTGCAGCTCACAAGGGGTGAACAGCCCGAACCAGAACCAAACAGTCTCTGCTGCCACCTGGGCAGGAACGGGTACTGCTGTGCTCATCTCACCCAACATTATCCCTGGCAGGAGCTCCGTGCATCTGCCCCGTCTCCCAGCTGCATTGGAGCCGAGCGGAGGCAGTGTGGGCTGCAGTGCAAGGAAACGCTGCCGCATTATCCGGAGGTTGTTTCCCCACCTTCCTCTGTGACTCTCCGTGGCACAGAGGCTCATGGAAGAGCCTGTGAGCTGTTCCATAGGTCTGCCTGTCAGCCAGGAGCTGAAACAAGCCCTCCTACGCTACTTCGTATGACAAAGTACTTCCTAATACAATGTCAGGCAGCGTATTCTGCCAACCATAACCAATCCCTTGTAGATTTATATTCAGAAAAGCACCATTTGACTAAGTATTTCTGCCCATCTACTCAAGATGGATGAGATTAAGACACATTCATTGGGGACATCTCCATATCTGACTCCGTGCTTCCAACTCTATTTTACTGTACAATTTGAAAGAGAAAAAGAAATAGAAAAAGTCAGTCTTTAGTGGGTGGCTCAGCTACCAGAATGGTCATGGCCACAGGGCAGAAATAAGGAAGGTAACACCAAGCAGGCAGGGAGGTTTTCTTCCACTAGATTGCTACTCTCTAACCTGCACCAAACTGAATGGTTTTCATGCACCCTTCAGGTCTAGAAGGAGCAAATCAGTTTTAATATTGAGCACAACCATACTGTATGCATGGATTCAGGCTCCCCACAACCCTGCCCCTGAGGAGCTTCTCTCTATAAATACATTACTTAAAGAGGCAATTTGGCATCTTGTGACACGGTAGCATAAGCTCAACTAATCCATCCTTTTGCCAGCAATAAAACAGAAAGGCCACAAAACAAGGCCTCTTTATAAGACGACCTCACATCGGAGAAAGCTGGTGTGTCACTAAATAGCACTATCCACTTTTTAATTTACCAAGAGGGCTGTAGCGTCAGCATTTAGTGTGTTCTGGTAAGCACCTTTTAGACATACTCCCAGCAATTCTTAGCACTGCTGATAAACTTCTGGTGGTTTTAGGTAGAGGTAATGGGTAATTATGGAGCAAGAAACACCAGAGCAATGTTAAAAATTGCTACAGTGGAAAAAACAGTGGAAGTTATTTAACTCTCCAGGCAAAATACTAGTTTCAAGTCATATAAGCAGTATACCCAAGAAGCTAATAAAAAGTAACATTCCTTTCAACAGCTGAATTGCTTAAACTGAGTAAGCTACTCACCTAAAACACTAGCTTCTGCAAAGACCTAAAACAGCAATGTACTGAAACGCTGGTCAGTCTGGACATCAAATCTACATCTTCCTTGCTAGTTTGTTTTGTTATAGAGACAAATCTTACACTAGGAGAGGTAGCTGAGCAGAGCAACCACAGCTTTTCTTGTCTGATTAGTAGACTTGTGATTGCAGGTCCTGGGTCAATGCAGCCAAACTGGATTTTGTGCACAGCAAGAAAACAATTCAGCTTCCCAAAGCCAGTCATGCTACAGAAATAGCTTTTGTTGCTAAGAATAGCAGAGGAGTGGTGGCAGAAGACAGAAAAGGAGCAACATCACACATGATTTATCAGTGCAATAGCATAAAATAGCACTGCAAATGTCACTTTGGGAATATATTAAGCCTGAATACTGTGCCTCCTGCTGTAAAGCACACTCACGTTTGTAATTAATACAGTTGGCAAATAGCACTGCTTACCTGAATGACAAACCATGGGAACGGGCTGAGCAGCAACACAGCCAGAATTTAAGGCGACTAATGCCTGCTCTTGCAGATCTAACCCACTCCCAGGGCTGTGATCACAGGGAAGTGTTAAAGCTCCACATAATAAGGCATTATTTCCACAGACTAGACAGGACCGTATCAGTGTAAGCATCTTATTTTAAGCCCAAAAAGACTTCAGTGACACAACCTAGCAGATCATACACTTCCTTTGCTTTACCTTTACAGATACCAACAAGGAAATTTTTTTAGTCCTTCACATCTCCCATTCCCACTGCAAAGGGTCGCAGTATTTACCAGCTGCAGAAAGCAGGTATTATTCTACACAATTAAGCTACATTCTTGCTGAAGTAAAAGCTTCTACAGAAGCATGCACTTTGTGGATGGTGCAAGATACTTGATTTTACCACTGTTCTCCTCCCGGGTTAACCTTGCACCTGTTATCCAAAACTTCTGCTTTGTTATTCCATCTCTAATGTCAGGGGCCTTATAACCAGCGCTTTCTCAAAGGACATTAAGGCTCCTCCTCGTATGAGAGCTTTATGATGCTTCCTCTGTCTTCTCATGCAGAAACTCAGAAACTACATACTCAGGATGAAATCCTACAATAACTCCTTAAGTGATCTGCAAGCCTCTATACAATCAATTAAAAAAAAAAAAGAAAAAAAGAAAAAAAAAAGAACAGACATGTTGAAAAGGTCCTCACATCTTTGGCGTAGTTTGCTATGAATAAACAACTGATCTCCCCCATTATCACAACAGTTATCTCTGCTTACCTTCCATGGTGAATTGGCAAATGTTTGCGGTGGATCCCGTGGCTCCCCTCCACAAAAGCATTGGGTGGTTTGTGGTACACAGAAGCTAGAGACCCAATATGGCAGATCAACTCATCCAGCAGAGTGGGCTCAATCAGATCCGTCTCTTCAGAAATAAGGGGCTTTTCTGACAAGACCACTTCTTTGGCAGTAACTGGATCCGTGGACAGAAGGCGCCAGTAGATGTAGCCACGATCCCGCAGGTCTGGGTTGTCAGAATCCTGAAACAAAACATTGCAGCAGTTGTGGGTTTAAATGGGACTAACCACTGTTAGCCACTTCCAAATTTCCTAGCAATGATTCTGGTGGATTTAAAGAATATTCAGCAGCAAGACAGTCACCAATTTTGCAATGATGTTACAAACCACTGCTTGTGACAAATATGTCAAAATTAAAATGTAAACAAAGGATTAACTCCTGGTTTACTAACCTAAAAAGTTCACCAGACGGTCAGAGAGGGAAAAACCCAGGACTGATGCAGCCCGCAGCCGCCCCATCCCACAAAACTTCTTTCCAAAGTTGCCTGACACTTAATATTACAAGAACCACAAAGAACGTGGAGGAGGCAGAGGAAAGGAGGCTGAATTAAAATGACTCAGCCACATATTAAGAGTAGCCATGCAATATTGCATATTATAGAAGAATGATTCAAGATTCCTGGAAACATACGACTTAACCAAGGGCACCCGTAGCACAAAAAGATCCCGCAGAGCTAGGATAGATCTTAATAAGCAGTATTCTTCACGCCAAAAGAGATCTTATTTATCTTGCTATTTAATTATTTAATGAAGTATGGAAAGATGCTAACGATACATTGTTAGCACCCCTCATCAGTTCTCCAGCTGTCAATAACATCTTTGTTTTACTGCAGATAATTTTTTTTTTGACTCTGCATGAAACGCTAATTACTGCTAATTACTTCTCTCCTTTTCAAACAGCCCTCCCCAGAGCAGCAAAGTGGTGATAGTGTGCAGCTAACGTTCATAGGGATAGGGGAGCTGGTGTCACTTTATGTTGTGGTGCAACATGTTTAAGCTGTCCATAGAAGAAAGGGGAGGAATGTTTAATCCCCATGTCAGCAGAACAAGGTCTGCTTGTGTAAATTTTATAAATATATTTATATTTTTTGTAAAATTTTGGCAGCATAGACTACACCTCAGCTGCCTTCTTCATTAGATTTTTCTCTCTTGTTCTGTGATCTCATTCACGCCACTGCTTATCTGTTGTAACCTGCTGCTCTGCCCTCTGTCTCAAGATATTCTCAGGCACACAGCAGAACATCTATTTGTAATGAGACTGAGCATGCTAAATTCATTTTGCTTGCAGAGACCTAGATACAATGTCTGGGTCAAGTGATTTCTCTGCAGTGCTGTTTTTCAGCTTGATAGCAGAGTCATGGGCCCTTTGTCCTTAGCAATTCCTACGCAAACCTCCTCACCCTGCCTGCAGTGGGCAGCTGAAGATCAGGGAGGGCCTCTGCAAGGGCAAAGGCAAAAGACCACATGCTTCTACTTTCACATACATACATTTCCACTCCCTAGCATCTGCATGACACCTGTAGCCAGAGAACTCATGCTAGTTTAATTACCCACGCCAGACAGACAACAGCAATGAAGATGTAGCAGCTCTGCGCTGTCCATCAGGTTACAAACCTGCTAGGGACCCTGATCACTATGGCACATCTGTGTCCTTCTCACCTCCAGCTGCTCCAGTGCTATTTTTACCAGTGCTGGCTGGATTAGGCTGGCTCCTGCCATGATCACACCTGCATCCTGTTGTACAGACTTACCCTAAGAGACACACAATACCTAAGCGGGGAAAGAAATGTGTGGTGTAATTACTCTCCCACTCAAGTGAGAAACAGTATCGCTCCCTCGAAATCAGACCTTGAAGTGGAAGGCTTTTCAGTATTTTACAGCTACTTATCCTAAATCAATTCTCATATTAAATACAAGAAGACAGACTGAATCAACATTTGTGACAAGGAAAAAAAATAGATGCCTATTATATTCCTAGGGTGCCATTAAGTGTTTCGTGACTCAGCAGAGTGACTTTTAAACACTTAGTACCTTTCTTCTGCTGGCTTAGATGGAAGATACACCATGCCCTTGGCCCATTCTTCTGCAAAGAAGAGCTGAGAGCCTATGCAATAACATATGCATGTTTACATGCTATGTAGGTTTTGAAGCAAGAACAGCAGGCTACAAATTTCTTGTCCATGCACTATGTGATAGCCCCATCTGTGAGAAACTGAGTATTAATAAGTTCACATCCATGACTACTTGCAGCAAAAAGGACCAAAAAGGCTAGCTGAAGATTCTTCTCAAGCAGAAAGTCTGGAGTCAATCACAGCCCATCCAAAGCAGTTGGAAGAGTTTATTTTCATCACTTAATACAGTAGGTCTGGAGAAAAGCTGGTCTTTTTTTTTCAGCTATGCCATTGCACAGTTGTCCCAGTCATTAGAACCCAGGAGTACAGGAAAATCGGCTTAGGTCTTACCCACTTCTGTCAAAGCAGCTTCTCTGCTTCCATCCTTCAAAATTACTGAATTTTTGTCTGCCAGCTCAAGCCCAGTCCATACCTGCAGTGATCTAAGCTTACAATATCCCTAGCTCAGCATCTCATGCATAATGAATCTGGGATCCTAACCCACTGTTATAGCCTCCAACAGAGCTGCCACATTGTCTGGCAACAACCAAGAAGGGGAAAGAAAAGCCAACCTCAGTTCTTTTGTTTTCAGAGAACTGCTTACACAGAACAAAGTCTTTGCCAAGACCTTCCCCTCTGTCATAGCCCCAGTTGTTTTAACTGCAAGCCACTTTCAAGGAGAAAGCATTTGTGTTTTTACAGAACTCTTACCTTGCTCCTAACATTTAATTTGAGGTGGAATGAGGGGAGAATTTGGATGAGGCAATAGCAAAGAAGAGTGCAGATGCCAGATGGCATGGAAACAGGCACAGAGCAGCAGTCAAAACCATCCTCTCTGGGAGAAAGAAAATGCCTGAATCCTATCTATCAGGCACAGTTGATTGGCCTGGCAGATGGGAGACACTGGTCTGCAGGTCTAGAGTGCTCTGGTTCACTGGGTGTCTTGGCTTACCTGTGTGGCCAGGCTGAGGACCTGCTGAACCAGCTCCTGTGTCTCAGAAGGCTTTTTTAAGAACAGCTTCACTATAGCAGTCAGCAGTGTGAGCTGCACCTAAGAAAAAGGAATGCAGTAGAGAGATTACAAGACTTACCCCTGCTTTAGTGATGTGTCCAAAGTCTAATCATCATCCTTTGCTGATATGAAACTCAAGTCAATGATTTATAACCACATTATACTTTATGTTGACAGTGAAATCCAGCACAGTGAAACTCCTGTTTGCCTGTTGCAAATAATTTTTCAAAGAAGTTCCTAATCACTATGCTGAGATTAATGTAATAATTTTATGCATCTCAGCACTACTCTTCTGTATGTTCTAGTTCACAACAAGGTTATTTTTCCCCCAAGGTACCCAAAAGATGGAGTTCCTCCTGCTCTGTCTTATTCTCCAGGAAGAGAAGTTTGGGAGAAACAGGCAGACCACAAAGAACACATATATGCTCCCGTAAGTTTTATTTTAGCCAAGCACTGAAATTTTCATTAGGAGGTATTTTATGACAACCGCAGTACACATGTACAGATAAAATGAAAACCACAATTTTACCTGGGTACTTTCATCATGGAAGCCCTCCAAAAAGCTCTCTAACAGCTCATCAGCATTATCAATTCTTTCTGCATATTCACCCACTATCCAGATCATGGCAGCTCTGGCATCGGGTTCATCCAGGGAGTCTAGGTTCTCGCACAAAGTGGCAATGATGCTTTCATACCTGATTTGTCAGAGCACAGATAGATTACTGAGGTGAATTCAACTTGTGTTACTCCATCTCAGCTCACATCCATTCTGCAGAGAATCCTGCACTGAATTATAATGTCTCATATTTCTATGCAACATGTAGTAAGCAGTATTTCACTCAACTACACAAGATAATTCTTATGCATTTTCCTTTCCAGTCTGAGTGCTAAGATCCCCCAGCTCAAGAGCTCTGCTGTTTCTTTAATAAGCAAGAGCACCCAGATGCAGAATTCAAGATGCAAAGTCACCTCCCTTTCTTTTTGGTAAAGCGAACATTTGATCCAACAGTTCAATCCAGCTCCCCATGAGATTGTATCAGATCTTGCAGTTTCACTAGCATCTCTTCCTGATCAGTAGCTCTAAACTGGATATTATCTCTCCCAAAGGCCTCCAAAAGCCTTTTAGGACTTTCACATACTTGTTGGGGTACTTGCGGAAGATGTCCCTGATGACTACGATGGCCTCCTGGACCACGTAGTTGACCTTGGTCTGGATGAGATCTAGCAGCGTGCTCACACAGCGCTCTGCAGATTGCTAGAAAGAAAAGTAGAACACCACAATTAAAACAGTTTGAAGAAAAACCCCTTCCTAGCCCATGGCACACACACTGAGGCATCAGGGATGCCTATTAAGGAGGCACCAGAGGAGGAGAAATAAAGACACAACAGTTGCCTACTTGGTAGGTGTGTCCAGAATACCCTACATGGTGAGTTTTTGTTTACTAAGCAATTTAAGATGCTTCACAATCAAGATTCCTGTTGACATGGCTCCTTTGATGTGATCAAAGCGACTGTGCAGGTAGATGTTGGATTCTCACACAAAAGACATCAAGAATGCTGCCCACATTACTGCCTGCACTACCTTTTCCTTGGCTATCAGTCGAAACAGGCCACTGAATGAGTTCTCTTGGACTTGCCCAAGCCATGGCAACCAAAGGTGGGAGCACTTTGACAAAACCTGCTGGAAGGTGTCCAGGGAAGTAACGAGTGACAAGGAAGTACCAGTCACGGTGCAAGAAGAGCAGCAGATTCAGTATCTTTGGGCTAAGGTCACTGCCAATGTGTGAAGATACAGTGATAAATACAAATCTGGCTGTTGCTAATGCAGCTTTCACACTAAATAACTCAAAATTCCGAGGTACAGGCACAGTAACAACAACTAGGTACTGGAACACTCCATGAATCAGAACTGGAATTAAAGGTAGATAATTCAGGGAGGTCGATTCCCAAACAGCACAGTGAGGCTGGACATCAGAAGAGCAAACTCCAACAATGGAGAGCCTGGAATACAGTAGTGATTTGGCTATTACCAGAGTACATATGAAGCTTCATGACACAGCTGGTGATTAATGTGAGAAGCAGACTGCTCACGACACTGCCTAGGCAATCACCACCAGAACATTCATAAAGCATTCAGTATTGAGACAAATCTCGTAGGGTACAAACAATAGCAACGTAGGTGGATTTTTCAATTCAAGTGAGCTAATAGTTCCCTTCATTTTTGGAGAACTTGAAGGCTGAGGAGAGGAGGAGGAACGAAATGACATTTAAGTAAGTCACAAGGCTCATTTTTTTGAGAATGGGCAAAATCTCAAGGACAAACCTCAAGACTTGTAGAACTGAAATTGGGACAAACAGAGACAAAAACCTCTTTGTGACATTTTGCCCATGGGACCCCAGTAGTGGTAGCTCACCAATGCGGCCTACAAATACATCAAACAGAGGAAATGCTAGCATGGGAAATAGGCAAAAGAGGAAACCCCTTTTAAACCAGCCATTTTTTGTTCCTCTTTTGTTCCATCTTTGCAACTGCCACTAAAAGCCAGGTGATCTTAAAGAACACTCAGACTAAATCCTTCTTAAGCTAACTCAACTCTATAGAACCTATAGCATCATCCACTGCTTGCCACTCAAGCAGTGCAGTGGTGCCAGATGCTACAAAGAAAGCTTCAAGAGCCAAGAAACTCAAGAAAAAGAAGATTAAGGTTCACATTTTCTCCTCTCTAGATTCGTTGAAACCTGATTTTCCAAGAAGGACACACTTACTTTGAAATACGCAGTATTGATTTTTAGCTCAAGAGTCAGTCCCTTGGAAAACAAGCTGTCACATGCACAGCAAAGCAGTCCTTGAGTCTCTGCAATAAAGCAGATCCCAGCTCAGCTCATCCCTTGTAAACATGTCACTGTTTGTAGGTGGACATCCCTGGGGACTGCAGTGCTTTGCAGGCTGACATGAGAAAGTGCCCCAGTCAGAGCAGCTCTCAAGTTGGAGTGAGGAAGGACAAAGAAACCAATGCCAAACTTGCTTTGTTGTTCTCTACTAACCAAATGAAAGCCTACAAGATTACTGAAGAAATCACACTTCAGAGCCTCAGTTTTAATGCTCAAAGACTTCTAAGAACTGGACTGCTAGCAGAATCTCCTGGAACTGAGACAAATCCCCCTCTAACATAGTCCCATCCGCTTCTCTTTGCTCTACAGAAATCACTACCTACCACATCCTCTTCCTCAGATGCCTAAAGGGAGACAATCAAGTCATCTTCACCTAATGCTGTCAGTGAAGCAAACTAACCTACAACTCGCAGCGACCTTCACCTCGTGCCATCAAGTCCAGCCACACCACTTTGCTGTAGACATCCCCAAGGTAACTCTACCTTAGCAAGCCTATTTGTGAAATGATGCTCTCTGACATTCCCCAGACCAGTAGGGATACTTAAGCAGAGGCAAAATCTGTCAGCCTTGCTGTGCAACACATGCATTGCTCACGTTTCCAAAGCTCACACTACCTCTGCTGTTTGCCCTATGCTCTGTTACACAGCTCAAGCAATGTCACCCTTGCTCCAAGTCTCAAGTCATAGCAGATACAAATTTATTTACTAGCTTGCTCTTCTAAGAGAGGCAATAAGATAAAAGGTAGGTTCCCTATGAATGCTCATTCATCAAAAGCTCTTGCTGGCTGAGCCCTATGCCAAAAAGCAGATTTCTAAGCCTCAGGAATTTGGACACCAAGGGCTGCAAGAATGTTAGAACTCTTCCATTAATCATAACTCACAGTGCAAATATCCTCTAGTAAGCACAGATGCACTGGGGACAGGGATTAACCTAGCAATGAGGACAGCATACAGAGCTGTTCTGTACTTGCCTTTTTTTAAATATAGGATAAGTAGACCTAATCTTTAGCAGCAGTATCTTACAAAAAAAGAAAGGTTAATTCAAGTTATTGGGAAATGCAAAGCTAAAGTTAGAGAGTCACTGCAAATTTGCTTTGACATTATTAGCCTTCTGCAGTCTGAACACAACTGTTATGGTGTTGGAGTGCAGAGGAAAAGTGCTGCGGATGAGGGTGAGAAAAGGTGAGATCTTCCAAAACATCTCAATCCTGTAGAAATACACCACCTTTCATCTGAAGCCACACAGGACTAATGCACCTTGGTCAGCCCCATTTAGAGGAAAGTGTTTGCAGCAATATCATGGGATCTGCATCAGACCAGTAGGCTGTAAGGAAAAAGTGGCCGATTCTTGCAAGAGGAGAGCAATTGGGAGTCCTCCTTATACAGACACACAGTGCTTTAGCTCAAGCAAGGGAAACTTGTGCACTGACACTATACTCACCAGGCATGATTAGCTTTTATTTAAATCTGCTGTCAGTTAATGCCCGCGGGAGCACACTTTAGCAAGAGCTAAATGAGCTCAACTGAAATTAGACAACTTGCATTGCATTTCACACTCATTTATCGGTTTATTGACAAGTATCAAGACCACAGCATACCTGTCTTCTCTCTACCAAAGTTTTCTGAGCTCCTGTCAGGCACGCTACATTTATTTACAGGGAAATCAACAGGAACACCATTTCAATATTCTATTACAAGTATTTTGCTGGATCTTCAATTGGCAGAAGTCTTTTCAAACTGTTGTTTTAGAGAGCTACAAAGGTTCTTGGGAACTTATTTGCATAAGTAGCTCACTTAAAGAGGGCACTCTCTAAACAAAGCCGCATGCTCAATCAGACCCTTAAAATTAGACAGCACATACAGTCACTGTCTCTCCAAGTTGTTCTAAAGCACCAAAAACCTCTGCAATTCTATGTGAGGGCTCTACTCAGATGAAGCCAGGGGTACAAAACACTTCATAATACTGAGTTCCTCTGCATAGTCTCCCTTTCCTTCAGCCTTCAAAAGGTCTATAGCTATTGAAAAGAATCTCAAGGACAAATGGTCATCGTTCCACTGAAGCCAGTACAATAAAAACACCCTCAAGGATGCTTTGCTGTCTTGTTCTGTGTGCAAGCTGAGGTCTGAAAGAAAGAAAGCATCCTCCTGTCGTGTACTCAACTGGAGCTTATGAGTCCTACTGTTCAGCTGGGGCTTTGGCCTGATTCTAACTTATCCAGGGCACTTGATGTCTATTAGGAACAAGGAAACCTTGTGTACCATGCAGGGATGAGAAGGAGGAGCCCAGCATTGTTTCCAATAGCCTGAGAACCACAGAAAACCTCTCAGGTTTTGGATACTTGCCTCAACCTTGATGGCACAGCGCCCAATCGCTCGGACAGCCTTGCGCACAAAGTCAACATCCACCTCAGTAGCATATTCCTTCAGTTCTGCCAGGACCTGCAGAGAAAGATACACCAACCTGAGCCCCAGGGTCACAGAAACAGTATAGCAGAACATCCCAGTCTAATTAGCCATGCTACTTGGATACCAGAACATAAGTAGAATGTATTCTTCCACAACTATCCACATATAAAGTTAACGCAGAAACTCTATACTCTGTCCCTGAAACCTACTACTCTCTGGAGGAGAAAGGGTTTGGATTAGGAAATAAGACTTGTCTCAGCCTGGCTGAAGCAAAAAGATGGCTAGAGGTAGAGGATTCCCAAATTCCCTCAACCAAAAGCCAAAACCAGCCCTGCCAAACAAAGGTTACTACTCATTCCAACACTAGAAAAATAAAGAAAAGTAGGAGTCATGTATCCATGTGCAGAGGCATATTGTGTATACATAGAGCAAACATCTAAACAACATTTCTGGCCTCTTTTTCTTTATCAAAATGCATCCCTGGATCCTTATAGGCTACAAAAGGAGGAGGAGATCTGAGGACACCTCACAATACACCTATACAGAGATTAATAAAACGGCAAGACGTTTTTCCTCATAAGACTTTATCTTTTTGTCTCAGATTTTTTCACAATGAGAACTGAACAAAAGCTTAGATGAGGACCTGGTGTGATTTTATAAATCATTAACTAGAAAAGCTATTCTATTGAAAATAGATCACTTGACTTAGAAGAGTGTTCTTTAAAAGAAGACCCCATATAATTTATACTTCCTCAAAGTCTCATTGGTTTCGTTTTCCCATGTCACACTGTGACATCAGGGTTTCTGCTGAGATGTCATCACAAATGGATGATGAAGAAGAGAGCAGCACAAAAGGAGTAGTTGTTTGAAAATTCTGCAGTTGGTGTCAATTGCTCAGAACAATGACAAGATAAAGAGGCCCTGACGAGCCAGACTGCAGACAAATAAATCCACGAGGAGTAGACAGGACATCTGTGTTTTGAAGTTTTATTATTTCCTTGGATGATGCATGCCCACAGTACCCAGAAAATCCTGGTTTAGTAGCTTACTCTTTTCAAGTACCACCTGAGTCGAAGCACCCCAGATACAATCAGTTAGAACAGACACAGAGATGAAGGGTTTTGACAAGTGACATTGGGGAAGCTGGTGCAGAAGCCTGGTCTCACCAGGACTCAATTTTGGGGTTATTTCTGAGGAAACCTGGCCTGTTTCAGGAATGCCTCTGCACAACCACGCAAGGGTTCGTTAGTCTGATGATCCCAAATCTCAAAATCAGTCTTCCAGACACCACCGTCTTGCTCCCAAACAACCTGCATTATTACAGTGCACTAAAAAGAGTGTGGAGTCTGCCAAGAGTAAATAGAAAATTCTGAATACATTCTCTTGGCAACTGATTTTTTTAAAAAGTGTATTCCATATCCTTAGAGAAGAGGCATGGATTGCTGTTTTCTGTTTAAATAAAGTTCTGCACATAGCATGAGCATAACAGCTTAAAAGCATCCCATTAAATGAAGCTGCTCTATGATAATTAGAAAAGTAGAGTAATAGCATTAACCAGAGGCATTAATCATCTGCATTAGTTTTAGGTCTTCGGGTCAAGGTGTCATTTAAGAACTTTTACCCTCTTAAAGGAATCTAGATTAAACTACATTACAGTGTAGACTATCTTTGGATTTAAAGCAGTCCACTTTGGGAGCAAGTTAAGAAAAAATCAATGTTATTTTAGCTCTGAAAAATGCCTGTGTGAGGATTTAAGAACTTAACATACTTCAAATTCACACCTCAGTAATGTTTGACCTTCCTGAATGCCTGCTACAGGCACACCTCTCACTTGAAAAAAGCCTCTCATCCCAACCTTAGCTCTAGCAGTGACTCATGTGACAGGAGACATCAGCTCTCCTCCCAGAATTATAATCTGTAAAACAAGATGTACCTAACAATCACATTGCAAGACATATCATACTACTAACATTTAAAGTTATTATACTATTAGCATTTAAAATGTAGAGCAAACTCCAGCACCTCCCACCTGGTGCTGCAAAGAGCAGGATATCAGCGATAGTGCTGCTTAGTAGTCAGAAGACTACAAGTAGTTGAATACATCCTCTTTTTAGGACCAGCAGAGAGAATTTGTCATCCCCAGAACACAAGCAGGACCCTTAGGAGTTTGATTAACTGACCTGGGCAATGTTTGCTTGAGAAGCTAGGCGAATCATGATGTCCAGTTTCTCCAATTTGACATAGATGGGGTCGTTGTACTTCACAAAGAACACCTTTATTTCCTGCTTCAGGATCTCAGGCCTGTAGAACATACACAGAGCACTGTTTCACCCAGGTCTAGTAAAAAGAATGGGCTGCTATGTTTAGAAAACTACCCAAAACTGTAGCCAAGAAACAGAATGGTGTGACTGCCTGTTCAGGATATGCAAACAAATGAGAACAACTTGAAAGTCAGAAGGCTGGACAAGAAGATTTTTTAAAATACAAAATGTGCATCCCCAGCCTCTTAGTCTCTCATCTTCACTTCCTCTATTTGGGCTGCTGAATTATCCACTAACAAACAGTGGACGTGCTTTCAGCAAAACAAAAACATCCTTACTTCAACAAATAAAAAAGCCAACTACAAACTAATTTTCTTCTTTCACTTCAAGACACCTGTGCCAGTGCGTAGTAACCCTGCTCAAAGTGTAATCTCCAATAAGAAACAATAATTAAGCATGCAAACAGGAATAACACAACACAACTCTTTGTACATCAGTATGTCACCACCCTGCTGCTTCTGGGCTGAAGAGAATGGCATAAGGGACATCTCCACGTTACTACAAGTTACGCTGCACTGTACAGTTGCACCCTCTCTGCTGTATGCTATCTGATTGGTATGGTGGGAACACATTTCATACTGCTCTTAAAAAAAAGACAGTGGAGAGAGGGGCAGCTAAAGAAATACTGTATGAAAAGGGATCTTATCAGCTGTGAAAATAAAATGAACCCAGGCTACTAGTGTCACAAGACTGCTTAATTCATCCCTCAGGGGATATGAACCTGGATTAAGTGCCATTCTGTGCAGGTGTCAACATCTGAAGCTATAAGATAAACGAATGCCCTTCCACACCCAAGGAAGAGAAGCCCTTTGAGGCTTTACCTTTTCTGCACAATCAAGTTGATGTTCCTCAGAGCAACATACTGAACTTCAGGCTCTCCAGACAGCAGGGTAACCAGTGGAGGGGCAAGTTTCTTCAGCAGCATGTTGTAATAGTCAGAGTCCTTGGGTAAAAGCTCCAGAAACTTCATCAAGACTTTCACTGCTGACAGCACCACCGCTGAGTTGGCGTGAGACAGCCGAGGGGTTACCCGCTCACAAATACTAGAGACAGAAAAGTATGAGAGAGTTTGCACTTACGTCAGAGCATCAAATATTTCAGCTCTTATCTGTATTTAAGAAATCATACGTGGTTCATATTGAGGAGCTGAAGACAGCCCCTTCAGGCAACTCAGGGCACTTCTTTGATTTGGTTTTAGTTAAAAAACAGACAAAAATTCCGCTTTCCTGAACACAGCAGGAAGCAAACAAAAATGACTTCTCGCACAGCTTCAACTTTCTCTCCTGTCACACTTAGCTCAAAAATTCTCCCAGCTCTCAGCATTACAATCCCAATGCATGTTCAGTTATTAGCTTTTTCTGCCTTTGCCTTGCAGTCTTCTCTCCTACTCTGTGATCTCATCTGTCACTTACAGACACACCTTTAACATAATGGCTATCAGAAAAAACACCATCTCCCATATAATCGTTTGGGGGTGATTGATGCTTCTGGCTTGCTTGTGGGTTGCTGCCATTCCAAACATTTGTTTCTGTAAGAAAAGGTTCCTGTTACTTTGGAAAGATAGGAAAAAAGTGACCCAAATATCCCCCCAGATCTCAGCTTCACCACTTTCCTCAGTGGATGCTATAACCGCTCACATCCTAGACAACCCACCCCAGGCAGAAAGGAAGTTTGGGTTCATATGGTCTTTCTTACAGCATCTGTCAAGTTTTTTTCCCACCCCCTCCTGCATATTGCTAACCCAAAACATTCTTATTCCCATCTGCGCCTCCTGAAAGTTGCTTTCTCTGAAAGATTTGCTTTCAGTCACCCCAGAGAGGAAGCAGTACAGCTAAGTGAAGACCAGGTGAATCTGGAA
>VZSV01000203.1:1213989-1226065 GCA_013398735.1 Nothocercus julius | reverse complement strand
AAAAAAAAAAAACTCAATTATTCCTGATAGAAGTAGCCTTGGAGAAAGGCAAATAGACAAAAAGATCTTGCAGGCTGCTGTCAGCACTGGGGGCTGCCTTCTTTTAACAACTTGAGGAGAACCACTCCTTGAGTTTTCACCTGTCAGTCTTTTGACATCAACTGAACCAAAGTCAATGTGGAGAAGACAGGTAAACCGACCATACAGTTATCCTATGGATTAAGAATTACCCCAAGGGGTTGAAGAATGAGAAAAAAAAAAAAAAAAAAGTGAGAAAGGTTATGCTATTCAAGTATTAGGAGACCAGTAGGGCTTAAGATGGATTTCCATTTGCGGTTTCCCACCAATATTTACATTCCTGAGGAAAACCAAGAAGTGCAGTGAGAAAAGCCAGAAGAGAGCTAGTTGCAAAATGAGGTGTCTAACTAAGCAGGCTGGGTTCTTCTTTAAGCTGCTGCCATCTCGTGGTCTTGCTGTTCATTACCAGGGCTCAAAGCCTGCAATATTCCAGGGATGAGCAGGTTAGTCCCTCATTAGGGACTGGGGACAAGCCCAAAACTTCAAAGAGTCTCTGGCCATCCAGAGCTGTGAAACAGATCTGCCCTTCTCCCTTCCTTATTACCTACTGCAAATGCTGAGTGTGAAAGGTTTTCTACAGCAATCTGCTATCCCGTGAAACAGCATCATGGAAAAATCCTAGAATACCATCCTGAAATCAGATTTTGTTTGAACAATGCGAGGATTAGGAGGAGGACATGCCTCCTGAGTTGCACTGTCTTGAAGCTACCAGTAAGAAATGCCCCTTAAGGTAAGTCCAAAGGGCACTAAGTCTGAAGCAGCCAGGCCTGAGCTTTATATTCACCCAAACCTGGTTCTGCAGCGCTTCACACAAGCAAATGCAGAGCAACAAAGAAGAAAAGTCTGTCTTAAGACAGAACTGGGTAGAAATGTGGGTTCTGTTTAGGGGAAAAGCACTTAGCAGATCCCAAGTGTCAAAGGGCAGCCACAGGCTCTTTGGGACCATCTGTAAAATGAGATAAAAGGCACCATCTGCAATCAAGCTTTTCCACAGCGTAACCACCGTTAACCAAACCATGACGGGGTGGGTTACAGGGCCCGTTGCCCGTGCAGGGTCTGATAGCTCAGGCTGACACACAGCAAGCCACTAACCCATCCGGTAACTAGTCACATACATGACTCATTCTCCAATAAAAACGATTAGAAGTTTAAGTTAATTCACACGGGAGAAACTGCAAAGCTACCACAGTGATATCACATAACAAGCTGCTGAACTAGAAGACTCAGGTTTCGGTCCTTTAATTGCAACTAGAACAAGTCCATCTGGAAGGGTGCAAGACTACTCAGGATGCAATCCCACTCAAAGATCATCGGATTGCTGTAGCTGAAGCAATGACAGAGACTGCCGACCAAAAGCCCAGACAGGGGGGAACATCTTGGTTTCTGCACATACAGCACCTTAACAGAACTCCATAGCAATGCCCTGAATATCCCCAATCTCCAACGTCTGTGTCTCCAACATCCATCATAATACTTTTTTTTTAAAGTTTTTTTTAAAAAAGACATATTGATAGAAATATCAGTTCCCAGCTTACTGCCAGACACCTCGATCTCTGTACAATTAGAAGGCAATCAACAAGCCACAGAGCAGCAGCCAGACTGAACAGTTAGTGCTTGCTCACAAACCAGCGGTTAACCAATTACAAAATCATAATAAAACCCTTCTTGAAGGCTATTTTTCAACAGGCATTTTCCACCTCTTGCCTAAAATCCTCATCTAACAGATGAGAGACTAAATGAGGATTTTCTATCTAAAAAACATTCTGCTTCATTAAGTGCCTGATGTCGCCTATTTCCACAAGTCATCAAAAGATTTATAATAAAAACATGAATGAGTTTAGATAACAGATTGTAATAAGCTTAATGCACCATTTACAGAGGAACACACAGTACGGATAGCTGTATCTGTACCTTTTTTTTTTTTTTTCCCCCCCCATTATCCTTTAGGTTTAATTACTAAATATGTATACTTGCTTAGTAAGAGCTTCCAGGCAGGACTGCATTCCACCTAACCATGGAGAAATAGCTTACTACATACCAGTTTGCACAAAAACATAAGTTATTTGGCAAACATAACTCCTGGTTATCAGCAACACCCACTTGAATTTCCCAAGGAGAAAGCAGCAGTGAGTTGGTCAGTTTTGACTAGGAAGATGAGTGTTTCAAGCTCTGGCTGGGGTGGACGACAACTGCACACAAAGCCACAAATTTCAAAGACAACTGAAGCAATAAACTTACCAGAAGGAATATCCCTATTTACTAGAGAACTGTTACCAGATTAAATTCTGCATGAAGTCAGCAGTTGTTAGAGCCCCCAAACTGATGAAAACTCTCCCCATCTACCCTTAAAGAGTAAGAACATGGTGCCCTGTCACTATATGGACACCAGCCACACAAGTCTCCAAGCTTGCAGATCTGAAAACAAGTCACAGGTCTCTCCATCACCATCACTCCTCCAAATTGCACCTGCCCTGCTGTGATTCTTCAGCTGCAGGTAGAGCAGGTAAGTGTTACATGAGGCAGGTAACACAGTCCTGCCGCGTGACGGGCTGCAGAGTTGGCCCTGATTACAGCAGCCACAGAGGCTCTGGTGTCCCGCTCCATCCTCATTACCACTAGGGAGCTCGTTAGGTGTTCTGATTCGCATTAGGAATCCCCAGGCTAATTTTGGTGATTTATTTAGCCAGTGAGGCATTCGCTGCCCTTCCGTATTTCTCCCCTTCTCCTCATCCATTTACGTTAGCACTTAACGTGCTTTTGAAATAGATACCATTGCTCTCAGCACAACTGATGGTTCGAGGTGTGAAACAGGACAAGGAGTAATGGGTGGAAGTTGAAACACAGGAAATTTCACCTCCATGTGAAGCACTACTACTCTCCTGTGAGGGTGACAGAGCCCTGGAACAGGCTGCCCAGAGAGGCTGTGGAGTCTCCTGGTCTGGAGATCTTCCAGACCCGCCTGGCTGCCACCCTGTGCCCCGTGCTCCAGGTGTCCCTGCTGGAGCAGGGGGGTTGGACTAGATGATCTCTAGAGGTCCCTTCCAGCCTGAACGATTCTGTGATTCTGTGATTTACCAAAAGCTAGTTCTCGAGATCAGGGAGCAGACAGAGCACACAAAACCTTATGAATTTCTGCTCAAAGTCTGCTTTTCTTCAGCCAGAGCTCCTCAACTCACATCCACATAGCTGTAATCAGCAGAAGAAAATTTAGAAGTTGAAACCAAGCCTAGGAGAAGCACAGGTTATATTACTGTCCACAGTACACTCTGCTGCTTCCTGCAAGCCAGGGAAGATCAGGGGCCAGTGTGAAACCAAAACAGCCCCATCAAGTGCTTTCAGAGACTGTAAGAAACACTCATTATCAAATTTTTAAAAGCAGGTGTTCTCCTTATGCCTCAAAATTGCCTAGATAGAGACATCATCTCCAAGCAGTCATTAATATTCATGCAGAAGCCTGACATAATAAAGTCAAGGCATGCAAAGAGAACAGCTTGCAAGAGTCTCATATCAGAAGCAATAGGTACCTATATGTTCTGGTTGGCACCACTTCTCACAGACATGTTCCTGTGAAAACCAGACACCCTCAGTTTTACTGTCTCTAAAAAGCCACAAGAAAAGTAATCAGCAGCCTTCACTCTTCTGCTAGAGAGGATGATATTTCACCACCTGCATTTGATTTATTCAGAGCTGCCCAAAGCAGTTATAACAGGTCAGCAATTTGCTATTTGCAGCTTGATTCATGCACCAAAGAACTGCTAGATCTAGCCTAATAATGTTAAATTATGTCTTTAAGCAGAGTCAATCAGATGCGGGCTCTAAAAGAAATACAAAGGAGCAAACACATCCTTACTCTCTGAGCTAACCCAAGTTGCAGAAATATTCTTTTTTTGCTAGAATTACACTGATATCTGTATGCTCCCTGGATTCTGGTATATCATCAGAAAAATACCGACTAAAAAGATTATGCACTGCGGCACTTAATCCATTGTCCACCACCCTTTAATCACAAATCAGTAGTGGAAGAAGCCTGGTGTAGAAATAGACCCTTCATCGCCCTTGATGACATACTGATTTAATAGGTAATTTACCCCTGTGAAAATCTAGGAAGGCTTTTGATCTCCACCTCTGCTCTGGTAATTCATTTAACTTTACTAAAAACATCAGCATTGATTTTCTACAGTCATTATACATAAGTGGATTTATCTGGATTACTGATTGAAGTCATCAATCCACTCATTCCAAGAGCCAAAGGCTGCAGAAGTCAATGGCTACAAGCCGTCACCAAGGCAGTGGCATCAAAAAGATTCCTCGTCCTGTTCTTTTGACTCATCAGCCAGGAGGTGAAACTTTAGCTACAGCACTCAAGACAGCATCCAAACAGGGAAAAGCTCAAACAGATCGAAGAATAGAAGCCAATTCACTTCAGGAAATAAACTGCTCTCTAAGCAATATATCCATTGTGGTGCATCAGTAGCAACTAAAAAACCTTTATGTTTGTGATTACCTGTGCATTACAAACACAAGCAATGTGTTGGAAGGACATATACGTTACCATGGGATTGGAGTCTGCAATCAGGTCACGCAGAGAATCCAGGAATCCTTGGTCTTCCACCATCTGGGCATTGATGTCATGCAGCTTTGCCACACACACAGCTGCAGTCTTTCGTACATAGGGATCTTCATCCTTCAGACACTTGCGAAGAGGCTCACACAAATACTCTGTGATCTTATCCACCCTGATGCATCCCATGGTACGGACCGCCAGGGCACGGATCAGAGGGTTTGGATCTTCACAGTCCTGCAAGAGGGAGGATGAATATGCAGTAAACAAACACGTATATCTAAACAATGGTATCTTCCCTATGGCCAGAATCAGACTTTTCTGTTCTTATGCCAAACAAAAGGCCTTCTCTCTGATTACACACTAAAAAAAGGCATTTGTTTCCAACCACAGATATAAGGTGGAATTTGCTGGTTCACAGAAACAATCTATACCAACTCAAAATGTTTTCAGGCTATAATAGTTTGCAAAATGGCAAAACTGTAATCTCAGTGCCCTTTGGTTGACCACAGGCAAAGCTGCTTTCAACACAATTTAGCAATCAAACCTAAAGCACAGCTAAGCTAGAGAGGCATCTCTCACCCTCCAAAGGCTAGCCACGGGCAGCTTTCAGACAGAATGAAATCCTGGGGTCTAGCCTTCCTGGTTTAAAGGAACATTAGAATAAAATGAGAAAAGTCAGCAATTAAACAGAACACAACAGTCATCAAGGCCAATTTTGCACAGGCCGTCAGATACGGACGCAAGCATCCCTTATGTTTGCAACACACAAAGCACTAGCCCAAGGCATTTCAATCTAGAGGTGCTTTTTTCATGAGAAAAACAAGCAGAATCAAATTTAACACTTTTTATTCTTCAGACATATCTAGTCTTCAGAGAACTACTTAAAGAAATAAGTAGCTTTTACAGCAAAAATCTTAGCCTATCACATTCAATCCATCTACATCTCAATAAAACTCATCCAGATTCAACTTACAAAAATATGGAGGCAGAATGACTCCCTAAAGCATAAGGTGCATTTACCTTGCACTGTTTAAAAGGCCTATAACCATAAAACAGCTGAATGTATCAATACTGAGGCATATAAGCAAAGTGACTTATCTTACCAATGCATACAACAGCCTGAGCTGTGAAGTGCACATGAAATGCTGAGTTAGCAGACTAGTGCCAACACTCTCTTTACCAGCGTTTGTCCCTCATCTTGGCACAACAGACATCAGACATTTCCTTTTAAGGAAAAGCAGGGAGCTGGAAACTATCAAGTCTGTTTACTAACCCATTTTAACAGAACCACACTTTGAAGATAAGATACACAAAAATATTCTTCCCAGGAGCCTACAGATGGAGGTAGAGTAACTATCTCTAACTGGAAGAGCAGGCTACAGATACTAAAAGGACTGAAGAGAAAACATTCTCTTGACCAAGGACAAAAGCTAGTCTCCAATAATGGTAAGTAAAACAACAGAGGCAACTTTTCCTGGAGCAGGCTCCCTCAGAATCACTTACAGGGGTAATCACTTACTAAGGGTAACAAGTGAGAAATGAGATCTAGACTTGCTGCATTCAGCCAGCTCCTGTGAGCCAGCTTATTTCCTGCTCCTCTACAAGCACCCGGAGACTCGTGTACAAAAGCCAAAACTCCCAACAGCTCAGAAAGAGTTAATAGACAAAGGAAACAGAGTGACAGCCACAGCACAGACCATTTTCTGCTGAGCCTTAAGAGCAAATTACCTTCACAAAGCTGTTGACAGCCATAATGGCCATATCAGGCTGACTTTTGGCGTAGTTCATCAGGTACAGGTACACCAGCTTCTTCAGCTCCAAGTTGTCAGTCTGCATGCAGTTCACAACGTCTGGAAAGAGTGAACTGGACAGGGCAGAGCAGAGCAAGAGGAGAGGAAAAAGCAGTGAGGTTACACTGTGAGCAAAAGGGTAGGAGGAATAGCGAGGAAGCCAGGAAGCCTGGAATTCCACTGTAACTATCCCACAGCCTAGTAAGGGGTCATTTTCCTCCCAAAAGGATTTTATAATTGTTTATTCATTAAATCTCTTCTGGGGCATTAATATAAGGCAGCGCCTGGAACAAGGAAAAACAAATGCAATTTCCTAAAGCTGTTGCAATTCTGGAGTTCACTGAACAAGAAAACTCTATCATGCCAGCCTTGGAAATTAACCAACAACAAAACAAAGATGCTTAGAAAAATGTTCCGATGATGCAGGACAGCTGATTTGCAAAGAACCTGCCGAATTTCAGCCTAGTACATTGTATAGCAATTAGAAAATTAAATACTGATTAACTGAGTTGCACGGAAATGTTAAGCAGCAATCTAAACAGCAGTGCAGAAGAAAGGAGACAGTTGCACAGGACATCTGCAGCTCTCAGGTATGCTGTAGAGGTCTAAAGGAAAAGGTCAAGGGCTGCCGACAAATAAATAAATAAATAAATGAATGAATAAATAAATAAATATATATTTTTTTTTTACACACACACACATATCTATATATCTATATATCTATATATCTATCTATCTATCTATATATATATATATATATTTGTTCTCCCTGCAATTTATCTGTTACTTCATTCTTTAAGTCATGATACTAAATCTGTAACCTTGGATGAATTTGTCTGGCAGACTCTATTACCAGGAATCCATGATTACAGCGACTTTATTGCAGAATTCAGTAACCGGGCAAGCTGGAAAGAAGAAAATGTCTGCTCCAGCAAGCCTCTCTGGCTGTCTTAAAGACAGCAAAAATTTTCTGTAGCAGCTTTGCAGAAAATAAATGGCCCTCTCCTTTAGCTACTATGATGCAATCTCAAAGATCAAGTTTTAAAAAAAAGACTCAAGTTTAAAATGTACCTCTACCTGCATTAAATCATTTAAAAGAAACACTTAGAACTAACTTCCCAAAAGCAAGAATTCAGCTAGCAAGTAGATCAGAAATATTGTCTACAATGATATCTAAAAATGTTTGAAATCTTGGAAGATTTTTAAATAAAAAAATGTTAATAGGCACCTAGCTAAACTGGCACAGAAAAACTTGTTTTATTTTGCTTTCTGTAACAGAAAGGAGCTTAAAAAAAAAATGTGTATCGAGCACCTCATAAGCCAGCACACATCCAGTCTCACTACCCAACTCACTGAGATGAAGAATTTGGATCCTGGGTCATACTCTTTCCCTTCTCCCTGTTGGGGAGCCTCCCAGAAATGTGCAGTGCTCACATCACTGAGTCCAAGGAGAACCATAGCTACTACAGATGAAAGAAAAGCAGCTTTTACCTGACATCCTTTCCCACAGTCATGGCTGCAATAACCTTTTTTACAGCTTCTTTTCTCTTCTCTTTCTTTTCATTATTGAGTTCTGCCTTCAGTTCAAAAATCTCTCCTGGAAGAAGAGAAAACAGACTGAAACTCTTGGGGGGGGGGGGAAAAAAAAAAAAAAAAAAAAAAAAAAGGATAAAATGAAAAGTATTCAGACTTTCTCCTCATCCTATATACACATCCCATGTGCCCATGGTTCCTGAAGCATCCTACACTGGCTATGTGATGAGAGAACTATTTCCCTTGCAAAACTAGACAACTAAATTCACTCAGTGTTTTGCAAGATTTAGGCTGAAAAACAAAGTTCTCAACAAGGAAGATGAAGCAGTCAGCAAAGTTAACCTGCCTGACCATTTGCAAAGAAATCCTGATAAACTCTCAGGGATATGTTTTTCTTTTTTCTTTCCCTTTTCAGGCTCTTGCTGCCATAACCTTGGTACACTAACATGTAGAAGCTGTGATACTTTATGGAGAACATGGTTCAAGAATTAAAGCTGCGATACACTGACAATGAGGTGAACTACAACCTTTCTAAACAAACTGAATCTTAAAAAGAAGAACAATTTGGGTCATTTGTGCAATACAAAGCTCTACAATGCATCAGTTTTGTCTTCTGTCACCACGTGACCTACTTTTGAAGTTTCTCCCTGGATGATTAAGAGGAGAAAGAGGGACAGAATTAACAGAAAATTACAAGTTCTTCTGCAGGCAGTTAAAAAAAGCTGTGTAAAAATAGTCACCACCACCCCCAGGAACCTCCAATCCACTGCATTCATTTACCACTAACCTTTTTTATTGGTTGTGAAGTATTTGGAGTCCGTCATGGTTCCAATTCCTTAAAACACCTTAAAGAGGGAACAAACAGTCAAAGAGCATCCAGAGCTGACAACAACAATTTGCAAGCCCAGAACTCAGAGGAAGAGCACTTGCTGAGAGCATGTAACATACGGAAAGAAGAAAATGCTTTACATGCACAGGTTCCACAATCTTCCTTCTGTACTAGATGTTATTACCTGGAAAAACTGTGGATTTAAGGATTCAAATGAACAGTGTCAGGGAAAATAAACCCCCCTACTGCAGATACCCTAGAAAAGCAGCAGTCCCCACTCCAGCTTTCTGATGTTTAATCACAAAGGAGAAAGACGATTTTAATTGCTTATAATGAGGAGTTCCAGACATGTTCTGCAGCTGTCTTTCCCCTGGGTAAACAATTTCGTTTTCCCAGAAAAGCAGCCCACATTTAATATCTCGACTGGAAGTGAGAAGTCCATGTTTCAGACAAAGGAAAATCTCAACTCCCCCTAACGATACGTTTTTATGTTGCATCTTGATGGAATGAACAATTAACCCTACTTGCAGCACCCACCGGGAAGCCTTTGATTTTCCCCCCTCCTTTGTTCTTCCTAAACCCTGGGAAACACAAAGCTTTTTTTTTTTTTTTTTTTTTTTTTTTTTTTTTTTTTTTTGAAAAGCCACTGCTTTTCCGTTCTCTCAAGCTTGAAATTGAAATCTTTCTTTGCCAAGATCTTACACCCCACCTCCAACACACACAAGCCTATTAGTTTTTATGCTGCACTGCATTTTTGTGGACAGAACTGAAAAATGCCTGTGGGCCAGCAAAGTGCTTACCAGAGCTGTGCGGAAGGTCTCACCAGCACTTTTGCTACACCACAAAATCAAATTATTGACACCTGAATTACAGGGGTTGTCCAAACATAGCAGAGAGCCATCACTTCATTTGTGCAATTGCCAGCTCCGTGACAAACACGACTCAAGCAATTGCAAGTATTGGCTCAAAAACAAACATAGGAGTGGGTAATTTTACTGCTTTTGAAGATACAATCTGCATCATGGCTAAAAAGCTATATCCTCCAAACTATCCAAAACATGCTTCCTCTTACCTTTTTATTTCTTTACCTATTTTTGCCTAATTCTCCTTTTTTTTCTAGATACTATTACCTTTAAATATTACCAGCAAAGTCGTGAGTCATTTCTCCCTAAGCGCTGCTGCCTGTTTGCCTCCGATCCCCTGGGCCTTGCTGGCTCAACACCGAAAGAACAAGCGTAGCGCTGAACTCTGAGCTGCTGCCCAGCACCACAACTAACTCTGCTTCTTAGTGCTTTCCTTGCCATCCTTTCACCAACCCCAACCCCGATGCCATCCTTCTTTTCCTGACCACCTAACTCGTTTTAATACCCAGGAGGTAATGCCACATGAGCAACAGTCAAGGGGTGGTGGCAGTTCCCACCACCTTTAACGTGCTCTGCAGGGTGGCATCACAGCTGCCAAGGAAGCAGAGGAGAAATGGGACCTGTTGCTTCGCTCCCTGGAGCTCCTGCTTGCCCTGGTCCTGCCGTTACCTTTCCTTACCCAGCATTGCCCAGACTGGCCTGATTTCACCCCATTTCTGCTCGTGCCAAGCTGGTGAGCAAACGCCTGGAAATGCCAAAATGCCTGGGAACCGCTTTGGAAGGTCACTTCACCTGCAAGGGAGGCTTCTCTGACGCTGTTTTGGGATGGCCACGCAAGCCCCAACACAACACGGTAACGCTTCCAGCAGAGCCCCAGGGCTGGTGGCTGCCGTGGATCTTGCTTCCGAATGAGAAGTGCAGACTCGTCTCAGCAGCAGCGTCACCACTGACACGGCCTTTCGGATCTGAGCCTCGCTCAAAGGACAACTTAAATGTTTTCATCTACCAGAGTATGTGGCACGATGTCACGCAAAAGGGATTCAACAGAACCCGCTGCGCTTCAGTGCACTTGTGTTATGTGAATCTCTGTTGTCTGATATTGTTTTAACAGTGACCAATAGTAGATGACAGAGAATAAAAACAGAGGAATAAGGGAAACAACAGATACCACCCAGCTGCATAAAGCTACCCAGCAGAATCCCTGTTGAATGTCACAGATTATAGTTATATACAAAAGCAGAATTTTTCACTAACTTCAAATGACATACTTGGAAACATAGAGAATACCCATAAAAACACCCAGACTTCAAACAAAGCTAACCACAGTACATGTTTTCACAACCTCTGTTTTGACAAATGTAGAACAATATTTGATTTATTGCAGTAAGAAACACAAGTACCATATTCCAAGTGCTACACTGGAGAAAACTCTTTTTCTGTAGGCATAAGGATTTTTGTTTTATGTATGCCCTAGCTTGCTTCACACGTTAAGAGACAGCTTGGTAACTGAGGATCATCTACTAAAACTCCACATAGTTTACAGCAAGTCCCAGATGAAGGCCAAAAACAAAGAGCAGATTCACAAATAGCAATGTTTTAAATAACTCGAGAAAATACCAGCTTCCTGAATACAAATTACATTTGAAGAGAGCAGAGACAATTTGCAGCCTTGCCACAAGTATCCTTTTGCTTTTGGAGGAAAAATCTAAGAAAGATTGCCCTTGCCTTCCAGTTGCTCTGTGCCTCACAAACACCCACTGAAGGGAAAACACACAAAAGGTGCTCAAGCTGACAGTAAAAGGGTCCTGTTATGCACCCCACTCCATCCTCCAAAAAGTGATGGAGCAGAGGAATTCCTCGAGAAGCTCTGGCAATGGTTGAGGCTTTAAGCATTAACTTGACATTTAAATGTAGACTGAACCAAAAACATGACTCAATGAGAAGACTAAGGAACCATCAAAAACAGAAACATGAGCAGCTTCAGCCTAAAACGATAGAGGAAACTGATCCCGCAGCCAACCAACACTAGCTTTGCTCGTCACAGAATTGGAACAATGACCGTCCTGACCTCCACACCACTGATTTCACACTGATGTGAACAGGAACATGGCAGGCTTAAGGTATCAACTCAGCCCTGACATAAAGCTTCCACTGGAACCAATCTAGGTCTCGGTGCTCCACATCCCATTCCCAAACACTTTATATATCCTATCGTCTCCTTGCTCCTCAGCCTCTGTCCCTCACAGGACTGGCTTTGCCACCAGCCCCTCCACTCTTACCCCACGTGACGTCACATCCCTCCCACCGCCAGCCTGCGGCCGCGCTCCCAGCCCCTCCAGCAGCACCAGTGCCCACCAGCAGTGACACCCACCTCCCCCCAGCGCCCCTCACCAGTCTCCCATTCCCAGCAGATCCCCCA
>VZSV01000203.1:1191841-1206446 GCA_013398735.1 Nothocercus julius | reverse complement strand
CAGACTCGCTCCCGCTCCGAGCCCCTCTCAGGTCTCCCGCGCTCGCACAGACCCGGTCGCGCAGGGGCGGAGCTTCCCCTTAGCCCGCCCCTCTCAGCGGCCAAGAGCCAATAGGGACGCGCGATCCTGCCGACGGACAGCGGCTCGAGGTCTGGGGGAGGCCAATAGGAAGGCGCGGGGGAGCCTTTCCCTGCCTGGCGGACCCTGAGGCGGAAGGTGGGTGGAGCTGACGCCATTTTCCTTCTCTACGTCGCCCTTGGGGCTTGAGCCCAAGCAGGAGCACAGGGAGGGGTACGCCCCAATATATGGTGTCAGTAAGGGCCTATCTGAGGCCGAGTGTGGGGCTGGAATGCCTTTTTGGTAAGGTTCAAATAGTTTCACCCTCCTGGGCATTAGCTAATAACTACAGCTTAATTAATTACAGTTAATGCCACTGATACTTCACATACAACTAGTGGTTTACAATGTGCAGAGATTCTGTATTTTTTAAAAAGCACTTGTATTGCTTTTGTAGACAGAAGAACAGTGGCTGGGTTGTTACAGAAGTAGTGCTTTTGACAAAGAGGTTGATGAGGAGAAGCACATAATAACAGAGCTGAGAGTTTCAAAGGTGAGCGCGACTGATGAGATAGAAGCCTTAACTCTGACTTCATCACAGCATCTCTTTCTGCCTGGTAGTCCCTGGATTTTCTTGGTCTAAGTGCAGACCAGTTGCTGCGGCTCAGCTGGTCTCCCACCAGCAGAGTGGTACAGGCCTACAGAGTCACCAACCAAAGTGGTCCCTACTGCTAACAGAGGAAGTCTCAAGATCCTTCCATTGCTTTCATGAGAGTAGAACAGCAGATTCCACACAGAACAAAAGTAGTGGTTTATTAAGAGTTCATCCACCATCCTCACAAATTGGTACTCCACTTAAAACCAATTTAAAAAATCCCATAAAGGAAGAAAAAAGCACACAACTAAACATCCCCAAACCTTTTCTGAGAGCAGCATGGGAAGCAAACCCTCTGCTGTCCCACCCTCCTTAGGAATCAGTGCAGTTCCAGGCAGGTGGTTGCAGAGCATAGTTAAGTGGAGAGCAGATTCTTTCTCAGTAGCTTCCCTTCCTCCCCCACTCAGCTTTTTTGGTGCATTTCCTTATGACTGAGAGAGAGGTTTGATGAGCCCATAATCCATGCACCTTGCCAGGCAATCGCGTGCCACATTAATGATGTGCTGCTTCTTGGGGTCATCTGCTTGCTTGCCAATGAAGGTCAGGATCTCTAGGAGCTCTGTCTCCACCAGCTTCTTTGCCAGTTCTTTATCAGCACTTATTAAATTGAAAGCTATGACCAGTCCACGGTGCTGCACTTCCATGTTATCATGCAAGCAGAGCCTCTGCAGGATTTCAAGCCACTGGGTTGTCTGCAAGGAAGAGATAGGGCATTAGTATCAATCTTAAAAAAAAAAGCAAAAACAAACAAACAAACAACAACAACATACCAGAAAAACCCACACCACCCAAAAAAGAAAAACCAGGAATGCAAGTTTGGCAAGGCATTTCCCAGCAAAAAGGAAGCATATGCACTGACTTCTTCATGCTCCTGTGACAGGATTGGTTCCTTGATTCTTCAAGGCAACCTGACTCCAAACTTTTGAACCCAATTTTTGTTTACTTTAAAAGTCAGAAATTTTCATGGCTCTTGCACTATAGAAAAAAAAAAAAAAAAAAAAAAAAAAAACAGCTTCATATTTAGGCTACTGCGTAATTTCTGTTCAAAGAATCTGATCAGAGTATTGACAGAGCTGACAAAACCTCAAGCAGAGCATCCAATCCCCTCACTAAATTCCCTAGCCTTTCCTTTTACTTGATCATTTCTAATAAACCCCAATATCCAGACATGGCATGCTCAAGGCAGCAGGGCTCAGGAGTTCCCATGCACCAGTCTTCAGAGATATTAAGCTATTGCAGGGTCTGTGCTGGGTTCCTGGGGCCAGGAAGTCAAGATGTTTTAGGATCTGTAAAGCTCAGTAGGCATCTATCAAGCTTGGCTTCCCTTCCGAGTGAAACAGGGTTTAACTTAAGCTATGAAATAGCAGAAGATTTAAGGGTCCGTGGAGTATTCTACATTCCTAACTATTCTTCTTTGACAATTAGTAGCTGGACTTATTTTTAGCTATATAAAAATGTTATAAGCTCTGAGCTGTGGTCTTAGAGGCCGGTGTAAGAAAGTTGCAGAGCTTTATGCAGGGACGGGCTAGAAGCAGGCACACACAGGTCTTGCTTGAAGAGGGCAAGTTCCTCACTAGTAAATTGGTGCACTAGATCTTGCTTTTGAAAATTTGATTTTTTTGATTTGAAAAAAAAAATTCAATTTGAAATGTAAAAGTTTTTATTCCAAAGTTTTCAATTTTTGAAATTGAAATTTCAAATTTGAAATTGAAATACAAAATTTCCATTTTGAAATTGAATTACATTTCTATTTTAGTGTGATTTTTTCACACTTCATTTCAAATTTGAAATAATAAAAATTTCATTTGGTTTTGAAATTTTGAAAGCAAAATTTTGAATCAAATTTCAAAATTTGATTCAATACCAATCATGAAAGGCATTTCATGATTGAACCAGACCCCTTCAAGCTTTCTTTCCACACTGCCAATAGCACTTATGGCCTTACCACTTCAGTCATCTTAGAGCAGAGTTTCTTTTGTGCAGCTGTAAGCATGGCCAAAGCTCCTGCAGCTGCAGTCTGCACTTTCTCATCATCTTCACCACACAGTAACACCACCAGCTTCAGCCGATCATTTCCATCGGCCACAAACCGCTCTTGAACCTGAAAAACAAAACGAAACAACAAAAAACCCACCAGAGAACACATTTATGAAATGCTCGTTCTGGTGGCTCACAAGCTGTTGCATGCAGCACTAAAGTCCAAAAAGCAGTGAGTCACCTCCTTGTTGACCACCAGGTTGCACATACATTCTGTGGCTGCCTGCCTAAGTTGGTCATGATTCTCAAACATGTAGTTTTCAATGTCTGGCAAGGCCCTCTCTTTGACTATCTTCATCCTGTGTTGAAGAGGAGACAAAATACAGTCAACAGGACATGCAATTACTGACTTGTAAAATATTAACTGCAGACAGAGGAATTAGGGGAGGCCTTAAACCAAGTCTGTGCCCGTGGCACTGGAACTCATGACGTGTGGTTCATCGCTTATCTAGTACAAGTTGAGTTTTCTTCTATATGAGAAAAATCTGCTATTTCTTTTCCAGGCTACTTTATGAGTCTTTTAGTTCTGAGACATTTATAAGCTCTGCCGAAGGTAGCTCAAGTTGACCAGTCTTCATAGCCTTAAGAGAAATGGCTGAATCCAAAATTTCGGAGAGCTGAAAGGGAAACTAATGGAAGCCACATACCAAGGAAGCTTATAGGAGATTTGCTCTGCCAAAGTAAATGTAGATGCTCGGTCATTGCTGCTCTTCCAAATAAAATGAACATTCCAAGGGTGAGAACAGAACCAGTGCAGTGAACACACAGTGAATCCAGCAAGGATGGGTATCTTTGGAGTGTGCGTGAACCCAGGGAGCACTCCCAAAGATGACCTACACTACAAGCCCAGAAACAAATCCAATATATTTCTCAGCTTTTCTAGAACACTTCACTCCTGATAAAGTATCCTGTGAAGAAAGAGTGTCAAAAAGTATTTGAACTCACCTAAGCCTATCACTTCTTCCTGAGAAGTTAGTGAGACCCAACAGAGCCTCGTAATTCTGAAGGCCATCCCTCTCTGTGTTCAGAAGGCTCACAAGGGGCCTCACCACCTCATATACCTAAGAACAGAAATGACATCACTGCTTTTCCAGCTTCCAGGTCCTGGTGGTTTGAGCTTGCTAAAGGAATTGCCAAGAAGATCATTTTAACTTACCCTCTCCCCTGGGAATGCAATGTCTGGATTGGAGATGGCAGCAATTTTTGCCAGCGCATGAGAAGCCTTTATCTTGCCCACATCTGTGCCTTCCAAAGCCAGGGGTATCAGGGCCTGGTGACCACATTAAAGCATGAAATACCTCTGAGACGATTTCCAAGTCGGACTTTATATATTAAAATGAGTAACAAATATCCTAAAGCTTTGTGTAGGCTGAAAGAGAAATGCCTCAGGACTGAAGTCCATAACAATGTCTTGCTTTTGCTTCCAAATAGGTACCATACCAGAGCTTGTAGCTGAAACAGTTTTTTCAACATTGCTTCTTTGACTTGCAAAGATAGGACTGAGATATCAGTCCTGACACAGAGGCTACTAAGACAGCTCTTCTTTCTGCCACCTTTCCTTACTGTAGCCACATTGCAGACTCCCAGACATCAACTGTACATCAGAATGGTCTACAAACGTAAGAGCAATCACCTTTCCACCACCTTGAGCGACTATCATTCCACGGTCCTTGGGGTCTTCACACAAGGCAAGGAACACTCTGTAAAAGCACAATATCATTTACTGAAACAGCCATGTCCAAAGGCAACGTCCTGCACAGGAGGAGGGTAAGGCCACACAGGGAAGCCAGACCAAGCTGGTAAACTCCAGGTGTTTAACCTAGTGCCCAGGCACTCTAGCAAGAAACAAATGCCAGAGTGCAAAGTTTTCAGGTCCATGAGGTTGTGTTTAGAGGACTAGAAATTCAAAATGTATCATCCTAGCAAGACAGCTTTGCAAAACAGCTGCAAAGTCAGCATGCAGATTTTCATTATGTTGCTCAGAAAAACCTTTCTTTTAAAAACTTTCTTCCACCTCCCTTTCATTTCACCCCCCAGAGTCAGAATGCACCACTGCAGGAAGCAGCCCAGACCAGGCACCCATCTCAGGGGTGCGAAGACAGCCAAACTCCCAGGCCACGACAGTAACAAAGGCACCTGGCTATGAGCTCCTTGCTCTGGTCCGTCAGTATGGCACTGTCTGCCTTCACCATGCAGGCCAAGGCAGACACTACTCCAGCTTTCAACAGTCGCTTCACCCGCTTCACAACAAAATCCTTCTTGTCCTGAAGGGAATATCAAGAAGGGATTAGCCCCTTAGCAGCACTGACCACAGTCAAGCCTGGTTTGATAGCAATGCAAATTCAGCCTAGTAGGCTGGGAGCCAGGAGATCTGAGGTCTGTGACAGGGGGAATACATCAGAGTCCTCAGACTTGAGCAACTCCTCCCAGCTCCCTGCCCGCACACAATCTACCTTTGGATGCTCCTCAGGCACGTGCTGCTTGGAGAATTTTGCCAGTTGCACCAGCTCTGGGACCAGCTCCTTCGTATCATAGCTGTTGGTACAATTCACCAGTGCAGAAGCCACAGAATACAGGATAGTCTTATCGCTTGTCTACACAGAAAGAGAGAGACATGAGAGGATGAAGAGGACATGGCAGGGGGTTGGGTCCCCTTGCTGTGCAGACACCTTGATGGCAGTCCTAAACTGAAGCCCTGTAGACCCTAGCTTTGTACCCAGGTACTATTAGGGCTTGGAAGACAAGAAGCTTTCATGGCCAAAGAGGATGTTATTTCATCAGATGCTGTCAACATCTTGATGCTTTTGGTTTTCATGGAAGAACACCTCTTAAAGCTGCTGAAAGGTAAAAGCAGCCTTCCTCAGCCTGAGGAGAATACTAGGATGATAATAAGACTGAGGTGTCTCAGTGGCACAAACCAATCTGAAATCTTGTTAACCCGGAGATGAGATATTAGGCCCACAGCTCCTCCTGCCTGGATAAATGTGGTGTTGGGGTGCAGAGCCAAGGGAATTCAATGCTACCAGAGGAAGAGGAGAATGGGGTAAGCAGGTAGGACCTTGGCTAATTCAAACATAGCTTGCAGAGCTGGCTCATCTTCAACAAAGTCATCTTTCACATCTGCATCGAGGGTCAGATACGCCAGCCCCTCCACAGCCCACTTCCTGGTGCGGGTGTCAATGCTGGTGTTGCACAGCCACCTGGAACAGAGACAGGAAACATCTACAGTGTCATCCCAAGAGCCAGGAGTGATTTTTGTCTGGGAAAAGGGAGAGGAAAAACAAAGAAGCTCCAAGAACTGTTTCAGTCCTGAATCTGCATTCAATTTCTGCTATGGCTCCTGAAGACCACAGGTGCTTCCCCTGAAATACGGCATGTTCCCATAGCCCTCCTGATGGATCTAAAGGATGCAGGGCAGAGGTGACCAGGTCAGCTACTCAGCTTTGCCTTCCCCATGTGGGTGAGGGATAAGGCTCTGGATCTTTAATAGCAGTAAGGCAGGAAGGAGGTCTGCCTGATTCAGGCACTGAAGAGCTCCAGGTACCCGATACTACTGCTCTGTGGGCATTACCAGCTGGCAGGCAATGACATCCAGTGAAGGCAGTGTGTGGGCAGAGGAAAAAGCATGCCGTATTTTGCAAAAATGGAGCAAAAGAGGCGGGGCGGGGGAAAGTAAAATCACTCACTTTCGACACTGCTTGGCTAGCTTTTCAGTGGACCCCTCAGCAAACTGCCGTAGTCCATAATCTGTGCCTCCTGCTGAGCCCAATTTGCAGAGACCCTGAGGAGGAAGCAAATAATTTAGCTAGAAAAAGCTCATTAGTTGCATAGCATGGCTGCTCAAACTCAGCCAAATCCCTCATCTAAAGGCTAAAGTCAGGTCTACCCTTAAGGAGGAACAACAAACATCCTAACACATGGGAGATTTTTCAGCATGTAGCACAGCAAAGTTCAGATTTAGTGTGCTTTTTAGATGTCTTTAATGGAAGATTATAGGTAACTTTGAAGGCAAAACAGGCTAATTCCTATTCTCTTGGTCTGCCCTTTCCTCTCTCCTTGGAGACACCATAAACCATTCTCCATCTGAAGATGGGAGACCGTGGCATGCTCCCAAGACCTCCTCCCGCTCCCATATCCAGGGATAAGGTGGTGAGCACAGCGAGGCAGTGAAAAGCCAGGGTGCTGACATCCTTACCACCAGCGCTCGAATTTTGATCTTCTCATTCTTGGTCTTCTTGTAGATCTCCTTCAGGAGTGTCACCCCATTGGAGATGATGAAGGTGGCCCGACTCAGTTTGGTGGAGGCATGGATGAGGGCTTCCACAGCCACCAGCTGGTCAATCTCCCTCTCAGACCCACACAGGGCAACCATCATCTCCATGACTCCCTTCATGCCTAGCAGCTTGTTGCCCAAGTCAAAGGGCCCTTGCAGCACTCCAGACACTATCTGGATGGCGTGGAGCGTCTTATCCATGTTCTGAGGGTCAATTTTGCTCCTACATGGGATAGAGGCAGTCAGCATGTGGCTTACAGTGATTGTCTGCTAATCTCATTTCCCTGTGCAGCACAGGGAACGTCCTCCATCAGACTGGACGCAATTTGCAAACTGGATCCATTACTAACACTCCTCCCAGGAGAGCTGGAGTGTGGGTGAAAGGTGGGATGAGGTTCAGGGGGAAGTCCAGTTTGCCAGAGGAATCTCCTCTGGTGAGTAGTTTTGTCTCAAGAGGATAACAGACCCATTATTTCTCTGCTGACCTGAACTCCACTAGTGAAATACAAGAGTGTGTGGGACAAGTGCACCCACATTCATGGGATCCAGCAGACAGGGATACAATGAAAAGATTTGGGCATGCTTTCTATTCTCAGCTGAAGGATTCTAGAGGATGACAGACAAATCACATCATCTCCCAAGGCCTTGATTAGGCATCTAAATGGCCTGTAAGTGCCTCATCTCTTTAAACTGCCCCCCCAACTCATCTGCCTCTGGGCTTGCTCGGTAGAGCAACCCTCGCTCACTTGATGTACTCTTCACAGATCACCCGGTAATTGTCACGCTCCGGATCGCAGCGCAGGTCGTCGTAGAGTTTATTTAGGAGGACAGATGCAGTCAGCTGGGTGTTCTCTGTTAATGGCAGGCAGTCAGGCATCTCAGGAATCTGGCCCACCACCTTCAGTATCTTTTTTAAGCCTGGAAATGTAATGAAGTATGGGGCGTTAGGCAGGAGAGGGCCTGTACAAATTCAAGCTACTATTGGTGGTTTCCTGCAATAAAATATCCAGCCTGGGCAATTTTCCAATTGTTTTACTGCCTCGTCATATAAGTCTTAGACAAAGAGATTCTCAGATACTTACTGAGCAGAAGGTTCTGTTTCTGAGGTTACAGATTTGCAGCACCAAGTACTTATTCAGCTCTCAAAATAAAATGAGCAAATTTGTGCATTTGATCCCCAGCTGGATCTGACATTATTGTAACAAAGCCTTAAACCTACAGACCTCTCAGACTGCAAGGCTTTGACTGGAGAAGAGTCAGTGGCTTCTAAGCAATTGTGAATTCCTTAACCCTTCTTTCATTGTAAGTATTTCATAACTTCCACTAAAACAGTAACACAGGTATTAGAGTTAATATAAAACACACACCTCAAATCCCTTGTCTCCCTCCAGTTTTGAAATGACCAGAAACTGGGTCTCCAGGTGCTCATCTGTCCTACCCAAATTGAACAACCCATCCAAGCCAAATCATCCAAACATCAGCAAACATGTCAGAATAAAGTGGAGAAGTTCTTTGAAGTTAATTTGTTAAACAAAAATTCTTGTCCTCATATCCAGGTTTTGTTCGCTCAATTTTAGAACTATTCCAGCTATTATGCCTCTCTGCTCCAGGTCTGCATCCACTAATAAAATAGAGGAATAGTTCTACAGTTATTTGTATAAGATTATACAGCTTCATGTCTTACAAACCAGTGAAAGGATGAAGAGGAAAGACTCACCATTTTCGATGACAAAAGTGGTCCTACTGTTGTCATGTTCCTTCAGATCCTTCCTTGGTATGTTCTTGTTGAGGAGGTTGAGAGCTCGATCTCGTCCTTGCCCAGATACTCCCTTACTGACCAACATATCCAGCAAATGCATTGTAATCATCTTCAAATCTTTTTTAGTATCTACACAGAATCAAGGCAGTAGCAGCCCATTAGAAGTCCTCCCTGAAAGCTAGGGAACCCAAGGAAAACCATTCAAAGGCACTACATGACTGGAACATGTTTATTTAAAATAATGGTGAGGATGAGAACCGTGTGCACATTACAATTCCCTGCAGCTGAAGGAAAGAGTTGGCACTTAGGCTCGCGAGCGCTTCACCTGGTTTTCAGCGCACCCTTGAGCGAACCCAGTCCTTCACGACCGCCTATGCAGGGCTGCAGCCTCCCAAGATGCTGCACCATCATAGCTAGAAACTATAGACAGTGTCCCAGAGAAGGGGGAATAGGAGGGACAGGCAGGGTGCAGAGCCCTGTCCCCTCATCGTGCACCATTACCTAACACCACAGCTGCCTCCTTGCCGTGATGCTCCTCTTTCCCCTGGCCCAGCAAGCAGTCAATGATGCTCTGCAGGAGGTTGCAGACAGCCAGGGAGATTTCTTCATTGTCTACCGACATCCATGTACAAATGCTGTCGATGCCCAGGTAATGGAGAATTGCAGTGGCCTGGCCCCAGGAAGGAAAGAGCAGAGCAGCTGTTAAGGGGGGGATATAAGGTAATACTTCCAGTATGGTTTAGAAAAGTCAGGTATTTTCCTGTTTGAATTCCTAATCTGTACAGGGAGTTTTGCTAATCAGCCATATTTTAATTTCTAGTAAAACAGCTAAAATTCAGAACTGATGGTTACAATGGGCTGTTTCAGCCAGGTTGAGATGAGCATAGTCAGATTTTGAAGAGGCTTTGGCACGAGCACTGTTAACAACAAAGAGCCTCTTTACACAAGAACCCCATCCCCATGCAGCAAACCCAGTGCCATCCTGCAGTGCATCCCTGTGCATGGTGATGCATCCGGGACCCCTGTGGCTGTGGTCTTCCATTCCCCTAATTGCCCAGAAACAACAGTGAAAGTCCTACAAGGGCCCCATTGCTTACTCGAGCTTTATGTCCTATGCACATGGCAGAAAGTGTCCTCACAGCTGCCAGGATCATCTCAGGATTTTTGGTTTCTATCAGCTGCAGCAGCAAGTGGACCCCATTGTTCTGGAATATCCTCTCTGCGCCTGCTTCCTCCCGCCCGAGGACTATGAGGTTGTTTGCAGCCTAGAAGAAACAGCAACCAGGAGTTAATGGCACGGCCCTACTGGCAGCCTGCAAAATGCATCCGTGCAGCTCAGGGAAGTGTTGGTTGCAGGAGGAGCTGCAAAAGTTCAGGACAAGGTTATGAAGCACCATCCTGTCCTCCCAAAATGGTTTCAGGAACACTATGGAAGTTGGACCGCAGGTTATGAACTCCCTCTCCATCCCTCCCACCCCCCCAAAAAAAAAAAATCTGCTCTATTTTGCCTCCCCTCCAGCCTTCATCCTTATAGCAGTAAATAAGAGTAGACTCTGACAGAGAGATGTGGGGATGTCCCAGTGGGAGCTGCGACCATCACCTGCCAGCTCCAGCAGACAAGCTCTGACCTCGGCAGGCAGTTTCTCCAGGAACATCTGGGGACTGACTTTGCTCCTTTAGAGAAAAATGGATTATTGCTTGGAGAGGAAGATGAGGATGGCAGCAGAGATGAGCCTGAGCAGCCAAATTCCTAAAGGAAACTTAGTTTGAGACCAGCTTCTGTATTTTGGGAGGTCAGACGGCTTCCCTTAGCACAAGGGTGATGCCTCTTTGGGCATCTCTGCAAGCTCAGTTCACCTCTTTGCTCCTTACCTCATCCTCCACGCAGGGAAGGGACCAGCTTGCCACTCCGCAATGCCTCTGGCATTAACGGGCATTTTGTCAAGCCTGGGGCAGTTCTCACCTTTTCACGCTTTTCTTTCTCACTGTTCTCATCCAGCAGAATTTCAAACATCTTCTGTACCCGCATGTCAGTGGAGAACTGAATGCGCAGCTGTACCAACACAGTAAATCAGAGAGGCAGAAAGTCTAGGGGCAATCTTCCTATATCACTCCAAGGCAACCACAGACCTTAAAAACAGCAGGCAATCCAGGCTGCCCAACAAAACAGGCTTTGCTTCCCCAGCAGTAACATCACCCATCTCCAATACCCAGGACCTGGTTGCCACACTTAACTGAACCATTGAATCTGATCCTCAGATTTACCTGCTTCAGGCAAGAGACTTCCCATTAGCAAGGTCTATTTATCACTTTCTGTTATTAAAAGTATTCAGCACGAGCAATAATCTTTCAGTGTATCCCAGAGCATGCGTTTTCCTCATGCCCCACACTTGCTTTCCTGGTCTGCAGCATTTACCTTCTCCTGGATGTCAGCTCCCAGTCGCCTCAGGGTCTCCTGGAAGTTTTTGTTGCGGGGCTCCATGGTGGCACATTTCTGAGCATCTTTGAATGCTTGGTCCAACTTTCCCAATTTTTCCAGAGCCTGGCTGCGCCGAAACAAAGCTTTGATATCTGAAGCATTGATATCAATAGCTAGAGAAGTGATCCAAGAGAGCAGCTGTCAGAGTTTGCTTCCTGAGCATTTCCTGTGTAAATAGTCATTTGATTTCCCACCTGGACGCCACCCTGTGCACACGGTCTAGGTGTCCCTGCTGGAGCAGGGGAGTTGGACTAGATGATCTCTAGATGTCCCTTCCAAACTCAACCATTCTGTGATTCACAACAAATAGCTGTGTCCCAAGGAACAGTGTCAGTTTGGACCCCCTGGCTTTGGGCACCCGTGTCCCTGGAGCGCAACAATCCCCAGCCCACAGCACTGGAAGCCTCTCGCCTCCAAAGGCTGGTATCAGCTTTATGCTCTAACAAGAAGAAACACACAAATGCGGAGAGAAAAGGTATCAAAGCAGCAGCTCCGAGAAATCATTAGGAGCATCCAAGTCACTGCATCTCTCTCTACCATGAGAGTAAGAGGGAACAACATGGGGCTTTCAGGGCTCCAAGCCCTACTGTGGGCACCTAGTTCAGTTTTCCTCCTTTTCCCTTCCCAATTTGCTCACAGATTGGTCAAAATGAGCTCAGCAAGATCCAATGCTAGCAGCTTTCATGAGACTATTTTCGTTTGGCTGTGTGTGTGTGTGTGCGCACACGCAGCGTGCTGCTTTCCTCTCGCCCCAGCATCCTGCACCCGTCTTGTCGGGAAGAGGCTCTGAGAGCAACAACATTTGTCCTTAAATTCGGAAGGAACAAGCTGTTTACTCAGCTCTTTGTGAACACTGCGTGTTCAGGTCACTGTTAACATATAAGCAAGCAAATCCGTAGCTGAATTGCATACAAACGCCAAGCTGTACAGGGTGCATTGCAGCCAGCATAAGCCCGTGATCTTTGCATCTTCTCTATTAATTTCCATGGGGCCTCCAAGCAAGCTCCCGCCAGCCGGAGCAACTGCATCCAGCGATGCGGCTCATTCCTGCAAACAGCCTCCCCTTACCTCGAGACGCGTCCGAGGCTGCCTTGCCGTATTCCTCCTGTGGAATCGGAAAACAAGGGCAATTAATTACTAGGGCAGGCAATTAGCAGAATGCATTTACATGACTGATGCATGTTCCCACCTCTCCATTTCCACTTACTAGCCCGACACCACGAGAACCAAAAAGTTACACCCTTTTTCAGGAGCAGGCAAGTGATCTGAAATGCTCCGGCAGGAGCCGAGGGTTTTCCTGTAGGTGCAATAAACTTTTCCTAGTAACGTTCAGGTCCCGCTCCAGGAGCCCCGCACTCACCTTCTTCAGGAAACACGCTGCCCTGTTCCTGTACAGCACGGCCTGCAGCGCCTTGTCCTTGTTGAGCTTCAGAGCCTGCGTGTAGCTTTGCACGGCTTTCTCATAGTCGCTGGCCTGGAAGTATTTATTGCCTTCCTCTTTCAGCTGGATGGGATCCTCCATCTGGGGAGCAGATGGGAAAAGAATGCAAATTTTACCTGCCTGAGAGTATTAAGGAAAACATCCCCTTGGGCAAATAGCACCTTCAGCTCAAGCGGCACTCCAGCCCCAACATATCATTAATACCTGTCAATAAAAGCAGTTTATCAGGCTGAAGCGTTCCAAAAAAACAAGGCCCAAATTGCTCCTCGAAGCTGTGACTTCTCAAAAGTTTGTCCCAACGTTGCAGATCCTCAGTGCTCAATAAATAAAAATTAATAAAAGAAAAAAATAATCTGAAGTTTAACAAGTCAGCCAAGCCACAGCGGGTCTGGGCAGCCGGGGAAGAGCCTGTCTCCCTCGCCTCCCGCTCCAAGTTTGGGCAGGACCCGGCAGCTCCTGGGGCCTGTCAGCGTCACCTGTCACCACAGCCTGTCCCCACCTCTCATATACTGCGTCCCAGCAGGGCTGCGCACCAGAGCCCCCGCCACCGTGCCGGCTTTGGGGGGCCCCTACCCACGGGAAACCTGTCCCTGCCACTGAGCCAAAGGTACCTGCGGAGCAGCACGGGGCAGGGGGTGCAGGAAGGCGAGGCGGTTCAAGCCAAAAAAAGTCCCTGGTCAGGATAGTTGACCCCCAGCCCAGTGCTCAGAGCCTTTTCCTGTTCTATTTAAGGAAGCAGGAGACAGCTGAGCTGCTGGAGCAAGTGGCCCTGTGCTGGCAGCTGCAGCAGCACCCAGCACCTTCCAGAAGGCACTGGGAACTAAAGCCCGTGCGGGCCCCGTGCTGCCTCCTGCCCTGTGCACGGCACAGTCTCACACAAAGGTCTAGAGCAGGGCACATTAGCCCACTGCTGTGGTGAGAGCCTCAGGTCTCAATACGAGCAACACAGGCTAGAAGAGAGAACTGCTGAACGCCTTCGGCACAGAACTCACCCTCTCAAAGCTGCACATTTTTTTAGCCCAGAGAGCATTATTAATTCTGCTTTGCTGCCTGATCCCCCCAAAACACAGCCCCTGAGCATGACTGCTGGTGTCCTGGCTATGAAACACCCTGGGGAAAATCACAGAGCAGCAGAAGAGGTTTGCATTGCTAAGCTCTGCCAGACCACATGCTTCCATGCCAGGGCCCTGTTGGGAAAAAAAAATAGGTTATGCTGGGTTTAGAAAAAAAAAAAAAAAAAACACAAAGGAGGTAAGAACAGTTGCACACCACAAAATCCTAGAGGCTTTGCTAGGAAAAGCAAAAGGCATTTTTTTTTCCTTGGGGGCATCCATCACTCAGGGGACACAGAGGGCAGCAGCCTCCCCATGGGCAAATCCCTGCTTGGAGGAGCCGCTCCTGCCCCGGCGGCGCTGGGAACAACCGTGTTGGGGCCCTGGCAGGCGCTGCAGCCCGGAGCCCCCACAGACCCCCGGCAGCAGGAGCCCAGGCAGAGCCGGCAGCGCGTCCGGCCCCAGAGCACGAACAGCTCTGCGTGCCAGGGCTGCGCTAGCTCCGCTTTCACTTCTTGCCTTTCCTTAAGTCAAGTTCTCTCTTTAAGTTACTTTCTATACGCACTAGCTTTGCTCATGCTACATTCCAATACACCTTTCCCCAAAATTACCTTTCCTAGGAGCACCCACCTCCAACACACTCCCCGGGGGGATAAAAGGATGGGGATAGCAGTGAGGGTGTCAGTTACTTGGGTGTTTATAGTGCCTGGAACGGGCATGTTTGTCACCTGCGCGGGGTCATTTAGAGGCAGCTGGAGGGAGGAGGGTTCTGCTCTTCCGCCTCGCCGCGCTTTTTAAGGCGATGTGGGCAGTTTCGGCGCTTTCGGGTGAGTTTCCTCCCGCCTCGCAGCC
>VZSV01000203.1:1144300-1182992 GCA_013398735.1 Nothocercus julius | reverse complement strand
CAGGGGCTGTGGGGAGATGTGGGGGGCACCCCGTGGGGTTGGTTGTGTGTGTGGGGGGGGAGGGGAGGTCTCCTGGGGGCCGCAGGTGCCGCCGCTTTGCTCTCATGGGGAGAGCTCGTTGGGAAGCGCTGCCCTCTCCCGAGCCCTCTCTTGGAGGCACCGGGAGCTGTAGGAGGTTGTTCTGCCTGAGAAGCGGTGAGGACGGAGGGGCTCTGGGTGTGCGCCAGCCTCGGCTGTAGCTCTTTGTCTCAGTTGCTGTCTTTTATTTGTCTTTTATGGTGTCCAAGCGACTGCTCGTTTGATCTGATGGCAGCGTACCTGGGGTGACATTTTCTTGGTGGAAAGGGCCTAAGCTATTTTCTTAATGAGTAACTTTGCCTCGGCTTTTGCGTCAAAATCAGGGATGTGAAACAAAGTGAAAGGCATAATGGTGCTGCAGGAGGCGAAAGGAGTCACTTTGGAGTTGAGAAAATAAAAGTACTCGTGATGTTCCCAAGAACAGTTTGTTCCTGTAGACCGGTCAAGGTGTTTCCTGCAAAGAAGTTGTTGACAGATCGGCTAGTCGGCTCCTTACCAGTAGATCAGGACTCAATTGCAGGTTGATAAATGTAAGTTCTCTGCATCAAGAACATGTGCACAGCCCAACCTGAGCCCGCAAGGAGCAGGTGCTCGTTGGCAAAATCCCTGAGGATGGACATGTTGAACACCGTGACACACGGTAGATGGGCTCTGCACTCCGTAGCTTTCAACTGCCGTAGCTGGTCAAGCTAACTTAAATACTGTAAAGATAAGTAAAATATTAAAGCCTAGATAGGAAGGGTTTAGTGTTATGGCTCTAAGGTTAAGAAATGCTTGGCATAATGTTTAATTTGTGAAGACATTTAGGAATGTTTTGCTGGCGGCGTGTGTCACTTCCTGCTCTCTGACACAGACTGTCTCCCCCGGGCAGCGCCACGAGGCTTGGCCACTTTCTGTTCTTTCCATCCTGATTACAGTATCAAGAAAGAACTAATGTGCTTAAGAAAATACAGAATTTATGTTAATGGTGGTGGGGAGGAAGAATTGGATTCATTCTTAGAGGTCTTTGTTTTTGTAAACATAACTGCTTTTGTGAGAACCGTTGGATCCAATGAAACGAAAGAGTTTCCTTGGGCTATTGTCCTGTTGCCTGTTATGGGTGATTCCCTGGGCTGGGGTGGATCCTGGGGAAGTGGGACACTAGGATTTCCATGTCCCCTCAGCTGGGAGCAATAGGGCTTTAGTTAAGGCCGATTATCTTGACGTCCGTGTTTGTGGATAAATGTTTAATTGCTTGAGTTTTTGTAGAAATCAAATACTTTTAATGCTGTTCTTTAAATACTGTGTCTGGCTGGGGGGTAATAAAAGGAGGCTGGCTTCCAGCAAAGGTTGGTCTTCCCACCTGAAAGGTACTCCCAGTTGGGCTGGGAGGGCCCCAATGAAATGGGAGCAAAATGCAGCACTACCCAGCATGAGTGGGAAGCAGCAGTGTCCATGTGGTGGTCTGCTGGCTGGGTACATTTGTGACTGACACCTCCTTACTCCAGGCCTTCGGTTTTCTCCTTATTTCTTCTTAATGCAGGCCTTTCAGTATGTTAAAAAGGGGGTGCAGGGTATATAAATGTGTAACTGTGGCTTCAGGTCTGCAACTTTGTGCCGTGGTTTGTTGTTTATAGCAAATTACTGACTTTAATGTTAAACTTGCTGAGCTCTTCAGTCACTGCAGAGGGCGATTTGAGCCAAATGAACAGTAAAGAGGGATGCTAAAACTTATGCTTCAGACTTCAAACCATCTTCTTCTTGGAGGAAGAGCGCGAGTGGGTTTTCACACAGCTCCATGCTGTGGTGTCCCTGTAGCTGTGACCGACCTGTGACTCGCTGGGCTGTGCGGGAGGCAGGATGTGGAGGTAGAGAGACGCTGTCTGACCCAGTACTGCAACTTCTGGCCTCATGTCTGGTCTGGTAAAATGCTGTCCTGCTCTAGTGCATGTTACTCTCACAGTAACACACCAAGGAAAGCTGGTGTCTGTTTAGGTTCAGGCTACCTTTCTCTCTCCTACAGGAGTAGTGCATTTTCTAATGCATCCAGAATGTTCTCGTGGCGTCTTTCCTAAAGCCTTAGACTAATCCTTGCAGATGCAGAGCCTGATCTGAAGATGAGAGGTTAGATGTGGAAGAGACATGTGCCTATGGACCAAGACTGTAGTGCTCAAGAGTGAAGGTCAAGACAGGGATTCAACATTTTGCTGCAATAAACAACATTTGCACCTCCTGCTCCCAAAGATATTCCACTCGCTAGTCTCTCCAAAGCAGCTATCCATCCTGCCCCGCATCGTGCTTATTTTCTTCCACTTCCCACGGAGCATCATTATGAGAAGCCAGAAATTAGTACTTAGAACTTCTCCCAGCTGGAGCTTGGAGAGCGCAGAGCACTTTGCAGGGGTGGAGAAGCACAATCCCCCATTCACGGATGGGGAAAACCAAAGAGTGGGAGAACTGCAGCATGTGCTGGCGGCAGAAATGGAACAGGCTGCATGTTCGGAGCGGCCTCCCCTCCTCGGTTACTGAGTCTTTAAGGAACTCTGCAAGGCTGTGTAAGTGCTGCTTGCTTTAAAAGCAGAGTATGAGTCTTTCGGATCAATAACTCCATTTTTTTTTGTATTGGTATCTCCATAGGTTTTCATTCCGTTTCTTCTGCACGGAGAGATGGCTCATCCATCCAGCTTCTGAAAATCTTCTTGGCTCTCTAAATTTATTTTCACATTAGGGACTTTGTAGAAAGAACTGTTGCCTTCCAAGACACTGTTTATTCTTCATGAGTTCTTCAAATTAATTGCTCTTGAGGTTTTCACTTTACTCCAATATATCAATTACACTACTCTATGTAATAAAACCATCCTCTGGCTGCTATGCCTAATAATTTTCAAATAGGAATTTTGACATTATATTTCAGTGTAGACTAAAATATTCATGCCAATTAGTCTCTGTTTTGTTTTTCTGTTTGTTGGTTTGTTTTGCCTTTAGACTGAGGTTAAGTGAGTTTTTTTAAATGGGCAAATTTAAAATGATCTCTTTTGAGAACAGCTTGTCACATCATAACTGCTATTGCAGGAGGATTGCCCCTTTGGGCATTATAGGTATTATTAGAAGTTACACTGGGACAATTTCACGTTGCAGTGTCACAAGTAGCAGTTTAATCTGCACTTAATCGTGCTTTCTGTGCAAGTGCATTAATACTGGTCTAGCTTGCCCCAAAATGTGGCCGGAACTAATGTGTTGCTGCTTTTGCTGGTGTCAGTGCCCCCGCTCAAAGGCAGTTGCTGCTGGCATCCATGGGCGACGGCCGCGTTTCGTTTGTCGGCTATGTCGGGGGGTTGCTAGAATCCCTCAGATTAAGAATTTTTTTGTGAGCAGATCTACGTGTTTGATGGCATAAAGGGCCTGGTTGCATCAGGCAGTTGTCTCCCTTTCCCTCCACGGCCCTGCTGATGCCCTTGGAGCTTTGCCGAGCCGCAGCCCTTTGGGACTGGGGAGCAGAGGAAGCCATGGCCGCATCGCCCCGCCACGGGGCAGCTCCTCTCGCCGGGTTCAATCCCTCCTGCATAGGATTTGGTTTATGCTTTTATTAAAATGGAGCTTTATTCATCAAACAGAGCAGGTTTTTTTAACACATACTTGGATTTTATCATTTAGAGGACAAGCAGGCCCATAGTTTCCTGAGCAGGCTTTCAGAAAGAGTAAATTAATTGTTAAAGAAAGAGAAATGGTTTCTCTATTCAGGTTAACAAAATAATTTTTCTTATCAAATCCTTGAAGCGCTTCCTATATGTGCCTCGTATTCGCGGCTAGCGGCAGAAACGGATGAAATGTCGAGCTTGATAGATGGCTGGAGCTGTTTTTTGGTGGTTAAACAATAATGAAACTGTTAGATGCTTGCTGGGAAACAGTGCTCTCTGTGTGTGGACTTCGTCCTGGAGAAAGTTTCTATTGTTCCCAGGAAGGACTATTTCTCCAATGCAGCTTCTGTGGCTGGTCACACAGCTGTCTAAATTACTGGCTGTCTTGAGGCCATTGCACAAGCATTACCCAATAGTTTGGAAACAGTTTATTTTTCAGTTTCCAAATAAAGTGTAGATTTCAAAGTCCCTTTTGACCCTATAATCAAAAAACTTGAAGCTGGAGCTGCTGTTTATATGGTGACTGATTTATGGGCTTGGAGTTTCCGAGCGCAGGTTTCTTCACGTCGGAGGCTGCGGCTTGCATAATTCCCACCGCACATTTCTCAAATTGAACGGCTTATCAGTTATTGCTTGCGATCACGGACTTCCTTGTAAGGTTAGCCAGCTGCTAGCCTGGGTTGTTGTTGCGTGTGGTTTTTTTTTTTTTTTTTTTTTTTTTTTTTTTTTTTTGTGTGTGTGTGTGTGCCCAGGGTTCTGGTGCGATGAGTGAGGACTTATCTGGTCAAAGAGCCTGTGTTGCTGGGGCTGCTCTGCTGCAGGAAGGAAGGGACAGGGAGTTGATGCAGGCAGTTAAAGAAAACAAAACCAAAGACCTCACCCTTCTCTCGACAAACTTCCTCTTGCTTTCCTTTTCGGTTGTTATTTATACCTCTTGCTTTGCTTACTTGCTGAGGCATCGCAGGCTGCAGTGGAAACAACCAAGTCAACGGGGTGATTGTCATTCTGCGCGAGGCCAGGAGTTCCTGGAAGGATTTAAAGCCAAGTGCTTGGTTTGCAGCGGAGCTTCACAGGTGAATTGGGGTGTTCACAAAATGTACACAGAGAGAGTTGCCAGTCACTGATGCTTTGAATTCCTACTTCTGTATAGCAAATTAATGCATTTTAAACCAAGTACTAGTTAAATTTCTTTTTAGCTGCCAACATCTGCTTTGTGAGACATCTTAGATCTGCAGGCAGCTTTATCTGGCAGTTCTAGATGGTACCTATACCATCTCTGAACTCCTTAGTGTGTGCAAAGCTATTTAAAGATTTTCAGAACATGTCCGTTTCAGAGACGGTAAAATATTATATATTATATATGTTTAATATGGTTTCACCCTTTTAATTTCAGTTCCACTTTTCCTATGCTAAATGTCATTATTTGTATCCCGTTTTCAAATGTGTTCTTCCACTGCACATAATGAAACCTTTTCATGCCCCAGAGTGTAGGCTGAACCCAAGCCTAATTCATGAAAGGCTTCGCTTTGTCCGAGTCAAGTAAGCTGATAGCACTTGGAATGAGCCCTGTCTATTCAGCAGGATTTTTTTTTTTTTTTTTAAGCAATGTTCTGGTAAAAAACAAAGTAACTCGGTAAGATGCTGTTATGGAAATCTAAAGTTGTCTTTTACTTATGGATGGGATTCCTAATAACAAAAGCCTGAGGCTACTGTGGTTCTACCTGGAATAATGGATGCAAGTGTGAGTGTAACTTGTAATGCAAATCCATATTTACTAAAAGTTCCCCTAATAAAACCAAATGTGAAGAAATTTTTATTACCTACTCCATATTCCACTGATCAGTCCCCAGTTATGCAAGAAATATCATAAAAATATTTAGCAAGTATTCTGATCCTTTAAAGGGAGAATTTTACAACATTGACAAAATCCTAAGTTTTCTTCAAAAAAAAGCTATTATTTGATAACATGGCACCTTCTTAAGATGTTATTCTTTCCCAAGTACCAAGAACGTCTTTTTTTTTTTGTCAATGACAAATTTGCCGATGATGAAATGATCCATTAGGTAAAACCAAACGAACTTCAGGAGTGTTTTATTCTATATGTTACCATAATTTTATCTGTCAGTTATTAAAGAGTAGAAGCCCCCCCAGTCTAACTGGATGTCTATATCTTATTAATAACTTACTCCTTAATAGCATATATCTTAATAATAGCTTGTTATTTCTTTTGGATCTGAGCACAGAAAAAAATATTGTGAGGCTTAATTTAAAAAGAAAAAAGTGTTTTCCCTTTTTCAAGGGCTATGTGAAAGTACAAGACAGCACAGTATCTGTTCCAAACTTCTATGATAGTTAGTATGTTTTTCTTAATGCCCTGAGACCCGTCTCGTATGAGAAGCTTTGCCATCGTTTTACAAAGCAAACAAACCAAGAATGGGGGAGAGAGAAAGCATGTTCCTTACAGCTGAAGAAGCAAAAATAAAATTCAGCGATGCCTGAGTGCTGGAAAGGAACAAGGAAGGAAGGAAAAAAAAGGAAAAAACCCAAAGCATATTAAGGGGAAAAAAAAAAAAAAAACCCAACAATTTATTGGTTTATGAAACCCAGTGATTTCTGGAGCACTGACTCACAATGCTTGAATGCTTGGGCTTGCCAAAAGCTGCGAACTGAAATGCGAAGCCAGTCTGCTTGTTGGCTTGGGCCTTATATGGGAAATTTCCTCTCTGTGGCATAGATATGGAATCGGTGAGATGCCCGTCCTTAAACACCATCTGAAGCTTTCTTTGCCTAGTGTCCTCTCAGTCTTTTTGAACAATGTTTAAGCAGGTCAGATCCAACTCTTATTTCACATTTGGCAGTTATGACTTTTTGCTTTTGTTGACATAAAACATATATTCCAGTGATTTCAGGTGAACTGTGACCAAGCGCAGTGCGTGCAGCTGTGCCTCTCTTCAAGCTGCAGCATTTGTGGGTTACTAGTCCTTAATTTCCTGTAGAGACTAAAACTGGAGGAAGAGGAGAGAACAGAAACAACAGAAAAAGGGCACTGGTAAAGTTGGTAACGGAGAATCTTTCAGCTCTAGAAATAGGTGCACTTTACTGTAGACAGTTTGGGAACTGGACTTTTTCACCACATCCATCTCAGGAATGTTCGGAAGCAATTCGAGACAAGTTCTGCATGATAAGGCTTGAACCTTCCCCAGGTTTCCAGGCCCTGGTTGCAGAACCGCAGGTAAGCGAGCTTGAATTTCAACTGCTTCAGTGCTAAATGGATATTTTTTAGCCCTAAAGTGCTATCTTGTATTTATTGAAATGCTCTAAGAAAACACCTTCAAAGTCATTCTCCTGTAATAGCTTACCACAAATGAGGGTGGGGTATTTTTCCTTGTCTACAGATGAGATGACTAAGCCATAAGCGAACTGACTTTTCAATTCCAGTATTCTCTGTTGTCTCAGGAATAAAAATAGTACCCAGCTTTGCTGCTTCTCAGTGCCCAGTATCCTGCACCCATCTTTCTTTCACTGCTGACTGACTTAGGAGCATTTCTGCAGCCTGAGAACAGAATTTTAAGACTGTTTTTAGATGGGATGAGAGTGAGTAGATGCCTACTAATGTAGAGAGTTTGCAGTTGCACGTTTTTCTGTTTCAGCATCTAGTTTGGATTTGAATTCAGGTTATTTTGGAATAAACATGGCTAAGGAATGAGTTTGCACTGTTTGTACATGTTATAATGTGCCGAAATTATGTATGGTTAGCCTGGCCAAATTAATAGTCTTTTTTTGGGTTACAGATGAACAGGTCAGAGGTTGCCTACCAGTCTACGCACATTTCAAAGGCATTTAAAGTAGTTCTTAAGGCTGATACAGTGCAACCTCCAGTAGAAGTTCAGCTATTGGGTAAATAATGCTGTTAATCTTGCTGCTGTGCTTATAATTGTCCATATTTTGGGCACAACTGCCTCAGAGAGAGTACCTCATCTCTCCGGATCCTTGTACACATGCTTGGTATATCAAGTGGAATAAGGAGTTTCTGTGCACATTGTTGCAATTCCCATTTTTCTTACTATGTTCTTACTCTGCTTCCATAGATTCAGAATAAGATTTTTTTTTATAAGCTAGAGGGGATGTGGCTTGGGTGATGCTTCTGTTTCTCAGTTTAGCTGCCTACGAACATTTATGTTTCATTCCAGGGATTAACTGTTGATGAATATGTGATATATTCACTTGGAGAGAAACCTGCTGTCGTAATGGCAAAAGATGCGCAGCTGTCATCACAGGCCTCTTGGGCCAAGGATTTCAACAGAAATAGCCTGATCGCTTTTTATCTGAAATGGAAACTGGTGATATGATGAAAATGCAACCTGAAATGCTTACCTCAAGTGAAGCCATCCTGTTCCTCTGCCTGCCTTCTCCTGGTTACTGCATTCCTCAGTTTAGGATAGGAATAGCAATAAAGCCATCCAACAGGGATGAGCATTTTACTTTCTGAAAGCTGGTCTGATTCAAAGCTTTTCCTCTGCACCAGGTAAAACTGCGCAGCTCCTTTTGCTTGTTTACAGCTGAATACAGGAGTTCACAGCAGTGCTCTGCAGAGCAGCAGAAACATTGTTTGTATAAGTATCTATTATAGCTAATGTAGGATTTGCACAAGGGAGCAAGGTATTTGTGGTGTGAGGAGGAGGGCTCCTGAGAAGAATAAACTATGGCTTTGGAGACTGTTTCTGGCTTTCAGGTGGCCACAGATTCAGCTGTCCTCACCCAGTTACTGCCACAGCAGAGTGGGTTAGGTGAGATTTGAGAAATCTAGAGAGCATGGAATGAGGATCTCCCTTGAATGGAGCTGGATTAGGGACGTGATGATGCTGTTCAAATTTTCAAGTTTTCTTTTAGTGGTTCATTGCTATATACTGCAATTATAATTTTAGCAGCTACCCACTGCTTGAAAAAATCATCTGGCTGGAACTAAATCCAAGTATGACTGCAATGATGTGAATGAGCAGTGAAAATATTTCAGCGCGCAAGCCAGCATCGGCCTTTTTCCCATAACGAAAAGCAGAGGTTGAACTGGTATGGAATAATCTAGGAGATCTGGACTGGTGTTCGCTAAACTTTTGACAGAGAGGTTCCATTTTGGCTGTTGGTTTCTGGAGTGGGGACAAAGAAGAGATATCCGCATGTACCCACCAAGTGTGCCAGGAAGGTGGGAATGGTAACAAAATAAGTAGTTTGGTATCCTACTTCTCCAGAGCTTGCTTCTTGCTAACTTGGTTTATGTTATATGTTACAGCTGACTCAATTCTGTCTTGGTGATGTGACCTACAAGGGTAAGAGAGCTCCCGAGTTTTTGCTTTTCAGCATAGCAGGAGGGAGGAAGTCAAAGATCTGGGACGAAGCAATTAAGATAGACAGGGTAAAGTAAATAATGGTCTAAAGCTAGTCACATGATTTCATGAATCACTGAGGTTTTCATGTTGTTTGTTAACTTGCTGAAAGATCATCGCTGTGTTGCAAAAGAAAAAGCAGATTTTGGTTGAATTTCCCTCCTGGCAGATGGCTAGAGATGTAATTATAATAAATAGCAAGAAGAACTTTTTATCTAAATATTTCTCCATAGATAAAGTGCAATTTTGGGTCAAAATAAACAGTTTATACTGAAATAGTATGCACCCCGGGTGCCCAGTTCCTTATAAAACAAAACAGCATTTCCAAGCTGCTTGTGTTGAAATGAGTGCAAGCAAGTTGCTGAATAGGTGGAAGAAAGCGGGTGAACATTGAGGCTGCAGTTCAGGCGCAAGGGAGTCAAGTGAGAGTTTGCTTCTGACCTGCGAATTAACTTCCTGTGTGGTGCTGCATAATCACGTGGCTTTGAAAGCATTTTCTCAATTTTAAAATAGACGTTGAAGACCTGTGGTTTCCAAGCGGTGCCTGAAGCTTGGATCCCTTGTGCTTGCCCAGCCCTGGGGGGGGATTCACTGAGCCTGGGTGCTTTTGCTGAGGATCTGCTGCTGCATCTCCTAACAAACTGACCATTAGCATCAGCTTCAGAAAGCAGCCAGCCTGCAGCTTACGTGTGGCTTAGTGTGCTGGTAAACACCAAGGAAGTTCTAAAATCTAAAATGATCTTGGAGTTTTCCGCCCCCCCCCAGCTATTTGATCTGATATTCTCATTTTTGCCCTTTTTTAAATTAGTCCTCCTTAGGGCTTACCAGGCAGTTGGTTTATTCCATTGTAAGACATTTACAGCAGTATAGAAAGGTCTCTGTTTGCATGACGGTACACTATAACTAGGGGATTTACTGCGGTATTTTTATTTCTCTTTGAATCGGCAATAATTTAACATGCTGGCATGTTGCATCTCAGTGATGTTGTGTGTGGTTGTCTCCGTTGGAGCTGCCTGGCCTCGCTCCAGCTTCTCCCCGCTTGCCTTTCCACCCTGCCTCAACTGGCCGTGCTGTTTACTTTCTGCTCCATGGTAAATGGATGTCACTTCCTTGATTAAAATGCTGGTGCGCTGCCAAATTCTCTTCCTTTGGGCTCGTGTGCACCTAGCGAGCGCGCGGGCTCCCTGCACGTCGTGCGCCGTGCTCCAGCGTCCCGCTCCCATCGACACGTGCCAGGCTGTGTCTTGTGCTGCGCGCGGTGCCCGACCCGCTCACAGAGGCTTCGGAAGGAGTTGCTGAGGTGGCAGAGCGCAGGGCTGCCTAGCGCTGTGTTAGATAGGATCTGCCGATGGGTACGCAGAAAGCACAAGCGAAACTGCGAGCCCAGAGCCGCCCGCGTGCGATGGTGAAGGGCTAGGCTGGAGGCACGCGGTGCCGACGTCGGTCTGCCCGTTCCGGCAGCAGCAGCAGCTGCTGGATGTGGGGATACAGATGTGCTGCTCGGTCACCAGCTGCCAGCCCAGCTGTGCCCGGCAGCCTCCAGCTCTCTGCACGCAAAAGTCTGACAAGACGCCACAGAAACTACCCTGGACTCCCAGGTTTGAGGAAAGTCGGCACAGTCTAACCTGAATGTCCCCTCCTCTACCTTTGTAGCTGGGCAGCCTCTCCTGGAAACCTGCCGAAACATCAAAGCTGCTGCTCAGACTGGTGAGCGTTTGTGGATTTGTGTTCATGAAAATTATTCTGTTACGTACTTTAGACGTGAAATGTCTAGGTATTTTGCAGGCATAGAGTAAAATAGAGATGAAGTGTCTCCCTCCTCCTAAAACAAAATTGTCTTCTCTCCTTCCCTTGAATCTTCATGTCCCAAGCTGTAATATAGACCTGATACTTACGTATTTTTGTAAAATAGATGTGATATCACCTTGGGCACGTGTGAACTAGTAACCTTTGCTGATGAGCACACTTCAAAAATAAAAAAATCTACTGCGTTCAAGCTAGCAGCTGTATACAGTGAATGAGATGTGCAAGCCTCGCAAGAGCTGCCCAGGTTTGGTTCCCGCTCTTCATTTTCTTTTGCTTCATATTAGTTCAGACACCAGCTCTGCAGATATCACGCTCAGACTGAAAAACTGCTGCCTTTTCTTGTGCCGTCTGTTTTGGGCTTGTTTGCTGACTTCTCTACCTGATTGAACATAAAGTTCCTCCCACTCCATTTCGCATAAGTTGGGTTTGTGTGCCTTTGGCACGGCCATAGAATAATACTTAAAGAATAAATGTAATTTTATCATTCTAGCGGATATCAAGTAAATACTAATTTTTGACCAAGTAATGAACTCAGTTTGTGAGTGCTGGGTTGCTGGTTGAACTAATTTTAGCAAGGCATTTTTTATCTGTGCAGATTTGCTATAAGAAGTAATTTGTAACAATAGACAACAACATAATGGTATTAATGAGGCACCAGGATGATTAACTGTTTAAATACTTAAGCCATTGTAAAACAGCATTCGTGAAAATGAGATCTGATGGTTTTTGCAGGGGGGTGCAGCGTGGAATAATACATGCAAAAAGTGCTGTAGCCAGATGTGAATATTTTAAAACCATATAGGCTTTTTGAATAGATTTCAGTGCTCTAACTACTGAGATGTCAGAAAGTACTGGTTTGTGAAAAACATCAGTCCGTATCTCGTTGAGTTCACTTGAGAATGGTGTCTCACAATGAATTGCTGTTGTGGAGGCCAGTTGGTGACGGAGATGGCTCTTGTTATGTATGGGTATTGTTGTATGTGTCACACTGTACGTGACACATGGAGTTGGCTACGTTCTGCAGCTCCCTGGTATGCAGCAAAGAAGGAAGGGATGGTGGGGAGATACAGAGAGACAGTCCTCTCGTGGAAACCTCTGAGAAACAGGAGAACGTGCCTCTGGGTCACAGGTACTTTCTGAAATGTGGGGAGAATGTGGCCATGGAGGATGACTTGGGGACTACTGAAACAGCCAGGAGCTTGGTGGTTCTGGGGGCAAACAAAAAAGCAGCTCAGCGTGGAGCTGGCTGCTCACTAGGAGGTGTGAAGCAGCTGATGGAGATAATGAACCGGCGTTGTTGTTGGCAAGCACGCTCTAGCAAAGCTGCTGCTTTTCTTGCATCTCCCTCCCTTTTTGGCACCCTTCCTCACTGGCAGTAGCCTCAAGGGTCAGCAGCCCTCGCTTCTCGGGTTCTGAAGAAAACTCAGTAGGAGTAGAAATACTTGTTGCTTTTGTGTGTCTTCATGTGGGAGCAAAATCAGCTGCCCATGGGAGCTCAATTGCTTTTGTTCCCTTTAATTCAAGATTCTCCTTGGACCTTTTGCAGCCCTCCAAATTCCTCAGCATTCATCAAAAGGGGAGGCCAGGCGCAGTCGCTGACCACTTTGTTGCACTGAGCCAAAAACTCAAAAGATTGAGAAATGCCTTTCCCTTGCTTTAGTTCCTTACTGTTTGCTTTTTTCAGGAAAATAAAATATTTGTTTTCAAGTGTAGCTCAAAGTTTTACTGTACAGCCAAAGCTTATCCTTGGGCAGAAATAAACAAAGTATGTGTAATAAATCTTGTATATGTAGACATTGGTCTCTAGTCATGGCGTTAAAATGTTTTATCTATAGGAAGCGCCTGGGTTGAAAAAAATATATAAATGAAGACAGAAAGCATAAAAATCCAGACTTGCATTATTATTATTACACTCCAACGGTGTATGGGAGGGAAGACTTCAACATTGCCCGAGACTTCTTCCAGAATGAAATTGTGCTTGTGAGTTTGTACAAAACTAATGGTAACGTATAGAGCATGTTAATGAACAGCTGGAGAAGAGAAATTTGCTCTTCTGCTCAAAAAAGTGAAAAGAGCTAGAGCATTCTCAGCTCCAGGCTGCAAAAACCATAGTCATGGTGAGCCTGGGTGCTAGCACTGCTGTGCCCGTAGACCGGCATAGGCAGCTCACTGCCTCCTCCGATATTTGCTGCATGTCTTCTGGCCTTTCCTTGAAGAAAGAAACCCAAACTATCTCATTCCTGCCCTCTCCTCCCCTAGTAACAAGCCCGGTGCGATGACTGCCACGTGGGTGGATGTGCTTGCACGTTCAGATTTTGATGACTTTGATCTTGCGTCTCCGCCCTTGGTAGAGTTCCCCTCCCTGTGCTGTTGCCGGTGCTTTGAACGCGGCGTGCGGTCAGGGTTCGGGACAGGTATTGCTTGCTTGCTAGGGGTCATGTGCTCAGCGGCTGCTGTGGAGCTTTGCGCTTCCTAGGAACATACTCTCCTGCCATCCTGCAGCTGCGTGGTTGGTTCCCCCGGCTACTGTGTGAGAATATACTGAGAATAACCAAGAGTGCTGGAATCGGTAACGCCTGTAACCTCAGTCACGTCAGCAACTCTGTGTCTCTTACTCAAGATGATGTTTGGGATTTCCTGGGAATGATGACGGTAACTTTTCCTGAGCGGCGTGTTACTGTTGGTCGGGTAACTGTAAGGGTTCCCTGAGCCCTGCGGTGTGGCAGAGATGGAGCTCTTCCCATGGGAAGCCTGAGGCAGGGCAGGAAGCGGTTGCTACAGGCAATGGGGGCCTCCTTCCATGCAAAACAGCCCTTCATCCTCCAGGGCTGGCAGGCTTTGCAGAGGGCAGCACCCCTTGGCTGTGATACTCAAACTTCACTCTGGGATTCTGCCACCACTACCAGCCCTTTCCCTCCGGCAGTGCTTTTCCTCAGGCCTCGAAATGATGTGTTATGGAGCAAAGGAAAAATCTACCTTGAAACAGCTGCTGAATCTTGGCTGAATTTCTTGTTTCCGTCTTGGAGGAGCTGTAGGCAGATAAAGAAAAGTTTTAGCAGCATCTTAAACCTCAGCCAAATCTACTTAGTAACACGGCAGGCAGTTTGCAAAGCTTCAGCAGCATTTTAAGCTCCTGCACGTCAGCCTGCGGTGCTGTCCCTGCTATGAGCCGAGTAGTTGGGTTTTGTCCACTGTGGTCTGCTGGCAACTGAAAAAGAGCACCTGGTATCTACCGACTAAGCTGGGGTGGTGGTGGCTCCTCGGTGCCCGGTGTGGTGGCACTTGGTGTGTCAGTGGGGACATCTGTGAGCTCTCCCCGCATTCTCATTGAGCTTCTAGAGAGGGTCCAGCGTAGAGCGACAAAGATGATTAAAACTCTGGAGCATCTATCATATGAGGAAAGACTAAGTGATCTGGGCCTGTTTAGTCTGGAGAAGAGAACACGGAGAGGAGATTTGATCAACGTGTTCAAGTACCTGAGGGGTGAATGTAGGGAGGATGGGGCCAGGCTCTTCTCTGTGGTAGCCAGTGACAGGACAAGGCATAACGGGTGCAAGTTGAAACACAAGAAGTTAAATATCCATGTGAGGAAGAACAACTTTACTGTGATGGTGACGGAGCCCTGGAACGGGCTGCCCAGAGAGGCTGTGGAGTCTCCTCCTCTGGAGATCTTCCAAACCCACCTGGATGCCACCCTGTGCCCAGGTGTCCCTGCTGGAGCAGGAGGGTTGGACTAGATGATCTCTAGAGGTCCTTTACAACCTTAACCTTTACAACCATTCTGTGATTTGGAATGGTGCGGTTGTGCAGAGCCGCTGCTGGAAGGGCACGGCCGGCGCGGTGGCCTCAGGCCGTGGGCATCTCGTGCTGTTCGTGGGGGGAGTCCTGGGGCACGTGGGGCGGCTGCTCGCGGTGCAGGACGGTGCTCGGGAGGAACCCGCAGCCTCCTGCGACGCTGATTCACAGGGAAGCAGAAAGCAGCCTGGTTCTGTATGCAAACAGCATACAAACTTGAGCACAAGGCAGCTTTTCCCTTTGTCAAAGTACATCCCGCACTAGGCAACCTCTGACCTGGACTGGTATAACTTTGAATGCAGAGGCCCTTAAACTAATTCGATCCTGGTATAGGTTAGTGCAGGCTAGAGCACCTTAGCTGTGTCATGCAGGGCTGTCACGTTTCTGTGTGCACCTTTCTCTTAACGATGGGAGGTATTTTGGGAAATACAGCTCAGAGGGCAACCCTGGTTCTTGTTTGTTTATGGAGGTTTCCCTTCCCTGCTTTCTTAGACAAGCAGGATTCATGTTTGTCTGAAACAGTATTTGAGCCTTTTGCCAATCTGGTATTTATTTTCCTAGGAGTAAAGCAAGGGTAGAGTTTAAGATGAACGCTGAGCTCCATCTTCTTTCGTCCCCCTTTGTGCCCTCCCCCATGTTTTTCTTCCAGTGCTTGACATGCTGCAGTGTTGCAGAGAGAATTAGCGGGCTGTCTTTTTAGGAAAACAAAATTTGGGGGCAGCCTGAGCGTTTGTATATTCTGTTATCGTGGGTGGCCTTCGGTTCGCAGGAGTCCTTGGAAGCGCAGGGCGCTTGGACGCGCGGTGCCCCCGCGGAGCCCGCGGGTGCTCGCTGCTCAGCGGAGCCTTGCGGTGTTGGGGTTTGCAATCCCTAGGAACGAGTCAAACCTCCTAACAGCGTGGACTAAAATGAAATGTAGTTACTGTTTTATTCAATAGATGTGTTAGCTTGTGAGAGAAATTAATTGCTCAGGAATTAATGTGCAGAAGGAAAAAGAAATTGCTTATGTATGACATTACAGGATGTGTTTGATTGCAGTACAAGTGACTGGGTGTTATTTCTGTGGTGGGGAACGCTGCTCTCTGGGTGTTTATCAAATGGTAATTACCTCTGCTTTCGCAGGGGCAGTGCTGGGGCATGGGAAATTAAACGCTGGGCTAAGACACTGCAGCTATTTCATTAGCACTTCCAGGCTTCAGATTCCTGTGTGTCAGGAAGAGCTTGTACTGGTTTTGTTGCTACTTATTTATGGTTATAAATAATAAATGCGTTTAAGCTTGTAATCTTCTGAGACCAGCTTTTGTACACAGAGATAGAACACGCATCCGAGTTCATAGGGGCCTAAAGGGCTTTGCCGCCCTGTTTGGTGGTGAGTATTGAGAGCAGGTCCATGCAGAGCGAACCCATTCCTGCCAAGCGAGCCTGCTATCTAACCCACCCGGGGAGCAGCCCAGCAGCCTGCTTGTTATGGCTGAGAGCAGCTCGAACGATGTGGGAGGACGGTGGCCAAGGCGCCTGCGAGAGCCCGTGCCGGCCCTTGGCGCGTGCGTGGGCAGCAGGGATGGAGGACGCATGGGACAACTTCAGCCCTGGGATTTTCAGTATTTGATGGTATCAGTACTTGATAATTTTCATATCTTAGGCAATCCGTGATAAGTGTCGTGCTGTTGAGCACTGTCAGTGCCTTTGGTGACCCCCTCCTTCATCTCATGCCTGGGACACCTTCCCCTTTGAGCCAAGAGCTGCCCACAAGCAGCGCGGGTACAAGGACCTGCTGCATTCTCATTGCTAGAGATCTCACTGCAATTTTAAGCGCCATCTACAATATTGTGCGGTGAACATCAGTTCCATGACCAATGGGTTATCTGTCAGATCTGTCGATTTTCACTTAAACGCTGAAACCTGCTGAGCCCGCAGGCCAGCCCTGGCTATGCAGCCTGTTGTGGCCTGGGGGAACGTGTGGCCTCTGCAGTGACAGCAGGAGCTTTGACAAGCCAGATTCAGCACGGCTTTGAAAGGATTAAAGATGCCCCTAAAGCTGCAGAAATTGGAATGGCACCAAGCTGCGAAAGCTTCCCACTTCATCAGCCCAACAGAGTTAACTGAGCCTTTTTTTTTTTTTCTTAAAAAAAAAAAGCGGTGTGTTGCTGTATTTATTATACCAGCTAACCTTTAGGGCTCAAATCAGTCCCTTCCCTTGGGAATCCAAATTTTACAATAGCAACATTTCCTGAGGGGAAAGAAATGAAGGGTCTGTATAGCTGAGCGAGACACTTGAATTCCAGAAAATTGAGCAGTTGCTGAGCACTGTCAGTGACGGAGCAGACTTTAAAGATGTGAAAGAAACCTAGCTCCGGAGCTGCAACGTGAATGCAGAAATGCAGAGAAGGCAATTTGTATTCTGTTTACCAGCAAGTGATGACACATGGTGTGTGCTCTAGAAGCTGAATGCCCAGAGGAATTCAGATTTCTTTGTAAACTCCCAAGCGCAAGTTCATAGCACTGTGTTGTTCTGGAATATTTTTGCATGGGTGGTCTTAGAAGATTGCAAAACTGTGCATTTCACACTGGGTTGTTAGGGTTACAGGTAAGTGTATATATCCTGTTACTTGTTTGGCAAGAAAATAAATAGGATTTTTTTTTTTTTTTATATCATATGCAGTTACTTACCCGAAGAAATTAGTGGAAGTTAATACTGGATTTTTCTTCAGTTAGTAAAACTTACTTGCTGTGTAATGTTTTAGCCTTCTGCTGCTGCAAATTCACTTGAGATCTGGCATATTAAATGAGTGGCACCGCTGTCCTTGTCTTGTGTTTATAGATCTGTAGCTTTATCTTTATAAAGGGATTGGAATAAAATTGCAGAATACCCACCTGTGATCTTGCTGTTGATTTCATTTAAGTCAGATGTATGAGATGTAATTTGAGCTTGTTATCTTTCCTGATGCACGTGAAACTCTGTATTATGATTTATATGGAATAGTGACAGCCTATTACACTAACTTGGTTACAGAGGCTTGCACAGCTGACTGGAATATGAATTTAATCTTAGCCTTGCTGTGATCTCTTAACTCTAGGAACTGCAGTAACAACCATCCTGCAACTGTGTGCGTGCTTTCTCACCAGAGGCTCGTTGTGTTGTCCTGGATGTGTGGTTTTTGTGCATACTTGTGAGCTAGGAAAAATCCACTCTTATCACACACTGTCAAAAGTGAATTGATGGTGGGAAGCTTAAATGTGCATTTAATGCCTTGTTCTCATGGTAGTTGGCAGGTTGTTACACGTGTCCTGCTTGCAACCCATTTTTTCTCTCTTTCCCCCCAGATACTATGTGGGCAAGCTGCTGCAACTGGTTCTGCCTGGATGGCTCGCCCGAGGAGATGCAGCCGCCGCCGCCGCAGGGAGCCCGCGCCCAGGCCTACTCCAACCCCGGCTACAGCTCCTACCCGTCGCCCACGGCCGCCGAGCAGGGCTGCACGGCGTGCGGGACGCGCTTCGACAGCCCCGCCGCCAAGGTGGGTCGCAGCGCCGGCGCGGGCAGCGTCCAGCCCCGCTGCGTGCCGGCTGCCGCCAGCCGAGGCGCAGAAAACCAGTTTGACGAGAAACATGCGCCCCGCAAAGCCCTGGAGTTGAGGCTGCAGCATGTGGAAAAAGGCAGCTTGTCTGTGTGTCTGCCCATGTAGTCATTCTTTTGCAATTAGCAGACATAATTTAAGATAACTGGAAATGTGGGAGCTAACCTTCAGTACACTTGGCTTTCCCAGGCCCCGAAAGAAGAATGCCAAGCTGCTGGTAATCACTTCAAGGAGCATTAACTTGAACATTAGTTTTTAATTTGTTATTTTAAAAGGCTAATGTCCTTTTTTTTTTGAGTAGCAACAAGCCTGCAACTCTTTTGTTGGACTAGCAACAAGCCTGTGCCTGTATTTTTTATATCCAAACTGTTGCTGCTCAGGCTAAAAAGCCATGTAAGGTTGCAGGATGGGGGGATTTAATTGCAGAAGCTCTGTGCCAAAGGGAGGAAAACAGAACAAAAAACAAAAAGACTAAACCCATTTTATCTTGTTTGTAAACTTCATTTTTGAGCATATAGTTGCCAAAATGATTGTTGCTATGAGGTTTTTAATTAGACTGCAGACCCTGGCTGGGAAATTATTTAAACATGGGGGTTCCCATAATGCTTTGAGATAAGTGTTTTGGTGAAGAAAGCTGGTTGGAGTCCAAACTCTGCTGCTTAACAAGTGCCTGATCCATACAGTGTGTTACTAAAGGGAAGCTAATGAATGAGGATAGAAGCATTTGATCTGGAGAAACGAATCTTCTAAAAAGCTTTACCAAGGTGTCCTTTTATGATTCTGCTTCAAAAAAGCTATAAAGCTTGCAGTAAATGGGAAAACTTCTCAAAAAAAAAAAAAAAAAAAAAAAAAAAAAAAAAAAAAAAAACACTTTGAAAAAGATTCATTGTGCAGCTGGTGTTAACTTTTGAAATGAAAGACATTCAGGCGGTAAAGGCCTTCGTTGAGGTGTCAGTGCTACAGCTGTGGTCCCACAGGCCCTGGTATCCTCTAAAATACACATTCTAATAGCAGCTGTCATCAAAGCAGTGTCTTGTGTGCTGTTCATCAGCACCTTTCCAGGTGTGTGGAAAACACGGATCCAAGCGTGCTAGGTGAAGCTCTGGCGAGCATGTAGTGGTGGAGCTGCGCTGGCTGTTGGAGATATTTCTGGCCCCGGCAGCTTCTCCGCTTTCCTGACGGAGCTGACAGCCTCTGTAACTGGGGCAGCAGAATACAATGTGTGCCTGTGTCTCGGCTGCTCCCATTCAGTGCAGACTATCAATGAAAATGAGGTTGAGATTTATCTACTGTACTGTGAAGGGGGTTTCTAGTCCGCAGGCTCGTGCTCCTTTCTCCCACCGCTGAGCCATTAGCCCTGGAACTGGAGAGCTACAGCCCTTCCCTTGGTCCCTGGTCTCCAGGGAGAAAGTAGACACTAAGGGTGGTACATACAACTCTCCTGTAAAATGGCTTTCAACCGGTCAGCGTTTTAATTCTTGAATTTAATTCTGTCAATGTAGACTCACAGATATATGAAATCTCACTTTGCTGCAATGAGAGAAAAACTCTGTATTTTATCCCAGGAGAGGCAGTTCCTTAGAACTGCAGGGTCCAGTTAATATTTATACTGGAATCCTTGTATATCTTAATAGGTAAAAAAAAGAATTCCTTCCACACAGGAGACTCTATGAATAACTTAGATTGCTTTGAAAAAATGAAAATAAAGCAGAACGGTGGTTTCTAAGGTATTTGACCTTTATCATAGCTGTATTTTAATTTCCATGCTGCATGGCACTTGCTGAAAGCGCTAGGACAGGGGACATTTGAATGGAGCATGGACTTATAAGGTGCTTTCAAATAACTGCAGGAGCGTTTTTTTTTAAGGTTATAAAATTAGTTGTGGTAGCAAAAATAATCTGAATGTTTTTGTTTTTTCCTCTTAGCTAACTTCTCCGATCTTGGTTTTCCGTAGCAAACAGGTTCTACAACGTCTTTTAATTTAAAGCAAGCACTCTTCATTTCCCTCCCTGCATTTAGAAAGCTGTGCCAGGCGATTCTGGGGACATGTAATATTGTTATTTCATCACGCATTTTCTGATTTGGTTCCTCAAATTGGCAGACATTTTCAGGAAGCTGCTTTCCTTTGCATACTTACAGAAAAAGTTCCTGGCAAGCTAGAGGATAAGATTAAAAAACAGAAGCAAAAAAAAAAAAAAAAAAAAAAAAAAAAAAAGTAACTAAGTCCCCAACAGTGACTGTAGTGAAGGCATTTCTAAGTTTTATCCTTAATACAGAGAAGAGCCAAGTGTCTCAGAACTCAGTCCTGGCGTCTCGGGGAGATGAGCAGTCAGAGCAAACAACTGGGGACATCTTAAGCTCGGGACCGACTTCTGAGTTGAAGTATCAAAGCACTTGTGTTGATGACCCTGTGCTGCCAATTAGAGCAAGTGTCATTTAAGAGGCCTGAGCTCATGGTGACAGGCTTTAACTTACACTAATGTTTAAAATGAATTGTTCTGCGGAGAATGTTGTCTTCAGTCCTGGCCCTCACTGGGAGTTCAACAAACACAGGAGAAGTTTTTAAGGCTGCTTAGTGCTGAGATGCAGCAAGCGGTGCCTGTGCGTGTGTAAATACTCTGTACTCAGCTACAGGCAGGGTTTTTTTTTTTTCTCTCTGAAGATAACTCCTAGAGCTGAACTGATAAGCAAGAGCTTATCACTCTTATTTTTATTTTGGCTTCTCAAGTGTATCATTTGATAGTAAGGTAGACTCCTGTGCTTTTGCTGTTAATTGCTTGCAAAAAGCATGTTGAATAACATAGCCCTTGCTCGGGGCTCACTCGAGTTGTGCTCTCTGAACACTGGAGTGCTCCACCCTGGGATTCTCTGGGTAGAAGGTTCTTGGCCGTCCCCTTTAGGGCCAACCTGGCAGTCCCCAGGGCATGGGGATTTTTTTTCTCCTTTTTCCTGCAGAGTAAAACTGTGTATTTTTTTCCCCATTCCTGATAGCTTGGTTGTCATGGGGATGCTGATAGAGAGATGAAAGGGGTTCTCATCATCCATCAATCTCGTGTGACCTCCTGAATGCACCCGTGGGTGCCGGGTTTGGAGAGGCACTTGCTCCCTTGCTCTGTGCGCCCGTGCGCAGGATCTGCCCAAAAGGGTTTGCGGTTAACTGCGTTTCTCAGAAATTTTAGGGTCAAAAGTAAGTTAGTCAACTATTAATGTTTTTTATAATGACCGAGTTGAGGAAGTTTTTTTTTTTTTTTTCAAAATGGCACAGACTGATGAGATTGCCCTTCCTGTTAAGGTTTGTGGTTGATAAATGTTGCTTTTAATTGGTGAGCCCATAAATAAAGAGGAATTTTGAGATGGGGCTTCAAGTTTGCATGAGCAAAGAGATTTTCTCTCCCTGAAATGCTTTGGTGTCAGACCCTTTCCAAGGTCCCCCAGTATGAGGCTATTACAAGTCTGCAGCAGAAGTCTGTGAGTTGTAACTGCACGAGGTGCATGGGGCAAAGGGGCTGCGGGGCTGTTGAGGGCTCGGAAGGCTCTGCTGTAAACACACAGCATCCTCACGCCTTTCAGAGTGTGAGAAACATCTGCTTTCCTTGAAAATGTTCTTCAGTCACCAGAAGCAATTCAAGAAACAACTTTTTTTTTTTTTTAGTCTGTTGATATTTGTTGCTTCTCCAAGTCTTCATGAATAGTTCTCTTTGCTTAGCTCTGAAGGGTCAGGATGTTAAGGGCAAATTTATGGTACCTCACAAATAGAATGGGGGGAAGTTATTTCTCTAGTCCAAGCACAGGTAGAAATAAAGAGTATTAATGGTAAAATGTCTGGTCCAGAACTCCAGTGACACAAGATTACTGTTAGTAACTGCGCTTTCTGAAATGTGCTTTTGGTTTTGCTCCAGTTCCTACTGGAACGAGCAAATGTATATGCACAAATTTGTTCAGAATAGTAGTCTCAAAATTGTGCCTGCTGAGTCATTCCAGAGATGACTGTTACAGGGTAAAAATAACGCGTGCTGCCTGGATTAGAAGGGAAGTGAAAGTCTGTAGGTGGCTGTCTGTGCGTCTCCCTATTTTGTAGAGAAATTGTCTTCCCTAAGACTGTTATTGAGCGATTTTCACCAGCAATGAAATAACCCGGTTCTTCTCTCCCTCAGGACTTTTTTAATGGTCCGTAATGTGGCTGTTCAGCTGCTATTCCTATTGGAAAATGCAGAATTTGACTTTCCTAAGTGTTAAACAGTCAAGTTTCTACAGAAGTCAACATGAACTGTGAGTGCTTGGAACTTCTGAAAATGAAGCCGAGTGTTGGTATCAGAACAGCATAAAAATAGAGATCTTAAACAACTGAACTTGTTTAAAAAGCTTTTTCAGATTATCTGGGGCCTTATATTTCCAAAACTTCCAACACTTTCTGTCTAGCACCTAATGGGAACACAGTGTGTGTATTATTTTTAAAATAAGCTGGCTATTTTAGGGGCATAAATACAATGAGGAATTCTTTGAAGTCTGTCTGACATTGCAGTCCTTGTTGTTTTCCTTGCCTCTTATGGTGAGAAATCGAGCTTGCTTTAGTGATTGCAGCAAATTGTAAGAAAAGAAAAAAGGTATGGGATGTTGCTTTTAGCAAGTAGTAAACTTTATTGAGTAGATGCTTATAAGTCGTTCCCTCCAATGCTAGAGCTTTCTTAAGGCACAGAACATCTTTTCATTGCTTTGTAAAGCAATGCACAGCTAACTCTGATTCACTTACAGAGTCTGCTCCCTCACAGATACCTCTTGATTTCAGTTTGGACTTCAACTGGATGAACAGGTCCAAAATAAGCTTCAGGAAGCTCATGCCATTTGAGGGAATTGTTTAAGAATGTATTTTTTCATTCCAGGCAGCTAGAGTGTTAGCAGTGCTTTTCTAACAGCTATGAGGAATTAGAGATCAGTTCATGGGACGAAGCCATCTCCTCATCGAGGAGCATGCATAACATGCTTGACATTTTTTTCAATTAGAAGGGTTTGATTAAGTTTTAACGTGGGTTATGACCTGTTTTGGCTTCCAGATGTTAATGGAGCACTACAGTCCTCGTGCACCTGTGTCTCCAGGCTTGGCAGGTCCGTTTGATTCTGTTCCCTTCTCTTTACCAGCACGTCTGCTTGGACTGTAAAAAGAATTTTTGCACGTCCTGCTCGAGTCAGCCCGAAAGCGGTCCCGTGCTCTGCCACCTGTGTCAGCGTTTCCGAGCCACGGCTTTTCAGCGGGAAGAGTTGATAAAGATGAAGGTGAAGGATCTGCGAGACTATTTGGCACTCCGTGACATTTCCACAGAGCTGTGTCGGGAAAAAGAGGACCTGGTGTTTCTGATTCTTGGCCAGCAGCCTGTAATTACCCAAGAAGATCAGATACAAACACCTTCTTTAAACAGCAGTGCCTCTGGACAGCAAGACTTTGTGGTTCTCCCACCGAGCAGCAGAGCGTCTTCTACCTCACGTGATGTGTCTCCACTGTCTGCAGACCCCATCTCAAGTTCAGTAGCTCAGGAACATCCACAGGTGCAGTCTCTAGCTAGAAGCATCTTTTGCATGTTCATTCATCCCTGTTTTTGGATTAACTGCTGAAATATTCTGGGAGGTTTTCCAAGTAAGAAATATGCCAGAAAGGTTTTACATTAAGGATTTCTGCTTCAAAATCGTGGAGAGCTTCTGTGTGGAATAGCTGACAAAAATTCTCAGCTTCATTTTACACATAGTCTTTCCAGTTTATTTGAATTTTGAAGTGAGGATCTTCCACTTTATTTAAAGGACAATTAGGGAGGTAAATGAGTTATTTTATGCTGCTTTGTTGCCATACTGACTCTAACGTGCCGTTCTCGCTTTATGCACTAGTAGAATTATTTTGGTTGGCAGGGCTGAATATACTGGACACTTTGAAAAACAAAAAAACAAAAAAAACCCCAGCACTTTTCTGAGGTCCCCTGGGATGTGATTCTTTTCCAGTGGTCGGCTTCACAGTTACCCGGGCACTAGACGTTTCTATGACTAATGGTTCATTTGGCACTTGACACCTGTGTTGGTGCACAGATCTGTCTTGTTCATTGATGTTATAAACTTTCGGACTATTGCATGTAAGTATTAGATGAGACAGTTTTCTCCAATTCATGTGCAGCACAGCAAGGGTGCTGTAAGGTGATCTTGGATTTGAGACTGTTGGGAAAGAGTCTTGGGGGATGAGCATGTTTTTTGGTGTCTTTTGCACCTTGATCAATTTATGTCAAACCCCAGATTTGTTATTAGTCTTCAGTATATGCTGAAGGCTGTGCTGTTCTGATGAAGCCTGTCGGGGCATTTGAGTTTCATTATTTTTATTGACTTGCTCTGTTTGTCTTTTTCCTATTTGGCATGGGAAGCTTACACAATGTTCGACATCTGCTCTCCTAAGTTAATAGGACTGTGGACCAGAGCACTGGAAGTTTATCTTTTCCTCCCCTCACAGATGTACTAATGCAAAAACATTATTTGGGGGGGGACTTGGGGTGGGGTGGGGGATTGGGAACATTATTTACATATGATTAGATGGGCCTTTTTATTGTTTGACAGATTTCTGGATATTGCCATCCCAGTTTTTATCTCCACATTCAGCTCTACCATCCTCCTTTACTTCCCCATGATGCCTTTTCAGCTTCTTAATTCTTGACTCCCATGACATCCTGCTACAGTTCAGGCTCTTTCATTATTATTGTTACTTTGCTTTGCAAATAGTAACGAGTCACTGCTGCTTTAACCAGTATGGTAACATTGCCTTCTCTTATGAGTAGAGAAACCACCCAGGGAGCTAGGACTGCTCTGCAGTTCCTTTTGCTCTAAGTGCTCAGAGCATCTGCCCCTTCTCTTTCTACATCAGTTCCATCCCAAGTCAGTACAGATCTGGTTTCCTTCTGATCCAGGCCTTGTAAGCCGCCCAGGAGCGTTGCATGGGAGCTTCCTGCGCAAGTACTTTACAGGGCTTAAATAAAGCGGGACCTTAAAGGCCTGGATAGGATGCTTCAGTTTTAAATAGCGTTTACTGTGTTTAAAAATGATTTGCTTTTGTTAGCACCATGCAGGAAACATCTCCCACCAGTGTGCTTCGCTTTTACCTTGTGCTGCAGTCCATCATTTCAACAGGCAGTGTTTGCAGTTATGCTCAGCGTATCAAGCTAATTTCTGTCTGGACACACACGTATACACTGTTGGTGAAAGCTTTATTTCCTCTTTTAGGCAAATGGGTATGTACTTCCAAGCCAAGTCCATATGGCAGGAGTTGAGAATTCAGCAGAAGCATCAGCAGAGGAGGAGACACAGGTTTGTGTGTCCTAGAGTTAGACAGACAACAAGGAATGCTAGGCTGTATTTGCCACTGCAGAATCATTGCTGCGGAGGGATGGGTGGCTACAATGTGACTCAGACTATATCCACCTGCAGACCCAACTGCCCCCTCTTTAGCATTATCTTGTACTCCACATAAGAAAACGCTAGTGTCACTTAGACCTGCTAATAATAGGAACGGTTCATTTCCATTGCATTTTCATTTGTTTCAGGCAAATGGAGGGTTTTACACAGTAATTCAAGTCATATGTACATCCAGACACCAAGTCCTGTAAGTGCGCGTGTTGAAAGTTGATTTATGCTGTAGTGCTGTGTACTGAGGGGCAAAAATTCTTCCATCTTTGTTTCCTTTCAGTCTGTTGACTCGGAAGAAAACCTGGTGCAGGGGCGGAGGGCTTCTCTTTCTGACCTGACAAGCATCGGGGATATCGATGCGCTCACTGTGCGACAGCTGAAGGAAATTCTTGCTCGCAACTTTGTCAACTACAAAGGCTGCTGTGAGAAGTGGGAGCTGCTGGAGCGGGTGACTCGCCTTTATAAGGAGAAAGACCTTCAACATCTAGGTAAGAAATTTAGCAAGCACCTATCTGGTTTACAGGCTTTCCCTCGAAAACTGTCAGTGGCAGAAAGGGATAGAACTTCTCCGCATTTATTCCTTGCAAGTGGGAAGGAGACTTAGGGTGTTTCAGGTTCTGATACGTATCCGAGCACTGCTAGAGTGGAAGTTTCTGAACTATGTTCATCACTATTTGTGCTTGTTCATATGAGAGCATCACGTTAACTCTGCAGAGCGACTTTTCTCTGGTAGCAACAAATGGAGAACAACTGCGTGCCCTTCCTTCTGGGGTTCTGCATAGCTGTGGCAGATCCTGGGCACTGCGTCCTCCCCAGCAGCTGACGTGAGGCTGCAGCCAGATGGTTGCAAGCACTCAAGCGAGCTCGGTGCCTGACTCATGGTAACTGGCAAAGAATGCACAAAAATGCCCGGGCATTTAACACTTTCTGATTTCTAAGATAGGTTTCTTATCTCCATCTAAAGGAGTGCTGTCATCGTAAACATTTCTTTCCAAGGTCTGTTGTCTACAAATATTAAAAGATGGAAGACAATCTCTTTAGTGTTATATTCTTCTTTCATTGTATTTTATGCTTTTGACAACACCATTTTTTCTTGAACACTGTTACCCCTTCTGTGCATCTCAAGTGTGATTGTGTAAAACCCAGGTGGATACTGCATGACTTCCTAGAACTACTCTGACACTGAGTAAAATTCAAAACTGTCATATAAAATTGAGAAATTGCTTTAGTTAATTGCTTGTCTTTGTGAAGTATTAAATATCTATGCTCAGTAAAAGAGAAAGTCCCATATAGCTGAATGAATTATCTTAATCAGAGAGTCTGTTTCAACCTCTGTTTCAGTTCAGTCATCTCCCTTCAAGGCTTTCATCTCCTGCTTACTAATAAAGCTTGAGTAATTTTTTTTCTCTTATTCTCACCAAATAATGCAACTTTCTTTGTTGCAGTTTCTGACACTGACGACCAAACTGGTAAGTGATTTTCTTAATATTGCCTTGTTTGTCTCACAGTTAATAATCTGAGTGCTACTTCTGTTTCCATGACACACACAATACTGGTGTAAAAACTAGAGCTTTTGGCTCATGGCCAGTTGATGGAGTAGATATACCTGCGTTACTGTAGGCTCAGGGGAATTTTTTTCAAATCACAGACTGCACAATGATCTAATACTGATTCTAACATAGCAAAATTCTTTCTCTTAAGTCTGTCTCATGCAAACTGTGGTCTTTTGTTTACTCAGGTGGTGCTGGGCTCCATGGCGCAGAGGAGAACCTCTGCAAGATCTGCATGGACTCACCAATTGACTGTGTCCTGCTAGAGTGTGGCCACATGGTCACCTGCACCAAGTGCGGGAAGCGGATGAGTGAGTGTCCCATATGCAGGCAGTATGTGATACGAGCTGTCCATGTCTTTAAGTCCTAAGTGTCTATAAGTAAGAATGGTGATGCCTTAAAGCCTCATCTGCTCTTAGAGAAATGGTCACAATCGCTGCAGATAGGTCAGAGATTAGCACATGCACCTCACAGGGAGCTGGAAGTTTATAGGCAAGGTGAGGAAAGGATGAAGCTCGGAGAACTGCTCTTATTCCAGCCATGCTTGGCTCTGCCCTTCCCACTCTCGTGCTTTACACCACAGTGCCTGAACTCCCTGGAGCTTATTGGCAGCAGCAGAGGCTGAAATATTTAACAAGATACATTCTAGAATAACTTGATCCACTAGTGTTGGGGATAGAGAAATGCTTGGCTTTCCAGCACAACGATCAGATTGTGAGGCTTCTCATTTCTTCTGGATAATAAACAAAGTGGACTGGGGTCTCAAAAAGTGACGTCGTCTTTTTTTTTTTTTTTTTTGCTGCTACTGAATTCTGATTTTGCTTCCCTCATGTTATGTTTAGGCTACACACCCACCAATAACTTTACTGTCAAAGAATAAAATTTTGCTGGGCTTGTTTTGGGCTTGCTTTTTCTTTTTGCAATTTAATTTTAGCTACTTATACTTGCAGGACAGGCAGACTGCCTCTGTTACCCCTATTCAGAATGTGTTTAATTCTAGCCTAGTGGGATTTTGAAGAAATGTAGTATTTTATTTGAAGACAGTCTTTGTACTGTCGAAAAATGTAAAGGGAGTAAGAGATTCTCTAGGACATACAGCCTTACCTTGTGTGGAGGCTTCTTGTTTGTTTACATGCCAGCAAGAGTGAGATTCCTAGTTTACTGCTGCTGGTTCCTTTAACTTCATAGTATGTACCAGTAATTATTTAAAAACCAATCTGACTTCAGGTGATTAAGAGCTGTGAATCCAAGACTCTAGTCTTTTAGAGGGCGTAGTGAGCCGTAGAGTTAAGAATTCTGTTGCTACAATCCTATTTAAGTGCAGGTAATTTTTCAGATTGGAGAGTCAAGGCTAAAGACTTGAAGGAAAGCAGAGGCCAAACTTTCACTCCTTGCTCAGCTTATCGATTCAGGGAAGATAATGATCATCATTGCAGAGGCTTCTGTTTACTAATCAGCTTCCCTCTTATCCTCTTTGCTCAATTTTACAGTCCTGTTATATTAAGCCTGCTTATCAAAAACAATTTATTTTATGCTTGTGAGGGTGGATAAGAGACTCTCTGGTCTGGTACATGACAATCATGAACTCGTACAGCTGCTTCCTGAGCAGCAAGCTAATTTGCAAGAGCCAAATTATAACTGACATACTTTTCCCTTGGTGGCCTGCATGCATGCAGTCCATCTGGCTGGCAACACACTGCTCTGTTTTGGAATCTTGATGCCTTAAGTTTTCAGCCGCCACAGGCCTGTAAACTTACTCAACTTCAGCAAGGACTTGAGATAACTTCTGCTGCAGGTTTTTCTTGCCTAGCTTTCCCCCTTTATGGGGTGGTGATGACTTGGTGTTCAAATTGAATTGCTGCATGTGGTGTTGGGGGAGGAACAGCCTGAACAGAAGTGTCCACTTCTAGCTTTTGCAGTAATGGAAGTGTAATTACAGAAATGATCACTAAAGCCATCTATTTTTGCAATAAATATAATGTAAGTTAACAGCAAATTAAGCTTTTGTAGTCTTTAATGCACAACTGCAACTGGTATGAAGTAGATGATGTCTACTCTGCAAGTGGGAAATAAAAGCATTTGAGATGATCACGTGTCACTCAGAAGTTAAAGGACCTCAGCACTACTGCAGTGCCTCTGAACTCTGTGAAGAAGGGACGGCTGATGAGGCTTATTGAACTAAAATTTCTGAGTTTTACCTCTTTCCTCCAATTCAGGTTGTTCTCTGAGCTACGGCTTAAAGTCTAACATCTTCCAGCACGAGCAGAGCACTGACACAGTTCAGTGCAGCATGTTAAAATAGTAACTGCCTACATGCAAAATTATGTCTTTACTCTTAAAAGAACTTCACAGGACTCTTGTAAGAGGTACAGGCAAAAACTTGCAAAGCTTGGAACAGCCTCCTGAGTAGACTCACTGTGAGTGTCATCCTTTTCAGTAATTTCAGGGCTGGCAGGAGGGGCTGCAGGGGGCAGATCTACTTTGACTTGTAGAGGGTAGGTTTATTTTCTACAGCAGATAAACGAGTTGCAGATCAGTGTCTGAAATTTCAAGAATGAGATGCATGCACCCAGCGTTAGTCTGAACTGTGCTTTCCCCGGGGGGAACCTTGTGCTGACTACACTGTTTTCCTGGCAAAAATGGATTCTCTACTATGGATCCAATTAAGTTATTTTTAAGTAAAATTAAAAATGTGGAGAAAACTGGTTTATAATCCAAAGGTATATACTGATCTGAACTAATAAAGTAAATGGAAATATTTGTGCTTTATGTACACTGTACATAGTTTAAGTATTTTAAAAGTTAATATTTCACTTGAAATGGCACGTTATTCTCTATTAAGTCTTCTTGGTACTTACTAGTTTTGGTACAGAATTTTGGTTTATAATTTTGTAATAAAGCTGAAATGTGATTTAGTTAACCTTGTTTTCTGACTCTATTGCCAACAGGCTAAGAGAAGCCCGAGGTGTTACAGGTACTTTTGAACTTTAACCAGAAAAGGCTCAGGCTACCAGGTACTTAAATATCATTATAGTGGGGAATGGAAGTACAGAAGGGGTTGAAGGAAAAAAAGAAAAAAAAAAAAAAAGAGAATTCTAATGTTTAACAGGAGAGTCTAAGGAAACACAGTAAATTGGTTAACTCACTGACTTTTGTAATTAACCCATAGACTCTGCCTCTAAACCTATGGGACTCACACCATGTTATTTAGCAACAGCACATCTTCACATGAAAATAATTAAGGTTTAGAAATACAGCTTTAAGTTATTTTATTTTCCTTACTTTATTAGTATTCAAGTACTTGAAATAGATTTAATTAGCTTCAAATCACCAGCTCCCCTAAGTGTCCTAAGAGTTTCAGATCATCGAGTTCTTTCCTCAGATTCTGCTATTTGTGTTTCAAGGAGTAAAAGGTATACGTAACTTATTCCAGAAAACAAACACTCCAGGAGGATGCTTGGATAATACTCTGGCAGCTACTGTAATGGAAGCTTATTTGATTTCCTGGTTTTAGTATAAAACCTATGCAGAAGAGGTAAACTGTTACTGGATGGGGAGCTGTAGGGAAGGTTAAAGACAAGGAAAAAAAAAAAATCGCACAGATGAAGGGCAAACTTAGATGGCCTTTGTGAGAATCAGAGCAGAACAGGAAAATTATCTTAGCACTAGAGTTAATATTGTTTCAAATACCTGAGAGAATAATCTTTGAAGAGTAAGTCTTGACAGCAAAGGAGAAGCTGCTTCAGTTTTATTTCTTTAATTATAAAAATAGCCAAACTTTAAAAACCCAGGAGATGAAACCAGCACCTGAATAAGTGCATTGGTCTACATTATGGGCAGAAACATGGAGTCAGCAGTGACAGAAATTCCACATGGTTGCTATGGATCTTTACAACTACCTCTGAGGTACTTGGGCATTTTATTTCTATCTGCATCCCCACAGAGGAATCTCACCCTTTCTTCCCCACCTACCTAGTTCCCCGCTGTTCCCTTCAGGCAGTTCCTGAAGTAGAGCTGTCTTGAGACCAGTGAGGTGGCCCACACTGTTAGCATGGGGCTACCAGTCTCCGTTTCCGGATACATTCCCAGATCCAGTTGGGAGACACACGCTTAGCACCAGGATTCTCATCAACGTCCCCTATAACATGTGTTGCGGAGGCTGCATCGAACTCTTGCACGAGATCCCCGTCGTACGCTATGAAGTAGCGCCGGATCCTGTCAAAGTCCTTCACCGAGGGGGGCAGGTACAGCCTCACACCCGTGAATATGTCCAGCAGGGCCTGCACAGTGTGCAGAAGGAGGAAACACAGGTCAGCCAAAGACTGTTTGGAAATTGCACCAAGTTCTTTTAGGCATGAACAGGTCCATTCACACTTCCCAGGGATATCATTTTTATCCCTTGTCTAATATCTGTTAATTGTTGTTTGGACTTCCATTAAATCATACACAAGAGCAACTCCCCTCAAGTTCCTCTCCAAGTCCCATGCCAGAGCTGCCCAGTGCTTCCCTAGCTAAGGGGAATTATTACTGCCTTAGCAGTGCTGCTGCTGGGGTGGGTGAGTAAACATGCGCTTAGTGCCTAGAGACTTCTCAAGCCAGCGCTTGTAAAAGCAGGAAAACAAACAGCCCTGGGAGGGGAATTGCTGTTTACATCAAAATAGCTGCTTCAGGCTTATCAGAAAGTTACATCTCAATTCTTCATCCTACAGTTTGCTGCACAAGGGGCTAGAGAGGACAGTTCTGTCCTGTCACAGCTCCTGTCTCTTCTGTATGTAGCACTGAGCAAGAGCGGCCACATGGCAATTCCAGTATGTTGCCACTGTTGTACAGGACACTGTTGGGGGGTCAATAGACAAGCACTGGCCTTTAGCATGGCAAACACAGCCAGGTCAAATCTGCAGTTGGGGAGGAGAGGTTGCAGACATCTGCTTGTTCTACAACAGGGCTTGTTGCTGCTGTTTCTGCCTTCATATTTTACTTTAATTTAGGGTGCAGCTATGGGCAGATAACGAAATTTTCAACATGGAAAACAAAAACAAACAGACAACTGAAAGCCTCAGCTTCCTCCCAGCCCAAAGTGACTGCTGCCCCTCTGTACCTTCTTTCCGTTGTCCTCCACCTCCGCTGCTTTCCGCTTCTCCCCTCGTTTCTCTTCTAGTTTCTGAGGGGATGCAAAGAATGTTTTGATGCCTGTAAAAAGAAAGTTTTCTCATTGAGCTCTTCGAGACACTGGTTACATGTTCAAATTGGGGGAGAAGAAGGGAGTGTAAAAGGGGAAAAGGCTTTTTCCCCACACTTTTTTTGAGTAATCAGTGAATTAAAAGTTAACCAGTAGGCTGAACATTTTCTATGGCAAAGGGCCCTGGGCCTTTTTCCACCCTGATCTCCAGGAAGCTGCATTCCTTTTCAATTTCTTCTTGCTATCTACATCCAAGACTGCTCAGAGATCTGCCATAAGTTATTCCCCAATGACAAAGTGCTGGTGAGGCAAACTCATCTCATTACTACCTGGAAATCCCCTCCAGCATCTTTAATACCTGCCTGAATTTCATCCAGATAAAATTGAATACTGACTCATGGCCGAAAACGTCTATCCGAAGGGCGTATGATCTGCAGGAATGGCAGTGGCAGGTTTGCTGTTCAGATCACTCTTATAAATTCTGTTAATGACCCCAATCTATTAAGATGAAAAAGAACAACTAGAATCTGAAAGAAGTTACTACAAAGTAATTCTGGTACTAACTATGCTTAGCAATGTTACAGTTACCAGTCCTAGGCAGCATAACCTCAGGGAGTATTTATTTTCTAAATGAGTCACCTAAATACCAACCTGAACAGCATCATCAATCCAGTTACCATCATTTTTTTTTTTAATTTCAGCATGCCTCTCAACTGTGGCTATTCAGTCTGTGCCTTAACAGGCCAAACCTAGGATCTAGGCAGCTTTCCCCATGCACTAACCTTGATGTACGACTACAGGCTCCATGGGATCTTCATGCATCTGACAAGGGCAAAGACACAAAGCCAGAGAGCCCCAAACCCACAAAATCCACCCGAATTCCCTCCCCGGGAAGCTCCATCTTACCTTCTGGCTTCTTGGCCTTTGCGGGTGACTTGCTTGGGGGAGTTTTTATAGTCTTGTGTGGTGTGGAAGACCTGGAATTTCCTTCATTCTCTCCACTGCTGCCAGCTGTGGACTCCTCTTCCTCCCCAGCAACAACACTGACATCAGCCTTTTCCTTGGAGAGCTGGTACAGCTCCTACCCCCAGAAACAAAGCATAACCTTTTAGCCACAGTGCCACTCTGATGCTACACATGAGCTGTAAATGCAGGCCTTGCTTTTGGCTTCTTTCTGAAGCGTTTGCTCAAATGTTTGTGATTCCTGCACTTTTTGTAGCCTTTTTTTTTTTTTTTTTTCCTGTCACCCTCTCTAAGCTTTTTGCAGTCTAACCAGCCATTTGATACTAAGGGAACCTATAATGCAGAGGTACCAAAACTCTATTTACACCATCTACTACAGAGCAAGTCGGACTCTTTGCACCCTAGCTCCCTATACACAAAAATGGGCAATATCCACTGCTCACTAGAACAGTCTGTCTGCAGAGGGCATTTACCTTTCTCTCCCCTACCTGCACAGGGAACTGGAACAACTGCTTGACAGTAGGTGGGCTGAATCACTCCTTGCTTTGATAGCATAACAGGCTCTTACTTCTCTGTCAGGATCCCCGGGGGCAGTGTGCAGGCAGCCCAAATAACAGTAACTAAACTGAGAACAGAGCTCATCAACAGCTGACTTATTGCTGGGGATGGCAACAAGCCAACCGGTTTCTAGCAGTCAAGGAGGCAGAGAAGCTGTGTGGGGTAGGTGCAGTCCCAGGGACCTGGCAGAATGCCACCTGGCCTTTGTGTCATGGAATTGGGCCAGACTGCCCTTAGTCACTTCCCAGATGCCTCCCCCAATCTCAGCAATTAACGAGAGACACAACGACTATAAACATTTAGAGAATAAAAGGTCACCTCTTTCAGGAAGGAAATTCCTCACCATGAAGGCTGATAAAAGCACTAATACAACTAGCTACCAGTAGAGATTTCCCTGAAAATGCACAACAGCTCAAAAGATTCAAGACGCTCCGGTAAAAAAAAAAAAAAAAAAAGATGCCATCAAATTAGTTCAGCAAGCAGGCTGAGCCTGGAGTAAGTGGAAGATGCAACACACCATCCTAGATACTAGTCAGCAGGTGTCTTCACTACATACCTGCTATCAGAACGTGACTTTTTAAACATTGGCTGTTGTCAGGACTTAACTCTCAAACACGCTGCAGACAGAAATATACACATTAAATCACCTTCAGCTGCGGGAGATTGGTGGCTGTCTTCCAGTCCTTGTCATCTCGAATGCGGGTGCAGCGAGGGAAGCGAATAGAGATCCCATCTGCAGTGTGGGCTTCTGCTTTGGAGAATTCAGCCCCTGTGATCTCCCACACTGGGGCTTTCTAAACATAGTATTGAAAGAAATCATAAGTCATATTCCTGTGTTCTCTCATGAACAAACCTAGTGCATGTGTGTCCCTTTACTTCTATGACAAACGTCCCAGCACACCAAAGTTCCATATACACAAACTGCTCTTCTGATCGCCTGCCTTAGAAACACTCCTCTTGTTTCAGCAAGTCGGAGATCCCCAGCTACTTACTCCATATTGTCATTTGCTAAATAACATTTTTACTATCAGATATACATGGCACAAAATATACTGCAACACTCAGCAGGACAACAATAACCTTTTGTTTGCTTCAATTGTACTTCAGCTGTTTACGTCAGATTTTGCATGCTGCAAATTTAAAACAATTAACTTCTGGAAGAGAAACAATGCACAACACTGTTTCCCAGCAGTGCTGCAGGTATGATCTTTTTTTTTCTTTTTTTATGATGTTCTTAGCTTCAAAATGCATGTGCAGAAGTCTATGCCCAATTACCTGTTCCAAACATGAAGATTAAACTTGTAGCACAGATAAATCCTTATAAAAAGAGTAGTAGATTGCTATTATCAGTGATAGAAATTCTAGTCATTTTGTGAAAACACTTACCTTTGGATCTGGAACAATGAAGTCAGGGTAGTAGATTTTATTAATTTTTAGCCAGCTTGGAATTTTACTAGGATCCTAATAATTAAGAGCAAAAAACACAAGTTATAACATTTCTGATCATATATGAACCTATTCCTAGAGAAGACATTGCTGAAATACTATCCCAGTAGTAGATTAACACATAGATATATAATCCCATTTGTACTGATGGAACTTGATTTAATATACAGCGGAGGTGCACTGATCCGCAGAATTTAAATACAATTTCTCCTCTCAATAAGTAATTCATAGAAAACTACAAGGCAAGAGACCGACTAGAGGATTTCTCACCCACAGCCCCATCTAGTGACTGGCCTTCAGTTGCAACACGCCAAACTACTGGTATTTGCTCTTTTCCAATGCAACTTTGTCTACGCAGGAACCTGATGGTGTCTGCCTTCCCACTCTGTGTGTGGAAACAAATCTCAGGCAGTGCCTCAGCTTCAGAAGCCGGCTGCACCTACAGCTGAGTTCTGTCAGAGAGGACATCTGTCTGATGGAAGAAGGTTCTTCACAGCAGTTTTATGTGTTTATCAAGCCCTTTGCTAAGCATTCCCTTGAGCTGCCTCATGCCACAGCCCCTCTCACCTTGCTGATCTTCACCATATCCAGCTCTGTTTGCAGGCGAGCCAAGGTGGCATCATCATGGCCACCAGCACACTTGGTCACAGTGCACCACTTCTCACTCTTGGGATCATAGCAACCCATGAGGAAGATGGACATCATCCCACCTGGAAGAGAGGGAAGTAGGGTGCTTGGCATCTTCTACGGGACAAGCCACAGCTTCTCAAAAATCACAGTAATCAGCTAAAACCTTCTGTCTCTGGAAGTCAAAGGACCTCAGGCTTGTGCTGGCTTCACAGCATCATCTCCCTTATGCAAAGTTGAACAAACAGCGTCTACGCTGGGCAAGAGACCAACCCAACACCTAATGCTTCTCTGTGCCAGCTGACCTACAGTAAACTCGGACAGCTTGCTGTAGCCTAGCATGTAGCAGACAGTCACTGTTAGAGCCAGTCTCATTCTGGTAGGACAGCAAATGCTACAGGAGTTCTGGAACAGAAAAAAACTTAAGATTTTTCTGATGAACTGACAGATCTCTAACTTAAGCTAAATCCAAAAACTCACCTTTACTGCCTTGTCCATAAAAAGCTCCCAGCACCACCAGGTCTGCTGTGTCAGCCATTGCACCTTCATTGAGGTAGTCCTTTTTCACCTTCAGCCAGTGCCGTTTTCCTGGCTCATAATTACCCTATGCAAAACCAAGCAAGAAACCCCAGTCACAAGGAGATCAGTTGGTGGGAAACCATTTCCCCCAAAGGTCCTTGCTTTTATCTAACTTTGCAGTACATGAGCACAGCTGTGCTCAGATCTGTGAGGAATAACTTGGTGTGTATGCCAGCATCTACAAGAGTACAGAGCTATTTCAAGGCTGCTCAGCCTTCTCTGTTTCATCCACAAGCCTCAAGGCACTTCATGAAAGCCAGAGCTGGGATTAAATGCAGCCCTGGTTCCCACCTCAGTGATCTGTCTGCTGGACCACATCACTAGAGGCACATACAAATATCCTTGTTTGTGCAAAACATTGCAGGGACACCTGAAGATTCAGACGAGCGGGAGTCCAGAAAACAGGTGAGAGAGGAAGGAAATACCACCAAAATTTGGACAAGAAGTGACAGTAATTGGGGTTCAAAGACAACTATCGCATACCCTCCTCACTTCCAGGCATTGCTCAAAAGCTGTTAAAGCAGATAAGAGCTGAATTCAAACTCAGAATAGATTGAATAGTTCAGTATTAAATACAGAACAGTCTTTTGTTGCTCCCTCATGCCCAGCATGCACAGGCAAGAGTGAATGGGAACCTGCCTTTATGTCTTTCAACACCAGTCCTTCCAGTCCCTCACGGATAACTCGGGTAATCATATCTGCCAGATCTGAAGCTTTCTGGAAAAGAAAAAGATTAATGGTAAGCTTAAACATATGAAAGAGGCTGTGCTCATGGGGTTTTCCATTTGGAGCAGTAAGGTACAGAAAGGGAATGGCTGGTTACTAAAAACAAACAAAAACCCAACACACCACACACAAAATGCAACTTACAAGCAAAAAAAAAAATCCCATCTCTGAGATAGCCATACAGTTTTTGGTACTTGCTTTCTTCTCTATCTAAATGCCTTGGGCCCTATGCTTTCTTCTTTATCCCAAAACAATTTCTCTGCCCCAAACATCCAAATGTTCTCCAGTAAAATCAAGGTACTCCAGAAAATAGTAGTAATGGGGAAAAAGACAGGACATGGGGTTTGCGCAGTGCATAATAACTCAAAGCAAAATTGAGCATGCTTCTGTCTAAAAGCAGTTTTTAGTGATCACGATATAGCTACAGAAGAAGAAAAAAAAAAAAAAAGGCAGGACTGCATATCACTGAAAGCTGCCAGGTTGTGTCCTGGAAGCAGTCTAGCTCACTTCAATCTTACTTCAGTCTTCTCCATATAACCCCAGGTATTGCCACGTGCGCTATTTTATTTAACTCACTGTGACATGCTTCATCTCTGAGAAGAGGATCCGGTTGGGGATTTCAACCATGTTATCGTGGAGAAACTTGCGACGCTCACACAGGGGCCTAGAGCAGAGTATAGGTAATTATGGGCACACAGCCAATTCCACCATGAAGTACTGGCTGAGTGAACACCAAAAAATAGCTATTTAAACAACTAAATGATTTCTCCTACAGATAGGGTTCCAGAAAGGACTATCAATTCTTTATCAGTTCTCTAGGAAGTTATAAACCAGAAATTTTATGTTAAGCATGTATTTTGTTTCAGAGGACACAGGATGAGCTATATACTGAATCATGCTGAGTTCAGCTGAATGCAGTTGCTCCTGCTATTTTGAAACTGCAGCACAAGGTGGGGCTCCAGATAGTGATGCTCTCATTTACAGCTTTATCACTACAACCATTTCCCCATGCTGTCTTAATTTGAAAGGGGTAAAATGGCAAGTAATAACTGTCAACATGAACTGTTCCCTTTGCAGTGGCAGTGTATTCCAACAAGTTCCTGCTGGGAAATCTGTCAGATTGTTCTCACACTATGCAAGACACATACCTGTCCATCAGGCTGACATCATTGAAATAGATGCAATCAAACACAAACAGGCAAACATTGGCATCTTGGAAGGCAGCTTTCTGTAAAACAGTATCAATTAAAAATATCTGCAGCAGTAGCAAGCAGCAAAATTGAGGTATGAAAAAAGAAAAAAAAAAAAAAAAAAAACAATCCAGAAACAAAAGGATGTATTTTTCTCCCCATAACCTGCTAGTGCTAATAAGCATAGGCTCCTA
>VZSV01000203.1:1072985-1125794 GCA_013398735.1 Nothocercus julius | reverse complement strand
AGGGGGGTTGGACTAGATGATCTGTAGAGGTCCCTTCCAACCTTAAGCATTCTATGATTCTATGATTCTATATATAGCTTATTCCCACCCTATATTTAGCTTTTTTAGTTTATTCTTTCTGTGACTTTTAAGTTGCTACAATTCTGTGTGAGCTCTGAACCTCCTACTAAATTAATGGAAGCTCTGAGTAGATCTTCAGACTCTGACTGTAGTGCTGTTTCTTTGGCTGGTGTTCAAATAACCACATCCTTACAGGAAACCTGTGTTCTAGCTAATGTGAAGGGACAAAGCTTCCTCCTCTGCATGCAAAATGAGCGCCAAAAAGTCATTGAGTAAATGCTTCCAAACTATGCCAGATTCTCTCAGGACGCATGTCACAAAGCAGTATGTAACTGCTCCACGCTTAAGGCTTTGCTCATAAACATGCTTAACCTCCTGTTTAATGGAAATGGAAGGTTAATTCAGTGAATGTTTGCTCACTTTCTGCATGTAAATAGCAATCTAGATGGTGTTGACAGGTCCTTCGAAAGGGGTTGTCTAATACTAGAGCTCTGTTCTGTATAAATGCTCCCCCCAGCAACCCTCCTACAAATTAAGAGGCTGCTACTGCTTTTCTGTGTATTAAACTTGTCAAGGATTTCTCTTTTCCAGCTTGGAGAATGGGATCAGACTGAGAGTCCTACTTTAGTCTGCCCCTGCTTCAGATTAAAAACCTTCATGACAATCATGTCCTTAACTCTTTCAGGCACCAGCGCAGAGATTCTCGTTGCTTTCTTACCTGCCCCTGGAGTGGCTGCATAACTTAAATCATCAAGTTATTCTTGCAAACAGTTCTCCCTTTTCATTTTAATACTTCAAAGAATTACTGGGGCTCATAATATTGATCTATTCACTTCCTATCCTTTTATAGCTGCCTATATAACTTCAGATCTTTAAATCTGACAACTATGTCCCCAAGATGACAGTTCTTAATATTTAAATGATTGCTACCTTCCATCAAAAGATCTAGCATTAAAATAGGAAATACAGTGCAAAAGCAGTAAAATAGTATGTGTATGGATTAATTTCAGACTACCCTTTAAGTGTAAAACCAATGTGTGGGATATAACTTGATGTTTAGCTAAAACCGGATCAAAGTTCTATGAGAAATCACCTTGAAATAGTGTCAACTAGAAGTAAAAGTCCAAATTTCATGTACTTAATATATAAAAAAAATGCATAGGAGTTATTTCAGTCAGAACTAGAGGTTTATGCATTTATGTAGATACCATAAAGACATAAGGTTTACTGGAAAGCTAGAAACAGCAGTTAACATATTACGCCTTTTGGTAACACTCTTTACTCTCTGTCGAGCAATATTGCCCTTCTTTTTTTCCCCCATTTGTAATGGGGTTGTACTTTCCTGCTAAAGGACTGTGGAAAGTTTTGGGATATATTTTTTTGGAAATACCAACAGAATTCATTGCTATTCCACTTCCTGCCCTGCCGATCACCAAAGAAATTGTTAATGCAATTTTAATGTATAAGTCTACCTTTCTCTCAAGCTCTGGGACAAAGATTCTCTGAAGTGCTTTAGATCACACTGTCTTATCTTGCATGTATTGCATTTTTTAAAAAGCTGTAAGAAAACTCTGCTCTCTAATGTAAACCGTACATTACCTAGCTTTGCAATCTAATCCAGTTTGAAAGCTGCTGATTTGATAACTGTGCATGCAGGGTCTTTTTGTCATGTACATCGCACTACATATTCATAAGGCAATTAAATACTATGGAAGGGCAAATATTCAGGTTTACTCCCTTCTTTTCTCCTCTTTTTCCTATGGAGCAGTTCCTCAAGTGATAGGAGGTTCGTCAAAAAAACCCGTGCCAGGTGCCCCTGCTTATGATAAGTAGCTTTGCTGCTAGGATTGCAGCCTGTCATGAAACTGATACAGAGTCTCTTCCTCTGGATCGGTTAAGAGCTGTAGTTTTGCTGAATGTGTTACCCAGAGCGTCTGACTTTTGGTTTGACATGTTTGTCCATTTCTTTGTTAGCCCACATAGCAGCAAAGCCCTTATCCAGCTTCATGTGTTTGCTGTGGCTTCCTAGTGCAAATGTCAAATGACATTGAGATATATATATTTTACGGGGAAAACGCGCATGAAAATCGAATGCAGAAGTCTTTGGATTTGGGCAACTTCCAGAGGATGAGCTTCCAAATTTCTGTGCTGTGAGGCAGTTTCTTTTTAACAGTCTCCTTGCTCACCTGGTGGTCAAATCTCCTGATATTAAATGGTAAATATATGCCAGTCCTACATCTATCATCTAAAATGTGCTTTGGTTGTGTGCTGATTGTGTGGATTGGGTGCATTAGGTGTTTGCATTTATTTGAAACCGTGTTTCATAAATCTGATGCTTGTATTCTGTGTAAAGGAAAGATATTTGAACAATTTGTATTTCCGTGGTGTCTCAGATGGCTAACTCAACTTAGAAGAGCTGGTTCTGAAGCTGCAGCCTTGAAGTTCTGAGTCAATTTCCAATGCACAGCTTTGCGGAGATACTTCAGTGACCTCACATGAAACTTTAGGTTTTGGTAGCCACTAAGTTCTGCAGGAAGCCAAGTGCCTGCCTAAGTGCTGTGCAGTGTGATCCACCACGCAGCGCTTAATGGCCCTCTGCTCTGATGGCAGATGCTCATGGCCTTTCCTGGAAGGATTTTTCCGTAGAACAGTGTAACAGGACTGTGCACACAACAGTTGTCTCACAGCTGCAGGTCCTTTTTCTGCACCCCTTTGTGGCCTGAGGATTCACTCTGTGAAGGCAGACATTGAACCTCAGTCCTGTCCTTGTCTGAACTATCAAAAGCTCTTCAGAAGTAGTTCTCATTAGGGCAAACCGGGAAAATAAAGTCCTCTTTAATTGCTGAGCTGACTTACCGAATAAAAGTAGTGTTGTGTCTATGCTGGTGTTGTCTTATTTGATGCATAGCATGAAAAATCTGCTTTACCTTGCTACCAACGGGGCTGCTGGGTAGAGGAGGGTGATTTAGCGGTGCAGCTCACTACCTTCCATGTGTAATCTGCCACTTGAAAAGCTGCTGGTAGTGTCAGGGTGGTCCTAAGCCACAGTAGGTAATTTTTCTTTCTTGTGCTATTGGTAGGAGAAGCTTTCATACTGAAACTGCTTCTTTGACCTTCATTCTGCAAGAACAGAAATTGTAGTCTTTATATGGCAAGGGAAGGGAACCTGCTTTTATCTTTCAAGGGCAGAAGTCTGCATCTCCAGAAGGCTTGTGCAGGCTCACGTAAGAGGAAAATAGTTTAAGCGCTGTACCACAGCGGAGGCCACTTGCTGTCTCTTTTCAGCTCGTTTGTCTTCTCTTCTCCTCCCCTTTTTATTTTCTCCTATCACTCTTTAACACTTTAGAAAACATTCTGATTTCTTTCTGAGTGTAAGAATGGTGGGTAGAAAGTGACAAGTTGATAACAGGGAGCAAAACATGGCTGTGGTCACGTCTTCTGTCAAATCAGTTCAGGTGCTAAGCAATTACGTGGTATCAAAATAGCGAGCATTGAAGCATTGGGATGATGCATCTCAATTTGTTTCAGTCTTGTGGAATGAACTCTCCTACTAGTTCAACTCAGCTCCTGAAATAAAGGCATCATCGTGCGTTTTCTTCTCTCCTGCCCCACTGCCTTGCTTCTGAGATCAGTCAGTTTTGGAAAACCAAAGGCTTCATGCTTGTGACATACTGACATTGTAAGAGATAAGGAATAAACAGGCCTGGAATCAGAGTCCAAGCCCACTCTCCTTGTGGTTGATGTGGGGCTAATATGTTTCTCTTTTTGGAGAGCTTCTTAGTTTGGAGGGTCAAACAAGTTCTGTACAGCAGTGGGATTTGAATGACTGGAATGTAGTGAAAGAGGGAGGGAAAGGCAGTATTCCCAGGCTACTGGGCAGGCTTTGTGCCAGCGCAGCTGTCTGTCTGCAGCCTTGTTCCTCACTGTGATCTTTTTTTGCTCCCTGACCTCTATTTTTCAACACAACAAGATGCCCTTTTGCCACAGGCAGTAGGTCAGTGCTCTCCATATTGTGTCCTTTAAAGAGACCTGTCATCCTGTGACATGGCCAGGCAAAGAGAAGCACTCTCCCGTTTCTTTCAGGATGGCAGGTGAACAGTCTGTAGCTTGTAGTGCTCTGGGCAAGAACAAGCTGTTTTTGATTAGAGCTGTGGTGTGTTGGTAAACTGGCAGTGTATGAGGGACAGCTTGAAACATTCAGATCCTCCAGGACTAGATAAGCATAATTGCATATTTGAAATTAGCAAAACTACAAGGATCAAAGCAATCTCCTGGATGGATGACTAGATCAAAGGGAAGACTTTAAAGGGAGAAAACATGGATGTTAAGTTCTCCATCTACACACTTATGAATACAAGATGCCAGCGGTAAAGAGGATATAGGAATAAAGGGAGCTATTGCACATTTCTCAGCAGGAAATAATTTGTGTCTGACTAGTTTGATTTTAAATTGTGATAAAATAACAGACATAAAACTCTAGCACAAACAAGGTGCTCAATTTGAAAGCTGAGTGTGAGTCTATGTTAGGATATAGGATCATAATCAGACCTTCTATAAATTTATGCAAAAGAGCAGTATCTTATTTTTCTCTGGTTAAAGAACAGATGCTGCCTGACTACGCAGAAAAGTGCAATGTATCCAAACTCTGTTGAGAGAAGAATACTACTTGGTCTCACTTTAAATCACTTTCTAATGTAGAATCAGGATAGAATCAGGAAATTTGAATCTTGGGCAGAGAAGGCTCAAGAAAGTGCATGGCAGACTGAGAACCGCACTACAGTGTGTTGGGAAATAGTAATCTGCTCAGGCTTGCCTTGGGTCCTGAAAGGATGTGATGATAGCTTTTAATACTGGTCAGCGTTACATAGCCTATGGGTATGGTTGTCCTGATTACAAATTGGCCATGATATTTTGACCAGGGTGAAAGTGGCAGCCAGCGGAACCGAGCTGTAATTTGAGAAGTGTCTCCAGAGTCTTTGTTTTGCTGTATGAATTGTCTTGTCATATCCTCAGGGACTGAACTCCCACGCTGACATGTGCATCCTGCTGCAAGTAACGCTAATGAACAAATACTCCTTCAGTTAAATGAGATGATGTTTTAGAGGATTGTAAAAGCAGCTTTCTGGGAGTCAGGAAATAAGGTGAGCAGCAGCTGACACAAGAAGAAGATGCAAATTGTAACTGCACATTCAGCCCATCACCCTCCCTTCTATCTGTGCTCTGTGTTTATGGATCTGAAGGTATTTAAAGAATTAGGCAGGCAACTCAGGATCTCAGTGTTGGGCTGGACAGGAGCTTGCCCATTGAAATCCTCTTGTCAGTTTGGACCTCTCTGTCTTGTCCCATAGCTTAGCAGTGAAAATATGGAAGCTTGGAAAAAACGAAGAGGACTGGCTAACCTTTGTGGAGGAGTACTTGGAACATGTGCGGAGTTGGTGTTACCCCCTTGCTACAACTGCCTTTTCTGCCTGAGGCTTTCCTTAATTACACTTTGGGCAAGAGACAGGAAAGAAACATCCAAAAGAGCAGCCAGCTCCCTGCTGCCTGGCTCTTCTTTTTTGAGCAGATAGACCTGAGGGAGAGAAAACATCTTTCATTGTATGCTGCTGTTTTCCCAAATTCTGAAATCAGTTAACTGCCAAGTGCTTTCTAATCCAACCAAATCAATTTGCAAACTTTCATTAATACTATCAGGTAATCTGCAAGCTGTTTACCCCCTGCCTTATTGGAAGGGCCATTAATACGCAGGATAATGCATACCTCAGGGAAGACAGACATTAAGTTAATAATTAATGATTACAGAGGCCTTGAGGCAACTGAACACATTTACCTTTGTGAAGTTATTGAAATTGCACTGCTCTAATTCCAGCTAGCTCCCTGCAGTAGGTACTCAGTGCTGGATAGGAGCCCAGCTGCAAAATAGATGCTCTCACTGTGAATGGCAACATATACTGTGTTCTCGAACTGCCAGGCTTGTCTGTTAGGTGTTAGCAAGGTGCTCTGCAGGTGCCTGTGTCGTTGGAGCCCACTGCACGCCAGCTGTAGGTGTTGAAGGGGCAGGCCTGTGGCACGGATGTGATGTCAAGTGCTGATGTCTGCACTGAGGTCACTGCGCAGTAGCTGCACAATCTCAAAACAGGCTTTGTAGGAAGGAGCATGTTGCCTGGTGGACCCTGTGAGGGAAGAGCATGCAACCCAAACACCAGCCCCGATCAGCTGGCTGTGGAGCTGGTTCTTTCATGGAGCTGTGATTCTTTGAGGGATATGGTTACAGAGATGCTGCATGGCTTTAAGGCAAAAAGAAATCTTGTGATGTGTGTTGCATGCCTAAGCCTGAGACACCAGGACGTTGGTTGGCAGCTCTTGGGTATGGTATGCTTGGCGTTCACCATTTCTGCATTTCACCACTTGCACAGTCCATATAAAGTAATGGTGTGTATTCATCTAAAAGCCTCAGCTTTCCTTTCCTTAGCATGTCGTCTAACTTTTCTTCCCTTCTTTCTGCTCCATCTACAGTTTTGTCCAGTCCCTCCTTGCTAGCCCTGCTGAGAATTTCCCTGAGCATATTCCCATTCCAAGAGAGTCACAGGGCCCTCTTGTAGAAGAACCTTAGCAGGGGCATCTCTGTATGTGAGGGGAGCTGCTTTGGGTGAAGATACCTAGATTTGGGGCTCCTTGAGTAACTTACCCACATTTGGATGAGTTTTTGCTAAAACTAGCTTGTGTAAAATGGCACTGGGTGGGCTACCCTGTGGCAAAGGTCAGCCCTGATTTAAGACCCTCCTGTTCAGACAGGTCTGATTGGAATGTGTGTTTAATTCTGTTTAGGCCTAGCTGTTTTCCACTCAGTTCCTCTTCTCTCTGTCTGGCTGTGAGAACAGCTACTCCTAGCTCCTCGTCTTTCATCCAGTCTGCTGGAGATAGAAGGTCTTTTCTGGCTCTGAGGTGTAATTTGTTTGAAGCTGTCCTTCCTTACTCATCAGTTTCAGTGATGTTAACGTGGTGCTTAAGCTAGTTCTTTTATTAAGTTTCAGGGGTTTTGTGTTCCACAATCCAATTTTGCATTATTGATGAAGTCTTGAGCAGGGGATTACTTGAGACATGAGCTTTCTGGCATATTAGTCATACCTGAGTTGTATTTTTCAGAGGAAGCTGGTCTCTTATTTAGGCCAGATACACGTGTGCCTGGCTGTTCTTGTTCCTGTGCAGCGCTGGGATTACTGGTGCCAGGCATAATTGCAGGTGTGGGGAACAGAGGGGAGGGTGAGCAAGGAGCTGAGGGGGAGCAGTGGGCAGGCAGAGGGCCCCTCGCTGACAAGATGCCCTCCTGCAGAACCTGTCCAAGAGGAGCAGAACAGGCCCAGTGACAGCAACCAGGGGCTGGTGCAGCCCGGAGATCAGCGGACAAGTCCATAGCCATGAGGCAGGTGTGAGGAGGAGCAAGCAGGGGAGAGCTGCAGCAGCCTGCAGGGCACGAGCACTTTCTGGAGGCTGGACAGCATCTCCCGCAGGGAGAGGAGGTCGGTCTGGAGGTGTAGGGTGCTCCTAAGTGAAGGGGGAAGGAGGTTGTGAAATCTGTGGGTACACTCAAGGCTCTGACACATGGTTCCTAAGTCATGTGGGTCTTCCTATGGATGGGTGTGCTCAATAACATGGAACCACAATGATTTTCCTGGGCCACAAGTCTAAAAAAGTAATAGAACAGATTCTGTTTTTCAGAGACCTCAGCAAAATGATCTTGCAGGCCTTGGAACTAGGGGCAGCCTTACTTAATCTGTTGGCTCACTGATACACACCTGGGATTTAAAAATGAGATTCTGTGCAGCCTTCCATCTTCATAGTAAGGCAGGGTATATCTTTCCTGAATCCTTACCAGAAACACAGATCTACAATTGTGGACTTGTGTGTAAAATAACACCAGGCAGAAAGCCACAACCCTATTAAAGCTCTTGCTGTCTTTGTTGCAAAAGGAAGGAAATACTTCTTTTCTTCAACAAGTTCATGTCTCAGATTGTTCATGTTTAATTTATGTATTTTTATAACCACTGTAGAACTGTCAGAAACAAGGTATTGACAACTCCAATGTTCAACTCAGTTGTACAGCAGTTCTTTCCTCTGAGGGGTTCTCAGCAGAGTCTGCAGAGTTGTGCAGTGAAGTGTGACTTGTATGTAGTCTGGTTTTGCTTTCCTTGACTTGTCTATTACCACTTGGGTGGGATGGAGAGGATGGAGTGCTGGTACCCTGTGGGCATGCTCCTGGGGGTGATATTACATCCACATTTCTGGCTCAGTCCCCCCTTTCCAGATTGCCTGTAGCACATGCCTTGCTGCAGTGTCTGAGTGCCTTCCAGCTGCACCATGAAGACTGGAATCTCAAGCTCCTTCATTTTATTTTTTTCCTGTTGATCCTCTCTCCTGTTATGAGGGTGGAGGGGGTAGAGGGAAATTAAAAACCTTTAAAATTGCATTCTGCTGCGCAGTGTCCTGATGGTTAGAATGAAGACACACAGCAAGTCTGGTGTCGATGAGAAAGGAGACCTTCACCCTGCAGTGACAGTCTTCTCCTCCTGAACTGATCCACAAAAATGGTGTGTCCAGAAGCTGTCCCCGCCACGTGTGGCTCTAATCCAGATAGTGAAGTGTCTTAGAGCTTAGCGGGGTGCCCAGGTCCCCATCAGAGCCCGTCCCAGTTTCCCAGTCTGGGTGGCTGGATGCAGCCCTGCATTCACAGTGAGCACCCCTGCACATGTAGCTGCTGCAGTTCCCCTCGTGCCTGCATTAACATTGACACACTCACATTTCTTTTACAAATCACATGCTTCAAGTCTTTTACTCCTTTCTCCTTCCCCTTGCCTAGCCTCTGTTGTAGACGGCTAGTTCTGTAAGCCCTGTTAGTCTCATTCTGAAACTCTTGAGGGCTATATGACTTGATAAAACACCATATAAATTGGAGTGGCTGTTGATTTTTGTAGCCTTTCTTATGAGACAATTGTGTTTCCAATTAGGAATTTCCTTCTCTTACACATACAACATGTTTTTTTCTTTGCTATATTTCTTAAAATGCCTGCCATGTGCTGGTAAGTGCTGTGCTAGACCTTTTCTCCTGATGTCTGTGTACAGGCCAAAGAGTGCAATGGAACAGCAGATTCTTCAGCAGCCATTCCTGGTCATTTAAAACGCTGATCCCAGACTGTGTTCCTTCTCCCTAGCAGCTATGGTGATGCGCAGAAAATTCAGTCGTGAAGGTGCTGGGACTCTGCTGAACGGGGAGTGATTTGATATCTCAGCAAGCCCTTGGGGTGAGAAGGCAGATCAGCAGTGGCAGGAGTGCTGGGAAGTGCTGGTAGCAGCCGGCTGTTTCTGTGCGTAGTATCTCCTTGGAAATCACAGTGCTTCCAAACTCCTCTGGAAGGCCTGATGTGAAGGGAAGGATCCCCATTTGGGATCCCACAGAGCCAGATATTGCTTGATTTGAGGAATAGGAAGCAGGGTAAGCGAGCAGGGCCCATTTCAGTATTCACCGGCCTCTGTCACCCCGCTCAGAAATAAACAAAGGATCACTGATACTTTTGTTAAACCTTTTTTTTCAGTTCTATGTGTGTGTTCAAGAGACTTGATTAGACATCATTCATTTGACTAGGCTATGCTGAGGTTGCAGAGTTCCCTCTCACCCCATCCTGAACAGAGAGAAAAATGTGATCTGTTTTGTTCACATGGGTTCTATCTGGGGGGCCTAAAGTGGTCTTCTGTCTTTTAAAAATGAGTAGCTAACAAAGCCTCTAAAGCAAGCCTTGCTGATGCATGCATATTCGTAAGGCTGGGAGAGAGGTGGTAAGAATCTCTTGCTTTCTAAAAACAGAGTAGGAGATAAAATTTACTCTGGAGTCCATAACATGCTCCAGCACACTTGTCCTCTAGTAGTGGCCTGTGCTAAAAGCACATAAATAAAATTGCTGATGCTGCTGTTAAGTATCAAGGTGATTACCTAGGATGGGGAGGAAGATATAACTAAAAATCTGAAGTAGCAGTTAATGCCATTCCCATTAAGTTACCAATCTTAAATACATGGCTTACTGCATCTCTAACTTTTATTGCTGTAAAATGGTACAAATTGCAGACTTAAGAGATCATTAGAATAATACACAATGGATTTATCTTCATGAATAAAAATGATGCAACACACACACACACACACACACACACAGAGCGCTTTTTTTTTTGTGGATAAGCAGATATAAGTCAAATCAAGAGTGACTGTATTCCTACATAGTGTTTCTTAAGAACAGGGAATCTACTTGTGCTCCAAAGGTTATACTATATATGCGGTTCAGACCGTTCCTTAATCTTTTTGATGGAAATAGTTTTTAAGATAAAAGATGAAGCTCTTCTGAGAATATTTTACCCTTCCCTGGTGACAAATCAAGAAAATGTTTTGTGCTGATTAAGTCACAGTCAGAAGGTCAGCGGTCTCAGTGAACTGATTTAGAAGCCTCTTAAATAAATCACCTCTTGCTTTCTCCCTGTCCATTACTCATTCAGCTCTGCACCTGCCCTGGAGCTGTGGGCAGGGCTTTGTATTCTGTACCTCAGCTGCAGCTCCCCGGGGCTGCTGTGGAAGCTCCATTGGCAAAAATTTCAGGTGCTGATGGTCTGTCAGCAACCTGACAGAGCAGTTCCTGTTGTGGCCCGTGTTTCCCTGCAGAATGGGAAGGGAGCACAGGCTGTTCTCGTTGGGGAGGGTTAGGTTTCCTTTCCCTTTGAGCTGGTCATGTTAATTGAAGCTATTTGAGCTTTTAGATTGGATCAGACTTCAAGATGCAGTGAAACTGTGCGGGTTCTCATTGCAGCATGGCTGAAGAAAGTGCCCAAATTGCCACAGAGTGTCTTGTTATCCCAAGCAAGTCTAAAGACCATGTGCCTCTGTTCTGCTTCGTTTCTGTCCATTCAAGAGAGAATGTGTATGTTCCCCCTTCTCCGTAGCTCTGTATAGGGGACAGCTTTCAGGTTGTAATTTTGTGAGTCTACTCTGGATCTGGTGCAAATAAAGCAAATAGTCAAATCAGCAAGATGGCACTGCAGAGATTCTTTGCCAGCATGAGCCCTTAGTGTGCTGGTACAGCTTTCCGTGTGCTGCCGGCTGACAGACTGTCTAGCACTGAACACAGTTGCATAATATGACTTCTTGGGCCAGGCAGGGCCAGGCTTTGCGTCCTTTCTCCCCTTTCACGCTGGGTAAACAAGGTGCTAGCAAGGAGACACCACTGTTGCACGCCCCAGGAGGGAAATTCTTAAAGGCTAAGGGGTCCATGTAGTCATATACAGTGACCCCCAAAAGCATCAGGAGGTAGGAGAATGCAAGAAAGGACTGTTGTAAAGGTCTGTGACATATTAGCATGAAGAGACATTAGTCAAGCAAAAATTCTGCTGCCATCAGTAACATTTTTGAACAAATCTTTCCAGATCAGGTGCTTTAGACCAGATCAGGGCTCTGCATCATCTGGCCATTACAACTTTTGATACGGAGCCAGCTTCAGCCTCTCATGAATCAGAGATTTGGTTAGCGAGGATCTGAAAAGCCTTTGTGTTGTTTTCTAAGTGGAAAAGATGCATCATCAGTGCTCGAGTTTCCCTTTTCTCCCATTTCCTAAAACAATAAATATTTCTTATAGATGTACCTAATGGTTTAAGCACAACCTGGCAGTTCTTGAAATATTTCCTTGCTTTAATCAGAATCCTGAAGCAAACAAGGAGGGAAATAAAAAGCCAATAATATGCTTGGTTGTGTGCACAAAAGCAGAATGAAATATATGAAGCTGGTAATGGCTCTGCTGTCACATCTTAAAAACATTTGCTTTGACTTGCGTAAGTGTCAATTCAGCTTGCACATGATACATAGCACTATGCATAGAGTTGCTGGCTTTTAAAATCAACTCTCAAGGAACGTAGAGATACTTTACATAGCTACTCTGTGTTGTAGGGTAATGATGTATATAACAGAGAAAGCTTTTTTCTTTAAAAGCTCAACGTTTAGCTGGAATTCTTTCTGCCCTGCCATTGCATCAAAGGAGGGGTGCAGAAGCTCAGCCTCAGCGCGATGAAAGGCAGACGCCTCTTGCCAAGGTTACAGCAAGCTCAGCCTCCCGTTCCTTTGCTAAGAAGGTGCGTTAAGCCAGGCCCTGCTTCAGCTCCACCACATGCATCATTTTCCACCCATGAAATATTCTTGGTAGTAGCTAGCTGGGCCAAGCAAAAACTCTAGGCACAGAGAAATGGCTGTAAGTTAATGCACCCTGCGCTGGGCAAGGTGGTTTACTTAACGACTGCTTCTCAAGACTTCACAGCCTCTAATTTTCTTGTCAGACTGCCTTGAACTTTATTTACTCTGGAGAGAATTGAGGAGGTGGCTTTGAGTGTCCTCTAAATACCCAATAGCAAGAGCTGGGCTGGGATGTGTGAATTGCGGGGGGACTTAAGTGACTGTTGCTGTACTTGTGACTCTTGGGTGAGGAAATCAGAAGCTAACAAAACCTCTAGAAAGGCTTTTTGACACTTTATTTACTCTGCCCAAGGTTGCTGAGGCTCACTCAGAAATGTGCTTCTGCAGATTGTTTAGTGCTTACAGTGCAATGGAGTTAAATGCTCTTGGGATTTGCCTTGTTGCTGGGAAAGCTGAGTAGGAAAGCAGGCTGCCTTGCAGGCTGATTCCGGCTTTCCTGGCTCTGAGCAGAGGGCTGGGCAGGCTCTGGCCGCAGTGCTGCTGCTCTGGGAGAGGGGAGTCAGCTCCCAGCATTAGCTGTTGTCCTGCAGTCTCCCATGTGTGGGAAGGGACATATGGCTGGACTTTCCCAGTGCCACTTTGCTCTGCGGGCAGTTTCAGGATGCCCAGACTGAACCTGCTCAAATCTTTCCTCTAAGAGACAGGGCACCAAGTCAGAAATAAGCAAGAGGGGCCATAGTCCAGGGAAGCAGCCAGGATATCAGCTGTTTGCTTTAAACTGGAATTTTGCCTTCCTAACACCAGGCTTCCCTCCTCTCCAGACTGCCCCTGCATCTTCAAACAGGGCTTGCCCTGTGGATGGAGGGCGCATTATGAAAGGCTGTCATGGCATCCTCTGTACCTTTGCTTTAAGTATCTATGAATCAAATGAGATTTTTTTTCCTTCAGCATTGTTTCTAAGGGAGGTTCACCCTTCCCTGCTCTCAGATGGAGGATCTTGACCTCCAGAAAAAATAATCGATATTAATATGGATCCTTAGTCATGTTCACTCCCCCAGCTAATGTGGCACTCAGTAGAAATATAGCTGAGCCCCTTCGTAAGTCAGGAAGGGAGCGGCCGGGAGCTACGTGAGAGCAATTGAGCAGTGAGATTCTACAGGAGCCCAGGATGTTTTAAGGAGTCAAGGCCATGAAGAGTGATTGCAAAAGCTGTGTGATATTTCTAACCCTGCACGTTATCCCTTTCTCTGGATGTTGCTCGTGTGTGTCTAAAAATTTAGTTTAAAGGCAGTTTTCTTTTTTCCTTTTCTTTTTTTCCCCCCAGCTTTTCTCTCTAAATACAGGAAGGAAAATATCCCCTTTATCACTAGGTGAATCTGGAGTCCTTGTAGGCTTGGAAAATAGTTCCCTTCCTCATCAGAAATCATGAGGAAGTTCTGCAGTCAAGAAGGGTGTGTGTGACACTCAGCAACGGAGACGCTCTCAGCAGTGAAATCCTGCATGCAGCGCCTGAGCCAAGTCCCTCGGGGAGGCACGTTCCTGGGAGAACGTGCTTGTAACTAAATTCAGAGCCCCACAGCAGCCTTTGCAATTGCTTCCCAATAGCTGTTTCGCTCTGGGCTTTCTGAACATCAAGGTGGTATTTCAGACTTTCCAAATCAACTCTTGAGTAGCGAGCTTGGGATTCCTGACAGAACAAATCTTGCAGCTGCAAGATTTATAAGGCTAAAATCTGGAAGATCAGTTCTGATGCCCTGCCCTGCTACTGGCTTGGTGACCTTGGAGAAGTCCTGCTTGTGATGGAGTGTCAGAGATGAGGGCTTGAGACATTTCCATCATAAAAAAGTGCTTATGTAGGCTTAATAATCCAAGAAATTTTGTAATTTTTTATCTACTAGTACCTGGAACACAAAAATACCAAGAAAATTTGGCTGGCATCCCTATTCACTTAATCCTTTTCTCCTTGACAAAAGCTGTGAAATCTCTGTACTGGGGCTTCTTCTCCAAGGGAAGTCTGGCTCTTAGTACATTAAGAAGCAATTTAATATTGAATGCACACTGAAGAATCATGGAGTTCTTGACCAGAAAGGGAACACGAATAAATAAAGCAAACACCTATCTATACCGCAGTCTCATCTCAAATTCCCTTAAAAAGAAATAAATAAAACAAAGCTGATAGCACATCTTCCTGCTTGAGGAATTCCTGCTGCTGTATCCCTGTATAAATGCAAAATAAGCCAAGCAATAAACAGTCTTTTGGTGATCTGCTGCACTGTTGACAGCCTTGTGGGGTTGAGTCCTTCTGCCCTGGGTGAAGGGATGGTGTCCCTCTCTGTCCTGTGAAGCCAAATGCCTCAGGAAGGTGTTACCTGCAATTTCTCTCAGCTTATTTTATACGAATAGTAAGTGTGCTGATAGCTGGATGTTGTTATTTTACTTTCTAGCAGCCATTGTCTGTGAGATGCTTTTCAAGCAGATTGCTGGGGGAGGAGACTCCCTTTGCAGGAGAGAGCCCAGTTTGGGAGACAAATGTTAAACCTTCATCCTCACTGTGTCAGCTTTGAAGATAACGGAGCATCTCTGCATGTCGACATCGCTGAGCTCTGCCTGTTCCACCCTGCTCCCCTTAGTTACTTGTCATATCTGCAGGTAACAGCTGGATAAATAAAGCTCATATGCTAATGGTAGGATTACAATCTTATTATGCTCTGCTCTCAGCAACATGAGTTGAAATTATAGCCATTCCTTTTTCAAGTCTGAAGATTCACTCAGTTTAACAGGAATGGAAAGCTGGAATTTGATCTCCCAGGTTCTGAAACTTGTGCAAAAATCTTTCGGGTTGGCAAGAGAGGAATTCTGCATTTCAGAGCTTTTCTTGGTTCCTATCTCAGTTTTTATAGGTGTAGTAAAACTGCCCACCACATATGACTGTGGAGACAGAATCAAACTCTGCTGACAGGTAGAGAAATGTGGCTCTCAGCCCTCTCCCCCGGGGCTGGATCTCTCTAGCACTAGATAACTGCCATGGAGACAGTGCTTTTCCCTCCCTCTTCCTATCTGTGGGCAGATACAAATTGTCCCACCATGCTCTGTGGGTTTAACTTCATTACAAAAGTGTCCCTGCTGCAAGCGAGTGCCCTTCACAGGTGCAAAGGAAGAAAAATGTGTCTGAAATAGCCCATCTGGTACATGCATTTTGATGACTTCCCCCATTCCATTTCACTGCCCTCATTACTAAATGCCCAAATGCTGCTAACAGTCCGTTCACCTAATAATGGTGCTGCTTCATCAAGTTCAGCCTCCATTAGAGGAAAAAGCAAGGAAGATTCTTTCTTCTTTTGACGAGGAGAGGGTGGCACGTTCGGACCCTGCGGAGGGGAGGGAAGAGAAGCCTAGGTCAAGAGATACCAGGTTTTTGCTCCTCTGCCAGAGCAGTGGTAGCACCTCTAGAGCAGGCAGTGCAAGAAAACTGCTTGACCACCCGTGTGCCGAAGGCAAATCGCAAGTTCTCTGCACAGTGGCAAGGCAGATGAGCTGGCAGGTTCCTCTGCTCTTTTGCAGGACTGTAAAACCCCAGTTGCTTTGGAACGTGCACATGCTCTCTGTCCAGGAAACACAGAAAGATTGAGGTTTGTGTGTGGAGTTGCAGCCGTTTGGAAGCTGGTTAGATGGGCTGATGAATTTAAAACTGGCATCACAGAAGTTACAATCCCAGACTAAGGGTTAGAGCTGGTCTAAAGGAGGAAATTAGTTGTTTACACGGTCCAAAAGCTGCTTAGGTGAACTAACAGGCTTTCAGTAATGCTGGGATCTAAAGCAGCCAGAAGCATGAGCACTAGCATGATATCATTAGCTGAAAAAGCAGCCTCAGCATTCGATTTAATGTCTTTATGAAGGAGGCAATAGAGTCAGAACTGATGTGGGACCATTGGAATCAAATTGTACTTGACAGGGAAACATGGTCTAAATTTCTCCCCCACTGTGCTGTAATTTTTTGGTTTATTAGAACCATTGAAGGTTGGCTCTGTCTTGCCTAGCTGGCAGGAATTCTCATTTCACCTTCCTCGTGGTCCTCTCCCTCTGATGCTCATGCTTGGATTTTGCTGATGCTTCCCCAGCCCCTTTAGGACCGTATCCTCCCTCCCCTTCAACTTCAGCACTGAGACAGATTGTTTTTCAACTCCAGATGGCAGATGTGCTGCATCACGCTGTCCTGGTGCTGAGGTGCTGCCTTGGCAATGCAGCCGGGGCCTTGGACAGCCTTGTCCCCTTACACAGCGATGCGCCGGTCAGCCCCGGCCTGCGCCAGCTTCCTCAGTGGCAGTGCAACAACCCCACGTACATCATCATTCTGCACACCTAAGCAGCAGGAATATCCTCAAAGTTTAGGTACTTCTTCAGGTGCCACCATCTACTGCCTGATCCATTGCTGTCTGCGTTTCTTTGGGCTTGATGACTTTTCCTGCAAAAAGAATTGAAGAGGCTGCAGTTTTCCCACGCGTTGTGAGGCTCTGTAAGCAGCGTGGGTACTTTCTGCCTGAAGGATTAGTGCCTGTTGAACGGTGCTGGAGGAAGAGGAACAGCTAGCTGTGCCCGTGAGCGTCTAGCAGAAGGGACATGGCCCAGCCCACGTAGGCAGCATCGTTCTGCAGGAGTCAGCTCGGTTACTGCTCCAGGCAGTGGTTTGGCCCTACGTTTCAGACTCTCCTGCCGACTGCACATCCTCAGGATTCCCCGGGAAAGGCAAGGCAGGTCCAAGGAGATACTTTTGGTGGTACGGAGAGGGAGGAGAAATTTGGAAGGGAAGAAACTTGATGCAAGTCCCATCATGTTGAGTTTCTTTGCTGTTTGCAGAACAGGCAGGATGAAGGCACAGGGCCAGGAACACCACTGGTGGGGCTCTTGATATATTCAGTGATAATACTATTTACGGAATATCCTGCATTTCTTGCGGGTTTCACAGGCATTGCTGCGCTGAGCCAGACACACAGATAGGCGAGGGGAAACCTTGGCCACCATCACATGGTGGCCTGGTCAGCAGGAGAATCACAGAATCACAGAAGGGTTGAGTTTGGAAGGACGTCTAGAGATCACCTAGTCCACCCCCCTTGCTCCAGCAGGGACACCTAGAGCACGGGGCACAGGGCGCCATCCAGGTGGATTTTGAGGGTCTCCGGAGACGGAGACTCCACAACCTCTCTGGGCAGCCTGTGCCAGGGCTCTGGCACCCTCAAGTGAAGAAGTTCTTCCTTACATGGAGATGGAATTTCCTGTGTTTCAGTTTGTACCCTTTACCCCTTGTCCTGTCACTGGCCACCACCGAGAAGAGTTTGGCCGCATCTTTCATTGCATTCACCCCTCAGGTATTTATACATATTGAGAATGGTGCCCACGGACAGCAGCTTAGACACACTGGGGAGGAGAGAAGAGCCAGTCCTGACAAAACAGCGCCCTGACACAGCTTGGCAGGCCAGAGGATACTGGAGTCCCTCCCCAGCAGAGCTTTTGAAAACTTGCTGAAATCTTTGTCATTTTGTCTTAATAATGATGGGCAGTGGTGCCATAATGCAACAAAGGTTTAAGAAAGCAGTGTTGTACAAAACAACAATAAGCAAAGGTTGTTCATTGTCAAGATAATGCTATCAAGATAAGAGTAGTTGCGATGCACTGGAAAATGGAAGAAGTAGCAATTATCTTCTAAAGGAGCCTCTGTTCTCCCACATGCTCCTTTCACAGTCAGTCTGGGGTGTTGTCCTGTAATGTGTTTCAACATTAGTAAATATATATATATATATATTTATGGAAACTTTTTTACATGTGGTAATTGTGGTCATTATAACATATAAGAAATTTCCATAGTTTTTTTTTTTTTTCTTTCCCCTCTTCTTTTTTCTACAAATGGTTTAACACTTTAATGAGCTCATGTTCATTCATGTGCCTGCAGAGTAGCCCTCAGTGGTAAGTTGGTTTGAGTGTGTAAAGGGCTTTGTATGAGAAAATTACAAGGTCTTTTACAAGGTAATGCCAGTTTTTCCAGTTTCCAAAGTATGACAGCTAAATATTCTTGTCTTGTTAGTGTCTATACAGTGAATGATTTATGCTGTTCCTGCTTTGTTCACTCCTACCTTTGTCGTTGCATGCATGCATGCACACAAGTCTGCTTCAGAAATTTCTGCCGAGCTCCTTACAGCTAAAAGCCATTAGAGCCACCACAGGGTAGGTGACTTTCTCCTGATTCCTGCTCCACGTTCCGTGACTTCTGCTGTCCTGTAGCCAGCTAGGACAGGAGCCAGGTGACAGGAGCCAGGTCCTGGTGGGCCGATGGGCCCAGCAGCAAGCCAGTGTGCCCAAAGGGCACATTGGAGTCTATGTAGGATAAGTCTAGATGCCTTGGTCACCCAAGGGCGCTGTTTGTGGTAACTCTGAGAGGTCTTGGGGGAAAAAAAAGAGGACTAGAAAAAGAGGATGAGGAAAAGATGGGCAGAAAAGCCCATCTGATGCTCAGGAGTATACAGCAGACATGAGTCATGTGCAAGTCTCCCCCAAGGGAGGTCGTGATGAGCCTTTCAGCTCTTTGCCGCCATGCCTAATGCTCCTGTGATCCCTCCTGCTGCCCCCAAACGCAGCTCCAGGGTTTCCCATGAGGGTGCAGGCAAAATGGTCCCTGCTGCAGCCCAGCTCTCCCAGGAAAGCACGGGTATGATTAATAACAGTGCAACCCTCTGTGCATAGAGCAAATTGCCAGCGTATCCCCCGTGCTGCCCAGTGCTGCTCTGGACCAAACAGGCCCTTGTTCCTCTCCTGGTGGACCTGACCAGGTTTGAGAGGCTGTGAAAGATGGTGAGAGAGTGGGAGCTGTTGGAATTAAGGCCTGTCCTTGTAGCTTGCTCATGAACAAGGACTAGTTGCTCAGAAGGCACTTGGGGCTCCCTGTTGCATGTGTTGTCACTGCGCAGAGCACATCCCTTGCAACTGCACTAACTGGTACCTTGGTTCCAACGCCCTGACCTTCACCAGCCAAGTAATTTACTGTCGTTTCCTCCTCTCCCTTCTTCCCTACCCTGGCAATAACTGTGCGTGCACATAAAAGCTTAGTGAATGCTAATCAGGATAAATGTAATGGCGTTTCTAGCCCTGTGAACACATGCTTTATGACTATTGTGGGGTTTGGTTTTTGTGTTTTTTGTTTTTTTAAAAAAAAAAAGTCCCACGGGGTTTCTGCTAACATAATTGTGTTGAGCAAACTTGAAATATTTGAAAGCTTTTAAGTGCCTGTTATATATACATCCAGGGTTTGTCTTGGCACATGCTAGGTTGCAATAGACATTTTCCAATTAAGTGAAACAGCGCTGAGGATAATGGGTTTATGGAAATGGAAGAGCCATGCTGGAGGGAGATGGAAAGCCAAAAAGCATTAATCTTAATAGGATCCTTTTTTTTTTTTTTCTTTTTTGGTTTGCTTTTCCTTTAACCTTCAATTTCTTCAGGCATGTCCCTGATTCTACAGTGACATGTTCCATATCTGAAAAATCTGGTACTTTTTTTTTTTCTAGCTCATTTCAAATTTGTCTTCTCTCTGATTTCTTTTTCTTCCCCTTTTCCTACAAGAAATCATCCATGCCATCCTTTTTATGATACTGGAGCCTCATGCACGTATACTGTCATCTGTCACTTCAACTGTGAGCGCAGTGTGGGAAATGGGGAATTTGCAGCCTTCTGCTCTGGAAGGTAAAGTTATCCTCCAAGGAGGCAAACCCTCCCTCTCTGTCTGCCCAGAGAAGAGGAAAACCTCTGAGAGAGGTCTGGGCTCTGGTCCAGTTCTGCGGCCCAGTCCCCTTGGACCAGGCTTGTCCCTTCTGCGCTGTGTGTAACTAACTCCTTTAGATGGCTTCCCAGTGAGATAGGCAGAATCCAGGGTGGAACTGGTGCCTGTGACTGGCAGCATTTTATTCTGCCACAGTTTTTGTGTTGCGCCTGGCTGGGAAATGCCCATGGTGTGACACAGCCAGGAGGGTGTCGTGTCTCACACAGGGAGATGGCGGTGGGTTCTGCTGCCGGGGGTGTCACCTTTTGGCGTGATCTGGGAAGGGATCAAAGAGGAGTTTGACGCTTTGGACTAGGACTCTGAGGGTCTGGCCAAATATCCTGTAACTGGCTCTGGGGAAGAAAGTAGGGAGCATTCGACATGACACGTGGGAAGCGCAGTGCCATGTCCCATGTGCTTGACCTGCTGCTTTGCTCTGCCTCTCGGCTCTGCAGTCGTCTGATCTGCAAAACATTCCCAGTCCCCAGTCCAGCCCGGCTTTGCCATGACTGCGTAACTACCAGCATGGATTTCTGTGAGCTGCTTTATTGGACTACATCTCTCTATTTTTTTTTTTTTTTTTAAGTTACCTTCCAGTCCCTTTCCGTAAAATGGACAATGCCTCTTTAAATCCCCTCACTCTTTTACACTTGCGATTTTGCAGGAAACAGTACTTAGATCTTTAATCTGAAAACAAAAGAGCTCAGACTCTGCAGATGTATTTATCTTTGCCCAAATCAGAAGGGTTGGAGGCTTAGACACCACGAACATCTCCCTAGAGGTAGGTGCATTTCAATAGCGGATGAAGGGATCTATATATAACATTCAGGTTAGATACGCTTTTGCATGGGAATGGTCCCAAAGGTACTACATAATTCCACTCTATTGAGGTTCTAATACTGCACCTGTCACTGCGATGTCAGTGTGATATTCGAGCGGGTCACTGGGGAGACCATATTGATCCCATCTGTATACAGTTTACAGCATCCTGTGCATCCTTTTTGTCCAACACATCAGTCCTTGCCCAATTTTCCCCCTCCCCTAACAGCGAAATCTTTCATCCATGAGCCAAAGCAAAAGGGCTTCACCAGGTCTGATGTCCTGGGGAAATATGCTGGGCTGCTGCCATGAGTACAGAGACGGCTTCGACACCCAGAAGCTTTCAAGCAGCAAGGAGGATTAAAACAAGCAGCCACAGGCTTTGCTGTGACCTTTGGGTGTTTAAACACAGGCTCAGCCCAGCTTCGTGAATGCGAGTAGACTTCTGTCCTCTTTCCAGTCCAGCCTTCTCCTGGCACTGATCCATTTGAAATAATGGTTTGGGCTATGTTTTTAGATGGCTGTGTTGGAAAAGTAAAAAATAATGCTGTCGTTGAAGAACTTAGACCTTTATTTCCCCACAGAATTTTGTTTTCTCTCTGTTTTCATGCCCAGCCTCTGGCTGTCTTATGCACATTCTCAGTGTATTCTCCTGCATTTGTGTGTGTGTTACATGTGTGTGTAATGGTTTTAAAGGCTTCTTCCAAGCTATTCACCCACTAGAGGGTACTCCTGCTACATCAGAAATAGGCGTTTAGGGCTGAACTTGGTTCACAGTGTGTCCCTCTGCCTTTGCAGTTGACTGTTCATTGACAGCCCAGCCTGGACGTGTTCAGCACTGCTGCTTCTCCGCGTCAGCAGCCTGGAGCTGCCTCCCTGCTGGGTGGGCAGGTGCCTGAAGATGCTGTGGTGCCGTTTTTGCCTCTGCTGCTTCCAGCCCGGTGACTGCACAGCGCCTTGTGGACTTTGTCTGACCCTCTGGTGCTCAGCTTGGGGGCCTCAGGTTGGTGGCAGCCCCAGGGACTTTGCACCACGCTAATAGATTTTGGCTGGAAAACACTGTAATGTTGGAAACAGGACTGCTGAAACAGGATTGTTGCTGTGGGGTACAGCTTGAGTGCTGCTGTGTTTGGGGCATATTTTATTGGGATCGAGAAATGCGGACTTTTTACTGGCTACCCAATTTTTCAGTCAGGAGGTAATTTAGACCAGTGCAGTCTTAAACTCTGCCTGTGTTGTCTAGCAATGAATGGGAGGCTTCCTTAAGAACAGACTTACTTGGCTTTCGTCCTGCGAGACTGCAACGGCAGCCCTGGGAATGGCTGGAGCTCATGCTGCGGATCTCCTTCCTGCTGCGTGCCGGAGAGCTGGTGCTCAAGGCAGGCGGGCTGTGTGCGCCGGGGTTGATGCCGCGCCAGGGGCTGCGTTTGCGTCGCTGCGTGGCTTCAGCCTCCACAGCAGCACAGCTGGCACAAGAGATTCAGGATTCTCAGCTCTCCTCCAAGGATACGCCCCAGGTTCTTCCCTCCACGCCCCTCAGAGCAGGGCTGTTCCCAGTGCCTCGTTCCCCTGGCAGCATCTCCCCTTCACACCTCCCCACTCTGTAAAACCTTGGTGCTTTCCACCACTGCCTGCTCCTTGTGTTTTCTGAGCACGGCCCTGCTTCTCTGTGTTCATGCTGATTAAATGAGTAGGCAGGAATTACAGTCCACCATCCATCACCTGGAGTCAGCATCCTCTTGACCCAGGCAAGATGCAGGAGGTCAAAATCTCTCCTTCCCAGGCTGTTCCAAGCAGCCGGCTGCTGCTATCTGGCAGTGCAAATCCTGAGCTGTGCTGGGGAGCGGTCCCTTCCCAAAGCGCAGCCCAAGTGGGCTATGTCACCAGTTGCACCAAATGACCTCTTCAGAGCCATGGCAGTCACAACTCAGGACTGGTGCTTGGTTGGAAGGTCTTCTGCCCTCAGGAGCGCCATCCATCCTGTTTTGCGGAAGGGAGGGCCAGTAGCCTATTTCAGTGTTCTGGGCAATAAACCTCAAACGTGGAGCACAAATTGGAATGCTGCTGCCCCATCAAGACTATCTCAGGATTCTCATAAGTAGCTCTTATTTGCAGCTTGCTCCATTTGGTTGGTCTCTAAACATCCCTGGAATGAAGGTGCTGAGATAGCAGTGACCATGATGGGAAGCTGGGAAGCCTCCTTTGCCCCCCAGTACTAGAGAGGAAGTTGGGGTCATGTGTTGGAAGGGCAGAGATGGAGAGCAGAGACCACAAAGGGGTAACTCATCCCTGTGACTAACCGTTCCTCTCCAAAACCCTAGATAAAGTCATTCAGCAGTTCAGGATTACAGTAAATTACAGGCCTGGCTTAGTCTGTCTACTGAGTGCTCTCAGCCTCTATTGATTTCAGAAGCAGGCTATGAATTGCTGCCCGGCAGCAAGCGGGCTGGTGGCCGACCTTTACGTGCTCCCCTGGACCTGATGCTTCCTTCTCCCGCTTCCCATCAGCGGGCTCCGCGGCTGCCATCGGGCAGCCAGTGAGTGCTGAAGCTGCTCCGTTTTATCCTGATGTAATTGCAGAGGAGTTTCGCAGATGGTAACAGCCCTTTCAAGCTTGCATTGCTGTAATGGAGCCCCCTTTCCTCTCTAGCGCGTCTGAATCCTGGCCACTGTCCAATCTCCTCCTCAAGGCAGCAGGATATCTTGAAGCTCCATTGCAAGGAGAAATCTCTGCTTCCTTCTGCTCCCTGAACACCTGCATACCTTGGACAGGCTGCTGAGTGTCTGTGCTGCGTATCTGTGACTGCTTCTCAGCTGAGAGCAGATCCATCAGGGAGGTGGAGAAGAACTTCTCACCCCACCTGGCACACGCAGAATGGCCCACGCTGCTCTGGAGAGTTGTTTTGCAAACAAACGTTGATTTGTTTGTTTATTCAGCTTGTAGCAGTTCTGACATGCTGCACTCTGTGTGTTTTAAGAGGGAGCTCCTGAGAAAGGAGGATCATTTGAAACATCACCAGCTGGGCAAAATTAGTCAGCTCTTCCAGCAGACCTCAGCTGGTTGGTCCCCGACAAGATCCCCAGCAAAGCCCCCACTGCATCTCAGGCATGGGGAGTCTGTTGAGCCAGAGGCCCTGCCAGAGAGGTTGCAAGAGGGAGAATTAGACTTGCTAATCAGGAAATGTCTTTATCTGTCCTTGATCTGTGGTGTCTTTTATGGCTTTTGGGTACGAGGATCTTTGGCGTTGGGAGGCTGTTGCTTCCTGAGTTGAAGGTGGTGGTGAAGCACTCGGTCATTTTCGTGTTCAATGCTTCAATTTCCCCAGCTGGCAGAGCCGCCCTGTCCCACCCGAGCACGTGGACCCATCATGCAGGGAGTCCCCAGTGCCAGCTGAGCACATGGGAAGAGGAGGTGAAGCTAATGAAGATGGATATTGTACCTGGAGGGGTGTTTGCTTTTGCTTCCATTAGATACTCAGACATAAGAGAAGAGTGAATAGCCTCAAAGACCCAGAATAACCTTGAAAGCTTTATCAGGAGCTGTGATTGTGGTTCACCCGTTATGGACTGACACGAATAAAGTGACTAATGATGGTTACCCCCAATTACCACAAACAGCTTAAAAATGGAGCACAATTCCTTTAAAAAATGGAGCTGTGTCAACTCCTCATTGCAGTGTGTCACTGTCTCAAATCAGCATCACTGTGTCTGCTGAGCTGCTGGTTTGTCTGATGAAGGGGGGAAAATAAACTGATGTGAAGCTGGAGACAAACCTGCGCTAAGAAAAGGTTTGTTTTTTCATTCTCAGTCTCAGCATTTCTGAATAGGTTCCACTAGGTGACAGTCTCACCTTGTGGAGCATGGGAAAATGGAAACTACTAGCAATTCTTCACAGATATAAGGAAAAAATAAAGCACAAGAGAGGGTGGGAAGAAAAATGAAAGCTTATAGGAAAGACCTCTGTTCTCTGGGATGCTCACTTCATTTCGTTCTCCCTACTCAGCAAAGTTTATCTTGAGCTCTGCAGCACAGACCAGTCTCTCCCCTCCCTCCCCAGCTCTTCAATTAGTGCGTAGCAAAGGAAGGTGTTGGGAAGAGGAAAGGGAAAAGGGATATTGTGTTTTGATGCCCCAATGGGTTAAAAAATGCAGGGTTTCCAAATATGATATAGTTAATGCTTAATCTGACAGACTATCTCTTATCAACAGGCTGTATGTGACACCCCATTACATAGTAATGGAATCCTGTATGGAAACCACAGGGGATCCAGTTCCATTCAATTAACTTACAAAACAGCAAACCTCTGAAAGCATCTTCGTCTTCTCTTTTTCCCACCTCTTTTTCTTTCTCTTTCTTTCTTTTTTTTTTCTTTTCCTATTTTTTTTTCATCCTGAGAAAATGAGAGTGGATATTTCTATTTTGTTTTGCAGAGGATTAGTACCAACTAATAGGATTAATATCCTGAGTTGTGTGGCAAATGGAACATTGTTAATAGGGTGATTATTAAAGAATTATATGGAGGGGCAAAATTATTAAAGCAGCTGAAATAAAACATGCCCGTTCTGGAGAGAGTGCCGTGACTCGGTAATTTCCCAGCTGCCTGGTCTGCTTGTGCTACTTCAGATTTCTTTATTTCTCAGGCCTGATTTGCCTTTGGGATTGACTACAACATCAGCCCAGGACCCGATGCAATTTCAGTGGAAGATCTCGATGCAGGGAGCTGGCGTCTCCTACAGGGCTTGCTACCGGGACCCTCAGAGTCAGGGTGGGTAAAAGCAAGTGCAGGCACTAGTGGGTTGGCGCTTCTCCCTTCAGCTCTCAGGGCGCTGCTGCTTGTGATGAGCAGCTCCCTCCTTGCCCATCTCTGCTCCGGCTCTGGGCAGCTCGGCCGTGCGCGGGGCCCCGGTCCCGGCAGGCGGCGGGAGGGAGTGCAGCGCCTGCGCCCGCTGTGGCTGGGGAATTCACTCGAGGTGCGTTCGCCAGTGCAGCCGCGGGAGTCTCGCCGTAGGTGTGTGCGGTGTCGAGCTGGTGTAAAATAGGCACCTTCTGCAGGCTCGGGAACTGGCTTTTTCTCGGGATGGTGGATAGCCTGGAGCTCTGCTTCACGTTTATGGAAGTGTTTGTGGCTTACATAGTCTCCAGAAAAATTAAAGGGTGCTTAATTGTTGCCCAAGACCTGAATACATTGGTGCCTAAAAGAATGTGAATTCACCTAAAAGAATGCAAATTCCCTGGCAAGTGTGGAAGCCCTCAAGGAGGGACAGTAGGGAGGGGGGTTTCTGCAGCAGCTGAGCCCTGTTAATGAATGGAGACTTTTTCTGACATCTCTGTGAGAAGTTGTCTTTCCTGTCCAGGGCCAGAATCCAAAGCTCTGGAGCCAGCATTGGATGGTTAGTGTAGAGAGGGCTTTATTCCTCAAGAGTAATTTTTTTCCAGCCTCTGGATTTCCAGATCCCTAGAGGAATTTGGGCCTCGTGTTCAGGTATTTCAGCATCTGCTGTAGGAGGCTTTGTCTGAGCAACTGCTAGGAATTTGTTCCTCTGAACTGGATCCCCATCACACACCGTGAGTCATCACTATTTATATCGGCTGGCGATTTCTCCCAGTGGCAGCTATTTCTGGCTCCCTCCCTTGTTTTCAGCAGAGATTTAATTTTTTCTTTTTTTTTCTTTTTCTTTTTTTTTTCAGCTATTTCTGGCTCCCTCCCTTGTTTTCAGCAGAGATTTAATTTTTTCTTTTTTTTTTTTTTTTTTTTTTTTTTTTTTTTTTTTTTTTTTTTTTTTTTTTTTTTTTTTTTTTTTTTTTTTTTTTTTTTTTGGATATTGAGCTCCCTTTTAATTCTTTTCCAAGGATTTTTATCTTTCTTTGTATTCGAACAGCTGATGAGCTAAGAGTGGGGCTGCCCTTGCCTGCCTCTTGTTGTTCTGATGGAGATGGGGTATCTAGTGCTACTTTTTAGCAGATTCAGCTTTGTCTGAAACAGCACGTTGCCGCAGAGCGTGGTGCCATCTAGAAATGAAAGGCTACAACAAGAAACAGAGCACTTCGTATCAAGCAGACACTTTAAACTCTGTAGAATTACAGTCTGAAGTAGTGGGTTTGCTTTGCGTGTGACCCGTGTGTTACCTTAGGAGCCCTGCAAGCAAACAGTAAATAACATATTATTGCAAGCGGAGAGAAAAAAGGCTAGTACTTTTTTATTGAAAAGAGAAGGGAAGCTGGGGCCATGCGGAGAGCTGCCCCTCAGCCGCACTAAGGAAGGCGGCAGCAGAGCAGGGAGCTGATCCGAAGCCTCCCGAGGTCTGGCTGGGTGCTGTAGCCTCAAGGCTTTATGCTGCCGCCGGATTTCCGCCCTGAACCTCCCCTGCGTGTTCGGAGTTCCCAAGCTGTCATATTCGGTTTGCCCCTCTAGCAAAGAGGCTTAAGGAGCTGTTTCTGCTGGCAAATCAAGCCAGCTGCTCTGAGGAAGGACCGGTGGAAATGACAGGAAGGTGTTTTACCTTCACCTCTCCATGAGAGGTAAAAGTCTGCGTGGTTTGAAGAGGAGCTCCCTGTGCAATGAAAAGAGTCCTCAGAACACCCCCAAGGTTTCCATTTAATTACCAATTTCAGCTGATTTCACAGAGCAATTTCTAAGCCTCCAGCAAGACCTTGTGGCAGTTCTTTCATCTCTCAGGCTTATTGGGAAAAGCTGTATTAAATGTCTTTTAATCCTGCCTTGGATGCACTACCTTTGATCACCTGCAATACATCTACATTTATACATCTGTGCTCAAGCTCACAGTCCCACATACGTGCTCCCCTATCCAAAATGCTTTAAACTGTGTCCATCGATTAGAAAATCTCTCCCGGCTGGCAGAAAGCGTCCTGCACACTTGATTTAAACACCTTGAAAGCTAATGATCACCCTGCCAGCTGTGGGGGTTGAAGCTATCACATTTTGGGGGGGTGATTGCAATAACAGGCAATCCCTGCATGGGGTCCAGCTGGACTCTTGCTCTTGAGCACTGCAGCTGCGTCATGGGAGCTGGGCTATCCCATCCCGCTTGGAAGGCTCTCCCTTTCTTGCCATCCCATCCCTCTTGGAAGGCTCTCCCTTTCTTGCCATCCCATCCCCCTTGGAAGGCTCTCCATTTTGCAGCTCGTGGGAGGCTCCCTGAGAGCTCTCTCTTTTGGAAAGGTCCCAAAGTGTTTCAGAGAAGGCAAAGAGAAGACAGGAAAAGAGTGTGTTGTGTTGAATGCAAGCAAAGGTTCCTCAGCATACAGGAATGCGCACAGCCTTAAAACACCATGATGCAGGAATAAATCTGGACAAAACACAGGTAGGGTTTCTGCTCTTGAGCATGTGACATTAAAGAGGTCTTGGGTGCTGCTGCTGTCTCCTCGTTCTGAAAGCGTGGATGTCCGTGTAGGAGCGCGCCGTTGGTACAGCGGGAATGCCTCGAGATCTCCATAAAATGCGCTCTCAACAGAGCAGAGAAATCATGGTTTTAATTATGGGGGATGAACTAGGGTAACTTCCTTTCCCTTCACAATATCAGGAAAAAAAAAGAGCAAATCCCAGAGGACTCCAAGAGTTTGACACGAGATCCAGCATCCTGTGTGTGCCAGGTTTGATGGAACTGAGATCTGATGTGTCAAATGCATTTTAGGGTCTCAGTGATGTGACAGCTTGCTAATGACTCCGAGCTTGGGAAGCTTTGACTAATCCCTGTAGGAGCTGGCAGAAAAAATGTAGGGAAACTTTTTTTTTGGAAAACAATTTTGTCAAAATCAAAACATTGAATGGAAACATGTCTCTTTCAACATCCTTTTCAACTGGAAATGTCAAAACAAACGCTTTTATTTTGATTTGAGTGAGACACTTACAATTTTTACTTTATATTGCAATAAGGAAGCGACACATTTACCATATTTTTATTTACATCTCTGCTTTTTGGGTAATTATTGGGAATAAGGGATTGTAAGCTCCCAAAGTGAATTCTTGGCATTTCTATATATGAAATTTTCATCTTGCAAGTAGATTTCACATTGAAAGTAGATGTGGATGTATAGCCTACAGGTGGGCTGTATGTGCCTCCAGGTGGGAGCTCTGCTGTCTGAGCTGTTTCTCCCCCTGACTTTGGTACTTTCTCCGCTTGCGGTCTCACAGGGCAGACGTTTGCAGGGCAGTTTTACAGTCCGCCTTACTCTGCTCTGGGTCTTTAGCAGCAGTGCAGCTGAACCCAAAAGCCAATTCCCTTCATTGTAAGTGGAGAATATTTTGTAATGTTTAAATCACAATGCAAGGATTTCTCCTTGTGTTAGTGAAGGTGAAGGTGTAACTAATGGTCAAAATAGGAGGCAGAGGGACATGTGTGTGCCCTCGAAGGAGAGCCAGCCAGCAGCTCCGGCACCTTTGTGGAGCAGATCCCTCCCCTGGTTCCACCACAAGCTTGTCTCTTCCTTTGAGGCAGAGGGAAGGTTTTTCCTTCTCCTCGGCCTGCCAGTGGTGTGAAGGTTTGAGCTGTGCTTCACAGCCACACACGGCACATTCTGCTGTGCAGAATGTGATGATAACTTTAGCCACCACTCCTTGAATTTCCTTCTAGCCAAGCAGGGTGGCTTTTGTAAAACCCACTCTGGAGGAGACAAACTTATTTTATGCTTCCAGAATTGGCTGTGTTTGAGGAAGTTCTGCCTGGTCTCTCTGGCCTGCAGGCTGAAAATGGCGAGTGGGTTTTCGTTGTTAAGGGTTTGCCCCTGAACTAATAGTCATTCTTGTTGTGTCTTATTTGCTCCTTAAAGCATGCAAAGCTCTATGTCTACACCAGATTGTATTAAGCTGTGTGATGTTCTTATCATTTTCCCAAATACCTTTTTAATTAAATTGGAGCAGACTGCTCCTTTTGGTCCTTTTCAGTGATGCAGCAGGCGTTTCAGACCTGCCTCCTCGCTCCGAGCCGCTGTGGTCAAGCACACGCGCCTGGCTTTGAAACCCAAACCCAGACTGTGCCGTTGGAGGGGTGAAGGTCAGCAGCACCGTCCCTGCCTTCCTCTGAATGCAAGCAGCAGGCATCTGAGTCACATTTGCTTTGCAGGGGAAAAGGAATAGAGGCAGTTTTCACCATTTTTACCATGTTGCCCATGTAAATTGAACAGATTTGTTGCTAACATTGAGAAAATGGAAGCAATACCCTGCAACAAGGCTTTGGAAACAGTTTTTAACAACACCAGCAATATGCGACAACTCTGAATTTTCCTGTTATGACTGAACTTCATTTGGCTGAGACAACACAGCTGTTTTCTTGTCCGGTCACATCTCTCATTTCTAATTGAAGTGATTAGGTGAAATGAGCGTTAGTGCTGGAGAGGCTGGTGAAAGGTAACACTGCTGGTGTGAGAGCAGCCTGGGAGCCGAAGATCTAAATGCAGGTTGCAGCAACATGCGTGGAAAGAGCTGCAATAGCAAATGCAGCATCAGTGCAGGTTCCTGAGGTCAGTGCATCGCTCTAGAGATGGAGGCTCAAAAACGAGCCGTAGTTGTCCTCATATTTTAAGAGTAGAATCTGGAATTTTCCAAATTAAAATGCTGTGGTTTGTGTAAGAATAGTGGGCTAGGAAGCCCCTGCTTAGCCCTGAACACATTTGAAGGTGTCTCCAGCCCTCTGGGGTTGAGGCTGTGCTTGTTTCTCTTATGTGGTTCCCTAAGAGGAACTTACAGGCTCAACCTGGATGTGTCAAACCGATGTTTGGGGACTCACCCAAAGAAAGGCCTTGGATTTTTGAGACATCTCCTTTTGTCAAAGACAATTGGATCAGAGATGTTCAGGCTTGTTGAATTTTGGATTTGATTTTTTTTTTTTTTAAATCACAACATTTTTCTATTGAAAAATGTCATTTTGATGAAGCGGAAGCTGCTCAAGAAATCTTAGCGATTTTGACAATTCTGCTTGGAAGGGAGCTGGAGAGAAGTATCTTGAAAGCGCTAGAGCAAACTGTTCTGACATTTCCTGAATGGAGAGGAGTTCCGATTTATTTCTTCTTTTACTTTACAAAATGATGTTTCAAAATGCTCTTTCATTAGGGGAAAAAAAGGGTTGAGTCTGAATGAAATATCTGAAAAAAAAAAATCAAATATTTTGACTGATCCAAGGCAGCTGTTCCAACATTCCCTTTTGCAGCTTCTTTGGCTTTTTGGACAAATACAGGATGATACAAAAATTATTGGTTGTTAAGTTCTGCTATCCGTACACTCATGTGCGCTTCTAAGGTGAAACAGAGATGTATGAACCGTGCTTCTTTTTGTGTTGATAAATTACCTGGTTTCATAGCTGAAAACAAAACAAAACAAAACAAAACCCGTTTTAATCCATTAACTATACAGCACAAAGCACCCCGAGTCTCTTGATTCGCAGAACCCTGCAAGGATCTTCCACTGTATGAATTATTCAGGAGCAGTGGTGGAAGTGAAGTACCCATTACATTTACAAATATTCCACAAAGAGTTCAAGGCTGAGCAGGAACAGATCAGACAGCATTTATTGTAAAGCCTTGCTGAGTATTGCTGTAGAAGTAATTTCCTGCAGTAATTAAAGCTGGATCTGCAACCCAGCTTTGAAAAGGCGATTGAACCTTTCCCGGTGAATTTAGGAATCATCTGCCTTTTTACATGGTATAGGTGACTTGCAGCATTGAGCCTTTTTCTAAAATTAGTCCTCAGCGTGGTGGATGATTAAAGAGGGATTGTTCCTTCGGGCTACTTGGGATTGATGTTTTCTATTAAAAAATGCATTGCTAAAGATTTGTGAAATATAGAGAGCTTCTCTGATTGTGTGTAACTTATTATGCAGATATGCTTAAGCTATCAGATAAATGATAGATGATTTCTATAAGTTGGATGGGTAGCATGACCCAAGGGTAGGGGTTTTTTATTATTTTTCTTCCCCTCTAAGAATGAGAGAGAGCCATTTGTCAAGGCAACCAAGTGAGGTGCCCGGCGATCGTATGTCAAAGAGACTGCTCTGTCTGGAATGGGCACAACAGGAGTTAATAATGTTGCACCTCATCAGACCTCTTCATTCCTACTAAATTTCCCCTGCCCTTTTTCTTGTTGTTGAGCTGCACTTTCTGCTGCCTCTGAGTGCTGCCTGCTTGGAAACCCGCCGCCGCTGCTTCTGCTCCTTCCCGGGGGCGGCCGACCCGCTCCCTGCCCCAACGGCACTAACCCCTTCATCTCCCGCTTAGCTCCGGGCAGGCAGTGCCTTGCTCTTGATGGGCCTATCTTGCTCATGTATCTCCTTGGCTCCTCTCCAGCTTAGGGAAGCAGTTGCTTAAGAGGGACTTGATTAAATAAAAACATCTCCTGAAGGCCGGTGTTTGTCCCACCAGGAGCACAGGGCCTTCCCAATCCAGGAGCACAGGGTCTTCCAAATCTGGGAGCACAGGGCCTTCCAAATCCGGGAGCACAGCTCGTGTTTCGGTGTGCAGCGCCTGGCAGGGCAAAGGCAGAGGCTTGGGGAGGGCAGCCCTGGAGCGGCTCCTCTCTGTTGCAGATACGGCTGGAGCAGAAGATATTTGTGTTTTGCATTTCAGTTCTCTGCAGCTGCAGGAACCAGAGGACTAACAGTGCTCGTGGGCAGAGTTACAGCTATTTGGGCTGTGTTGGCTATATAATGTTGGGTTTTAGTGGTCTTGGTTTAATTATTTTTAGTAAGAGAGTCCTTGATGTTGGGGTGGACAAAGCTTCCTGTAAGGCTTTTTTGAGGGGGGAGAGAGAACAGTATATGGAGTTTATTATTGGCAGTGTTCAAACACTAGGATCATACAATCCTAAATCATAACTTAAAAAAAAGAGACTTTTCTCTAATTACTTCTGGAACATTAAGTTGCTATAGGAAATTGGGAGTCTGTTGTGCTGAAGTCTGTACACAGGCTATAAGAGTCACTGGTCTGAAGAATTACTGACTTAACAAAATAACGAGGAAAAATGATTAGAACTGCTCCCCGTCTTGAAATGAGTGAAATCTTTTAAAATCAAAATTTCAGTGGGAGAAAGGGTAGCTCTCTTGGAAACATGGCTCTTGCCTCTCACTTGGCTTTGCTCCTTCTTATGTCGTTGGTGAATACTTGATGAAAGGAGATAGTGACTTCTCAGGTAACTTGGATTGCAGGAAGAGCTCAATATGTCCTTTCCTCTCTTGTCTAGTTAGGAACAGAGGCTTGTATTTTTCATCCAGATTTCTGTGGAAAAAAAAAATCTGCAAAAATGGATCTTTTTCTATAGCAAGCTATTCAATTAGATGTTTTGCTGAATTCTTTCTTATTGCAAAGATAATAATAATTAAACCAACAGTTACCAACAGCCTTACTCCTTGAAAGTTATTTTTCTTTTGTAAACTTGAAATACCTTAAACCAGTTCAGCAAAAAAAAACCCCAAAACCAGTATTTCCACAGTAATGTATTACGTTATAGATGTTATTTGGGTTCTTGTTCTGCCCTTCCTGGCTGTGTGGTCTGAAGGATTTTAAGTTATAGATCTTCCAGTCAAGCTGCATTGTGCCTTGTGGAAGAGGAGATTTGAACATCTGAAAAATGATTCCTCTGTTGTGACAAGGATTCCCTCTTATTTTGGGTTTGTGCAGCACTCAGCACAACAGGCCTGTGATCAAGGCCAGGGCATACCACTGCTACTGTAAATCCCTTATTTGTGTGTGTTACCTGGTCTTGTAATTACAGTAGAGTTTGGATTTTATTTGTTTGTTTTTTTTTCCCAAGAACATTTTGTTTTCCTAAACCTAAAGTAAATAGCGCAGGATATGCTAAGAAGAAAAGGTCTGGGGATTTGTACAAATTGTGCTGGATTTGGGTAGTAGGAGATAATCCCTAGCCTGTACAAAGCACCTTTCATCCTGTGTCAGTTGTGTAGACAGCAATTGCTTTGCTCTGCACTGAATTGTATGTGACAGCTTCTCTGTGCCTCGTTACCTACTCCAGCAAAGAGTGTGGCTGGCTTTTTAATTACCGTAATCCGCTGCGCGTGGGCTGGTGGGTTGGGATGGTGACTGAATCCAAAGGGTAATGCACCTTGGGAGAGCAGTGAGCAACAGGCGGAGAGAAGCTGTGCGGAGGTTCAGGCGCTGCCCAGCGCGAGCCCAGCTGGCGTCAGGAGCCGTTCTGCCCCTTGTCTCGCCTCCCTTCTAAGGAGCTTTCTTTGCTCTTCATTCTCTGAGACATCTTTTGCTTTTCAGGGCATCAGCTGCTTCAGACCTTCACTTGCTAATGCTGAAGGACAAGGGAGACTCTACTGCCAGGGTTGATATAAATATGTAATTATTTGGTTTTAATGAGTATTAACAGTGCTGAGATCACAGAGTCAGATCCGCTCATATCAGAATATCAGGGTAACAAGAAGCGATCAGCAGCGTGTTGATTGAGTTCTCTCTTTCCAACAAAGCCTATAGATAATCTGAGTACAGATCATAAATGGAAGATCAAAGTCAGTGTATGCAGCATCCTTGGGAAACTCCTGTTCCGACAGCTTTGTCAACAGTGAGAGCTAATTGCACACACAAGTCTTGGAAGGGCTGCAGCGCCCAGCATTTCATCTGTTTCTGAAGAAAGCTCTGGGCTTGTGTGAAAATTCGCTCTCAAAGAATAAAAACAACCTGATAATAAGAAGCAATGTATTGTTTTCTTGACTCTGCCAGGTACCTATCTGAATTTCACAGTAGGCTCAGGCTGCTCCTTGTCCCTCAGTGGCTTTGGCTGATCTACAGATCAAATCGGCGTGGACAGGGATGCACAAAGATGCTTCTCACATTTGTCCCTCCTTCCCCGCTCGAGGCTCACGGTGAGGCACGGGCTCTGCTGCTGTCGAGGAGCTCCAGCTGCACTCCCGGCCCCAGCTTTCCCACGTAGCTTCCAGTTCATGGTGCAAAGTCCTTGCCGAGACCTGAGTTTGATGGGATGGGTGCTCATCTTCTGTTTTTCATGACTATTTGTCATGAAACAGCTTTACAGATGACACAGTAATATCTTGGAGACCCGTTTGGTGAAACTGAGGCCCGGGTTTAAGGTGGGGAGGTGAATGTATCGGCTCAGTGTGAGGTGCAGCCTTTTCCCTGCTTTCGTCGCTGTGTTGAGCAAACTGCTCTCTTTTCCAGCCTTGGCAGACAAGAACTTGCCAGCGCTTCCTGCTCCACTGCGGGGTGAGCAGGGAGTGGGGAACAGGCTCTGGTGTTTAGGGGCCTCACAGCTTCTCTCCTAAAAATATCCTCGTTGAAGAAATCCCACCCTTTCACATCTGTTGCTATGTTTTAAGAATTTTGTGCGTTGCTTTTCCTCCCTCTTTTTGCTGCTAAATTTTATTTGCCTTTAACCAACTTATTTGATTTTTCTGTAAAGAATGACATCTTCCTTCCTGGGACTCGCATTCTTTTCTTGGGAAAAATTCCTCTTCAGAAGTAACCAAATGGGGTTTTTTGAGGAGCTGGGCTTGCCCTGTGGCACCGCTGTGCCCTGGCGGGGTTGGCTCTGGCTGCACGAGCCGCCTGCTCCTTGGGAGCACATAGGGCCCCAGCTCCGCATCCCCCCTCGTGGGCACCACCCAGGGCTCCGCAGCTCTGTGTCTTTATTAATACCTAGCAAGGTATCTCTGTGAGGGCTAGAAGTCTCTGCTGCATGTTCAGACTTCAAATCCCTGCCAATAATGCTGAGATAGAGAAGGGGATTATAATGGTACATAACAAATAACAAGGTTTTAAACCTTAAGAGCACTGTACACAAAAACAGAGGCATTGTTTGCATGGTGAAGCCCATGAGGATGAGGAAAGGCTTTTATTTCATGTATCTATACACTTGTGATAAGATACTGCTGCTTGTGCTATGGGTTGTTACAATATAGTTCTCCCTGGAGTTATCCTCTTCCTCTTATGCACATAGGTTGTGATCTGATTCCGCCTCCCTCAAAGCCTTGCAGTCCTATTTAGGGACAAAAAAAGGGAAGGTGAATAAATATGGAATCATAGATTCCTTAAGGTTGGAAGGGACCTTTGGCTAACACGTTAACGCTGCTCTGAGCACCTGCCCACCTCGTAAATCCCCCTTCCCTCTGAAATCCCACACAGACCTTGGTTTGCACAAGGGGACCTGGCAACTGCAGGCGCTGGCTTGGCTTGTGTTGAACAGAGCTGCTGTTTTTTTCTCGTGTTTTTTGAGTAGTTGTTACATGTGGTAAAAGAAGATGGAGAGGAGGAACCTTGGTTTTGCAATAAATAAAGTGTTTTAATAAAACAAAAAAAAAAATCACCCCCCAAAAGTGGATCTGAAACATCTCAGAGAAGTATTTATTTAAGCCAGTGTGTGGTTTGCTTTTTGTGTTCCTGCTTTATAATGCTGAAACATCTGGATTTGTCTCACCTGCCAGGATGGAATGGCAAGTTGCCAAGTGGCTGGGGTGAAGGTGCTTTTATACAGGCTTAAAACAAGCATGCAAAATACCCGTGTGCTATTTAAGTGTCATTTTAAAGCCAAATGTAGCCATGCTGTAAACACATTACTGCAGCTCCAGCTCTAACGCTGGTGTAAATCTAGTTTTTGATCTCCTGCAGTTTATCTGCAACCTCCTTGGCAGAGTCTGGATTCAGCTTGCTAGCTTTAAAGAAGAGTGGTTATTTATTTATTTATTTGCTTTTCCTAGTGCTAAATTTGACTCCTGCAGGTTGTTATCTTCCTATTTTTAGCAGTATTTACACAGAGGTCTAGGTCATCTCCCCTATCACACTTTGCCTGTGCCTACTGGTCGTGGTGGAGCGCTGCGGTAGTGGTACCCGCCCACTGGTGAGCTCTGGCTGTGACACTATCGCAGAGGCGGCCAATTATGGATGAAAGTGGCCCAGCTGCCTGCGTAGATTAGACAGAATGAAACACGATTTGCCATCCTTGTAGATCTCCTGCCACACAACGTTCACAAAGGGCAGGGTATCGAAATGCTTTGACTTGGAATCGGAAAAGGAAAAGGCAAGAAAATGGGTCATGATACAAAGGACACGGGCGGGGGAAGGAGGGGGAATGTGTTTGAGATGCTGCCGGGTTCTGTGCTGCTCTGCTGTTCATTGCCTTGTCTTGTGGAAATTAGGAAATCTGAACACACTTCTAAATACCCAAAAGGACAACTTTCTCATATAATTCTATTTCTTGAAGTGTGTTTATTTTCTTTGATTGTGGAAATAATTTTTGTACCCTGCATAGAGTGACTGAGATGAAAGTTCCCAAGTAGATGCGCGTACTGGAGCCGCAAGTATAAGCAGGACTGAAACTCAACTTCCTAACTCATAACAACCTAAGAACCAAAGAGGAACGAAACACATCGTATGCCCTATCTACAGCATGTGCACACAGTACTGTTGAAAAGCAGCTAAATTTATGAGAAAGACAGCACAGTCCACTGTATATTGCAGGTCTTCACCAGAGATAGAGGAGGAATAAGAATTTCCAAGCACAGTCCTCCTGGAGCCTCCCAGGTACCTATGTGTCATGGTGAGAAATTCAGGAACTGCTTGACGGTAAAAGTCCAAGCTATTTTTCTGGTCAGTGGCATTGATAGTCCTGTGTTGTCTTTCCCGAGCGCCAACCCTAGAAAGAATAATGGTTAAATCAATACTAGTGGTAGGCAGTAACAGAGGTAAAGGTGTCGCCACTGGACAGCTTGTTTCCTCCTTTGAAAATTAGCTTTTAGGCTCAGATTTACAAGGGGGTCAGTAGGCATTTAAACACCTCTGTCAATTCCTGAGCGCTGGCAGTACGAAGCAGCCGGGCGTTTGCACGGGCCGTGCGCATGTGACGCTTCTCCCAGCTTTGCTGCTCGGGGCATTTCTGAGCGCGCTGCTGGCAGCTCAGAGGGGCTGCGGTCCTGCCTGGGCAGCAGCTCTGTGACCAGCGTTCCTTGGTGGCCCGCGGGTTTGGCTGGAGCCTCCAGCCCTCATGCCGGTGCCCAGTCCAGCAGCTGCCCTGGGCAGGGCACATTACACCCTCCCGTTGGAGGTGCCCTATTTTGCAAGGCCGGAGAGGGAGTGCAGTGGCTGGAATGAAGGATGTCCGTGACCTAATGTATATCTGAGAGCAGAGCAGTGGCAGAACCTCCCTCTCTGGGTTGCTTGTTGGGTACCTTTTGCTTGTGCAAAGAGACTCTGTAAGCAGGATGTACACAACCTTTACATTTATACATAGATATCTCCTCCCTTTTCTCACTGTGTCTGTTTCTGTCAAGCTCCTTAGAAGCTTCCAAGCACTGAGGTGACAACTAAGTTTGCCAAGTCAAGTGACTGCAGAGGTCATTTTGTGCATTGGTACCGAGTGGTCGGTGCGACCGTCTCTATCAGACTGAGGAGGAGGGACTTTCAGCTAGTTTTACAGCTCTTTATTCCCAGCCTTTCTCCTTATTTAGGCTTTTCCTGTTTTCCTAAAGCTGTTGTTTTACACACAGAAAGGCTGCTCAGCTGGCAGGAGGTGGCTCCAGGCCATCAGAGCCAAAGAGATTTTGCCCCTTGTTGGCTAGATTCACGATTCACCTCCGTTTCGTTTTCACCCAAACTAGGGAGCTAAATACGGAAATGCAGCTCCTCTATTAATATTCTCTGTGCTGTGGTAGAACTGAGCTGCCAGGTGCTGTATTTTGCGCATAGTGGGAGACTGTTGTTTCTGTGGGCTTGAAGTGAAAGTGTAGAGAGAAATCAGATTACTCGGGAAGGCTTTGGATTCCTCAGATTCAGGATTCAGCAATTTTGGATTACTTGGATTCAGCTTTGGATTCCTAGGCCCCCGCTCAATCTCTGATGTGCCAGGCTATGCTGCCTATTGGTTTGAAATCACACTTTTCTGCGAGGGCTAAATCTGCCCCCCCTGCACAATAATGTAGAGCTCTCAACGCCTGTCTCCAAAGTGTTGCTGCCCCAGGCCTCCCCTGAGGTGCTTTCTATTCTAGCAGCCCACTGTTTTTTTTTTATTTTTGCACACATTTTATGCATGTCATAACAATCCACTGAACTGTATATTGCCACATTCGTAGGGCAAATATCCTAATTAATGCCTGGAGGTCAGGCATCATGGAAGTGTCTAAATCACAGATTTTTTTGCTGATTATATGACCAGTCCTCTGTGTCTGCTGGGTAGTATCTTGCTGAATTTGGAATAGTTTAAATTTGTTGTCGTTTTTCCTTTCTATGAAAAGGCAGCTGGTGGACAGCAAGTTCTCACTTGACATGACTCACACTGGGCTTGGACCCAGTGCATTCCAGTGATGAAAACGGGCATGGATTTCCTGACAGATTCCCCAAAGAACCTCACAGAGATGCCCAACATACTCCTGGTGCCTGGAGCAATCTCTCTTGCCTTGCTCTTTTCACAAAGGACTCCTGCTTTGAGGCTGCCTTGTCAGTCTGAGCTGTATAGTCACCAACTGCACTTTCCTGTATAAAAGAGCTGCTGTCACTGAGCTGCACTTGGACTCCCCCTTCCAATGGGTCAATGGATGATTCTAACTGAATGGGGCCTCCTCCATGAGCAGGGACTTGGACCCACCTGTTGACTGAAGTCTGCAGGGGTGTTTGAGGGGACTGAGGAAGGTCTTGCTCAGAAATCAGGCCTGGCCTAATCTTTTAAAGAAGGCTGAGGTTGGTTTGCTGAAGGTCATTTTAGCAAATGAAGTGATGTAGGCATTAGAGCAGGTCCTAATGGCCTCCGATTAGCCGAGCAATTTTGGTGGCTGAAAAATTACCTTCTGCCTTGATAAGATTAGAAACAAAACAAAACAAAATAAAACTGCCAAAGCATTAACAGTCATTATCTTGAATTCACCCTGAGAACAGAGTCAGATTGAATACATTGGAATAATACTAAAACTTCCGTTAAGTTAATAATTAATTGCATGTTTTCAATTAGAAATTGCTGTTGCATCTACATGGACTTCTAGCACGTTGCATCTTATTAAATCTGTAATTGGAATGTGTTATTTATTTGTTCCTTTTGTAAATGTTCATATTCCTGTTTTCTCAGGTCACTAGAGCTGCAAAAGGAACTCGTTTAAAATGAAAGGCAGCAAAGTCCCAGCAGTGAATGTTCCTGTCTGACAGTAATTGCTCCTGGTCCTCCCTGTCCTGGTATGGCACGTGGCACTGCAGGGGGCTTCTGTGGTGCCCGTGCTCCTGGCTGAGTGTCACCAGTGGTGCAGACTGAGCTGCTCACTAGTTGCTCTGTGAGTGCAGGGACAGCCATGGTTGTCCCTGCTCTGCTGTGGAGGCCTGAGCTCTGCTCCGCTGCTCTTAGGCAGCAGTGTGGACTTTGGTAGATGATGGATGATGTTTCCAGGATGGGAGTATTGACAGTTTTCCCTTAAGCCATTCTGACAGCAGGGCTCATCTTCTGCTCCAGTTGGGAGTGCTGCTGGCAGGATCCGAGCTCAGCCCTGCCCTCCCTTCTCCATGGAAGGTGCTTGCTGCTGGCTTGTTCCTGTAAGCCCTGTGGGAGGATTTCCTGTGCTCAGCGGATCCTCCTGGCCCTTCTCTGTCCCCTTCTCTTACTTTCATTTGCTGGAGACAAGCCCAGAAGAGGAACAGAGACTCACTGCTGGTGAAGCTCTGCTTCACGTTTAGTCAAGATGATCTGGAAAGCTCTTGGGCTGTCTACAAAAAATTGAACAGACTGGGCAGAATGGCTTGTGTGGCTCAAAGCAGCTGTGGAGGTCAGCCCTAAATACCATGAAATCTTGGCTAAGAATCAAAGCTGTAGACCTCCATAGGCTTTGTAAAACTTCATAGAAGCAAGATAGCATAAGCACAGCTGGAAAAATCACAGCTGAACAGAGGGGGAGGAGAAAACGGAGACACAGATGGTTGCTAAAAATGGCACAGTGGTCACTGGCAGATCTAGCATTACAGCTGTTGCCTCCCAAGGCCAACTGGCCTTTCTGGGCATCGCTGGACGGGAGGCAGCTGAGAGGTGGGGAGACCTCTCACGCCGTTCAGCTGCGTGGCTCTAAGCCCTGTTTTGCCCTGTGGCCTAAGGACAACGTATCCTGGGTGCGAGTCCTCCCTGCTCCGTGCTGAGCAAAGCAGATCTGACAACCCTTCCTCAGCTGAGGTGGATTCCAGCTGGCAGGATTTTACATTTATTTCACATGGCGCCTTGGCTCAGTTGCCAAGAGCAACACGAAGTCGGAGACAGCAAAGTCTCCAGCTTGTTCCCCGTCTGACTGGATTTCTTCCCTGGGGGGATTTGGTGCCCAGACGAGACTGTGGTCCTGTCTCAGGTGAGGGGGAATGTGGGTTGCCTCTGGTGAACATCCAGATAGGTCTGTGGGAAGATCTCAGTGAAGGGGAGGATGATCCCCCGGAGAGCAATGGGCTGGAAACTCCTGTGGGTCTGTGGAAGAAATGACCAAGATCAGCAGAAAGAGCTGGTGCTCCTTGAGCTGCAAACAAAATTGCATTTTGCTCTGTTTGTTTCATTAACTACAGAGAGAATTGACTCAGAAATCCTATGCTGTGGAAGAGATCAAGCAAAATTATCTAAGGACCCTTTGAAGCCTTCTAATCAAAAGTCTGCTTGGGAGCTGACACCTCAAATCTGCCCTCATTAAGGCAGCTGGGAGATTACGCGTTGCGGCCACCTGATTAGCCTGCAAATATTCAAGAAGTTGAAGTAAACTCAATGGATTTGGAAAGCCAGCATGTCAAAGCAACAGGAAAACCTTTGGCACATGTTCAAATAATCTTTCAAACGCCAGGATTTGGGTTGATTAGAAGAGAAAGCGAGAGCAATTTTAGGAGATGGGGTGGGGGGGGAGAAAGAAGTAAATTTAGACAAGGAAAAGCAATTACAGACTTAAAAAGAATAATAAGCATCAATTAGTTGCAAGTATCTCTGCCCACAATGAAAGCATTTTCAAGTACATACACGGTGGAATAGAGAAAGAGGAAAGATGACTTTGTCAATGAATTGCAGCCGGGATTCCGAGATAAAGCGGAGCAAATGCTGCAGAGATATTAAACAATTACTTAGCATCAGCTTTTTAGAAATTAAAAGGTGGAGGCTGCTCTGAGTTGAGGAGCTTTCCGAAGAGACAAGATAAGAGAGCGAATGTGAGCTGATAACGCCGTGGCTGATGCTCCCCTGAGAGCTTCTCGTGTTGGGCCAAGCACCCGGTGCCGAGAAAGCGCGGCCAGGGCAGCGCGCGGAGCTGGAGGCAGGGGCTGTGCGGGACGGGGGCGGTGGAGCGGCCCCGGGGGGCATCGTGGTGCCTCCTGTCATGCTGCACATGGTCCTCGGTAAATGCCTGGGCTGTTTTCTTCTGCTAGGCAGGATTTTACGCTTGCTTGTACCCGGGGGAGAGCTCAGTGAGGGACAGCTGTGCTGAGGCGTCCAAACTTGGCGTCCATTAAAAGGAGAGCGATGACAGGATTCAGTTGGCTTCACGTCTTCTTAGCTGTGGCCACGTTCCTTGAACAGGCCACTAATTGGATCACACTCGTTGTTCTGTGGAGCATAGCTAATCCTTTTCTGCCTTCCTCTTCCCCTCCTGTGTCCAAAAAGTGGAGACTGAGGATGTGCCCAGGCCTACAGCGAGATATTTTGTGCTTGGGGTACCCAATGACAATTTTTGTTCTGATTTTTCTGTCGTTGCTTAGAAAGATGCCTTTTCCTGAATAGTAGCAGTTGGTGGAGATCAAACACATTGTCCTCCACTTTCGTTCCTTCTTCTCTCAGCAAAGACATATCAGGAGCTAGACAGAAATGATCACAGTCTTCAGGAGGAATATGGGAACTGCTGCTGAGTGAGTTAATTTTGGCAGTGCACCTGCATTGCTTGGTTCTGGTCTCCTCATTGCAAAAAGGATGTAGCAAAACTGGGAGAGGTTCAGAGGAAGGTGGCAGAAGTGATCAAAGGAGCAGGAGGGCCTCTGTGCAAGAGGTGGCTGCATGCGCAGACCCCCCGGGCTGAAAGCTTTGACTGCAGGAGTGTCTGAGAAGGGTCTCCAAAGTGATGAGAGGCCTGGAGAGGAGAGCAGGGTTCACCTGGGCACAAGGGCTTGTGCCAGCTCCAGCACAAGGGCTAGAAAGCCCCAAGTGAAGCATCCCCTTGTAAGTGGCAGGGTGAGAAGAAACAGGAGGAGATGGTTGTTTGCACAGTGTTGTGGAACACTGGGGAACTCCTCGCTGGGGAGGAGTTGGGGAAAGCTGGGGGAACACTGGGGAAACACTGGGGAAAGCTGGGGAACTCCTCGCTGCAGGATGGCGTAACCAGGCGGCTGATCGATGGAAGAAAAATCCAGTCGGGTGATATTAAATACATGGAAGTGATGTCCAACCTTGAATGTCCCCAGGTCATGAAGGTTGGAGTCTGAGGGACTATTTGAGGAAGGATTGGTTATGTTTGCTATTAGTTCATTTATTTTCCCTACATACCTATTTGAGGTTGCTGTCAGCGATAGCTACACTGATGTTTGCGCAGACCCAGCTGCTCTTTATGTTCTATGGTCTTGTGTTTTGGTGGTGATTGTCCAACTGTGGTGGCAGCAGGATTACAAAACCGTTTGGAAAAGCAAGACCAACTGGAAGTTTTCAGTGCAAAACTGAAAGCATTGCTTGGAGCAAATCTATAGGAGCTGGGGCAAGCCTCAAACTCCAGGGTGTTGCTGTGATCTGGGGTTTTGGTCCTGATCAGAAGTCAAGCAGTTGTCACCTAGGATGGGTCTGGATCAGCTGTGACCCAAACCTTGTTGTCCAGAGTGGAAACTATAGGTATTGCTCCATGTGGAGCTGGAGGCCTGGTTCCTACAAAGGCAATATGCTGAAATTACAGAAGGCTCCAGAAGGATTGCAATGGGAGGAGCTCTCAGGCAGGAGTGTAAAATACAGAGGGAGTGTTTCAATGACCTAATTCAAGACTGTTGTTAATTTAAAAAAAAAAAAGGAGTGAAAAGAGATAAAATTCAAAGACAAGAAAATCTGCTTAAGGCTGGACAGAGCTATCATGCAAATAAAGGATTTTAGGTGGAAAATTAAAGAAATTAGCCATAAAAAGAAGAGAAAAAAAGTAGCCAACATAAAAACTAAATTGCTGAGTCAGATGTGGAAAGAGTTCAGAAGAGTCTTTTTTTCCTGGATAGATCTTTTCCTGTAAATAGTAGATGAAATAGCAACCAATAACACAAAAATACTGGAGTTTGAGAATGCAGAGAATGGCTGCCCTCATTAAAAGTGTGTTCTAAAAAATATTTACAGGTGAGCACCTTTGAATCCCCATTATCTAGCAGGTTCCAGAGTGCTTTACAACTACGAACAGCCCATAGGTTTGTTGGCTTCTCTTTGCTTATATGCAAGTTAAAGGTTATGAGACTTAAGGGAAGGGATGAAATAAGTTGGGATGAAATCCTCATGCCCTTTGCTTGGCAAAGCCTCTGTGTTGGGAATATCAAAGCAGCATCTCGTTCATGGAGTGGGAGCTGCCTACAGCATCAATCCCAACTGACCCAAGGAACAGCTGGCTAAGAAAGGGCTCTCCTCCTTGGAGTCCTAAGTCTGAGTTTGGCCACTAACAGCAGGAGTTGAAGGGCCTCTGAGACGAGGGAGGTGTGTGCTGCTTGGTGTGTTTGTTCTGAACACACAGGGCCAGCCCCAGCTGAGCCTCTTAGGTGCCTTTGCGGACAAACAACAGCCCCAGAGCCCCAGCCCTGAGATCTGGAAGGAGAAGAGCTCTGCTGTGTTTTTGTCGTCGTTGACTTCTTCTTTCCTAGTGGAATAGAAGTAGAGCTGTTTCACACAGAAGCACTGTTCCCCAGTGCTTCAGTTTTCAAGCCAAGAGCATTTTGGCTCCAGGCTGAGGAGCGAATGAGGCTGGCTTTGGTCCTGGGTCTGATGTCCCCTGTATGAATTGCGCTGTGTGGTACCAGTGGAGGGGATGGTGTCCAGAGGTCTGTAACTTTGTGCTTCTGACTGCAGAGAGCTGAAGCTGGTGTGTAAAACACAGGGAAATAGCTTAACCTGATTCTGCCTTTCTTCTTCCTTCTGGAAGTCTCAAGTAGGAATCCTGAACACTGTCAGCCCTTCACACAGCTCCCGCTGTAGGAGATAAACAAGTCCTGGGAGCGGCTGGTCTGGCAGCAGCATTAATAACCAGCCCCACAGCCACTAAGTAGGTGGAAGAAGCAGTACAGATTCATAGTTCACTGTGCCAGCAGAAATGTCACATAAAACCACCCCACCATCTGGCCAGTGCTGCCTTTTCACACCCTCTCTCCTGCAGTTGTCCCTGCCTTATCTCCAGGTGTGACAACCAAGGTGCCAAGGACTGAACTCATGACTTTCAGCACTAAAACCAATGTAACAGTGCTTAATCCTGCTCTGAAGCCGTCTGGCAGAGGGGCTGTAAGGAATGCAAGTACACGACCAGGCTTAGAGCAATGTGAAGCTTGTGTTTCATCTGCGTAGCTGCAAGATTCTGCTCCAGTCTGACAGATGATGATCCGACCTTAGTTATTGGAGCCTTCATCCCCCCTGGGCTGGGCTGCAGTGGAATGATGTTCCTGGGCATGGAGCCCTTCGTCACTTAGGAAATTCCAACTAAGGGATCTATCTCCTTAGCAACACAGGCTACTCCTAGTTCATCGGCTCCAGAGCTTTGTCTTTCTCTACTTTTCAGGCTGGGTTCCCATGCAATGTGAATCCAGTTTGAAATGGTATCGGTCCTTATCTCATGGCTGTTCTCTGTCCTGAGCTCACACCTGCGGTATCTAGAAGACATCTGACACTCTGAGAAAGACCGTGACAAGTGGCTATCGTCCTTTGGCACCATGGGCCTCTGGGCAGCCAAACCATGTACCATTTGCAAAGCAGTTTTTAGCTTTTAAGAACCTTCTGATGAGACAAGCTGAAGTGTCTGTCCCTTCAGTGTCCAGATGATGCATGTGTTAATGTTCAGCTTTTCCATTTCACACAGCACTGCAGATGTCTGTTTTTCTGCTTTGCCAGTGAAGAATGTAGCCTGCTGTTAATCTTCTTCAAAAATATGGATATGTGTCACTTCTCTGTATGGCTTGCTCTTTGAGGAGCCTGTCCCTGAGCTGACATCTCTGCCTTCATGGAAAACATTTTCTGACTCTTGATCATCCCAAACTGGTCTTGGACTGAGGTTACCTACAAGGTTTGGTTGGGCTTTGCTTTGCCTTATGCTTGCTGTGGTCGCTGGAAGAAGGACAAAATATCCATTTCCAGTAAAGCAAAGGGTTACATTCCTCCTTGGGATACTGGGTATGTGGTAAGAAGGAAGCAGAGTAGGAAAAACAACTGGCAATAAGCCTGACATTTAGCTCTTAGGAGCTCATGTGCAGCTCCGAGTTTCTTTCTGTTTTCCTAAGAAACATCTGGGTCTCATCCCTGGGTGTTTGTCCCTTGCTTGTGCTTGGTGGTTCCCTTGTTAGTGAACACAAAAAGGGCTATTCTCGAGCGCCCCGGGATTCCTTTGCGGATTTGGGGAGCTGTGTTGTGGGGTCACTGTTACTGTTGCTCCGAGGCTCCTCTGGGACAGAATTCTCTCAAAAACTTTCCCTTCTTCTCTCTGGCCCTGAGGATTGGGGCTCTGATTGCCTGATTATTGGAATGCATTGCAAGTCACGTACCAACAGACTTCGGTTTCTTGCTGTACCGCAGTTTCAAATGTCCTTTTGTTTTACTAACTCTTTAGAAAGTTTAGGAAGGGCTAGCTAATCTGCACGTTGAGTTCAGGGTCACAGTACCACAGGTAGCACTAGCCTTGGGGTGAAACTTCTTGCAGCTGGTATCATACACTGGCATTTAGGAGGCTAAGGAAGGGCTTGGACCTCTCTCCTGCAGCAAGGATGAAGCAGACACAGTGCTGAACTCCCTCACGACCCAAAGGCTGATGCAAAAGTCTCCACCTTCCACTCCAAGCTGGGCGGGTGTCTCTTGTGAGATTTACCATCAAAAAACATTGCTGTCTTAAAATAAATGCACGTCATTTTACCATTGGGAAAAGAAGCAGAGCCTGAACAACCGCTGTAATGGTGGTCAGTTAGCTGCAAGGGAGTTGTAGTTTGGGGAGCTCAAGCAAATCATGAAGTGTTTGCCCCAAATTGAGGGCATTGGGACCTCCTGAGATTGTCTGGAGTGATGCAGGACACATAGATGAGACCAGCTTATGGCTTGGGACATCCTTTTGGGTAGCACATGGCTACTGGGATCTTTATTGACCAGATAAACAAAGGGGAAGTGTCCAGCCCCCTCACCCTGCAATGGTTAGAGCTGAATTCAGAGCAGTTAATTCCTTTTCCTCCGAGCCTCTGTACTTGAGCTGCCGGCAGCAGATGAGAGGGCAGAGATTTTGCTCCCTGGGCATGCAGGCCGTTTGCGTGAGAGGCTAAAGAAACCTCAGTCCTCTATAGGAGGACAACCAGCTGCATATGTCAACCCCCCCAAATGACTGTGAGTGTCCCAGCAGCGCCTTTATGTTCCTGTCATGCTGAAGGGAACGGGAGCAGCCTTAGCCAGCATGGAGTTTGATTAGATCCCTGGGTGTGCAGCCATGTGGCATGCGTCCTTTCAACACATCGCAACACAAGAAAAAGAAACAAGTGCCCATCCATTTTTTTTTTCCCTAATACAAAACACCTTCATTTTTAAAAAAATGAAACAAAAACACCACAGAACATTATTTTTAACCACTTTTCTTCTGAGAGAAAAACCTGTTTGGAAAACAGTCCATCAGCTCCTGGCATGAGCCGTGTAGCAGAGGTGGCCTGTCTGGGACTGTTTGTCATTCCAGGGAACCTTGTTTGTGTCCAAACACAGAATTAGTGGTGCAATGTCAGGATTTGAGGAGAGCGAATCCACCATGAAGACGTTATAGGTGTAATTTTCTTCATCCCCCCGCCCCCCCCACACTTTTGCAGTAAGGACAACTCACTTCAGTCTTTTCTTTCCAAAAGCAGATTAATCTTTTAATGAAAACAATGGTAAGGTTTGGCCTCTCATGGTGGGTGGCTCCTCCTGCAAATGTGAGGTGTCTGCCTTCTACCTTCTGTGAGCAGGCGGCAGGGCTGGCTCCCCATCTCAGGCCGCAGGCCTGTGTCAAGGCAATGACACAAAAGGAGTGACTTGGCCTCTGCAGCGGTGCTGCTGGACAGGTCTGAGACCCAAAGCTAATTCCAGGTGGCTTGGCAATTAGCAGCTGCTTTTGTTGCAGTGTTAACATCAGCTGCAGACTATCTGCTTTGATAAAACCCTTTGCATTAGAAAACCTTAAAGGCAAAGAAGAAAGAGGCAATAAAGCAAGAGTAGGTACGGCTTGGGTAATGGACTGAGCTTCAGTGAGAAGAGATGTGTGCCAGGTCAGAGGCCCTGAGGCAGGAGCGCAGGGGTTCCCTCTGAAGAAGCAGGCAGCAAAGCCCAAGACCTAAGAAACCGGTAGCTGAGTGAATTTCAGACTGTCAGGGAAGCAGCTGCAAATGCGGGAGTCTGTCCTGGCAGCCGAGGAGGGGAAAAACAAAGCTGAGCAAAATGTTGACTTGTCCCGAGAGATCAGAACTGGTTGTCTGGGAAGACAGAGAGCGCTGGAAGATGGTGAGAGGTGGGTTGGGATGAATTCCTCCCCGTCGCTACAGGCGTTGGGGTGTAAGGTTGGACCCCTCACTGCTCTTAGCCGCTCTGGCACAGAGGCGAGCGCTGCCTCACGTCCCTCCCCGCGGTTAGAGCAGGGCGCCGAGCTGCCGGGCCTGGGGCAGCGGGGCCGGCCGAGCTGCCCTGCCTGGGCCTCGTGCCCCTCTCCGTTGGGGCTCCTCGCCAAGCACGACCGAGGCCCTGCACATGCCGGGCCAGAGGAGGGCATGGTGGTTGTTTTGGTGGCTGCTGGACTGTGGTCACGGTTGTGTTTGGTACTGTTTAGTGTGAGGGGCTTAGGGCTCTTCCAGCGCGGAGTGGGGTGGGGAGGCTGCCCTAGGGCTACCCCCGCTCATGGTGCTCCTGTGTCCGAAAATCTCAGGCAGCGCTGAGCTGGCCGAGCCTCCGACAGTGTAAAACATCCCCCTTAATGCTGCATCTCCCATAAGGGTGTCCAGCCTTGACAGGGATACTGGAGGGAGCAACCAAACCAGCTTGTGCTTGGGTTTGCTGCTGGTCTTGGTTGAGGTTTCTTGTAGCGAGTGCGTCTTCCTCCCACCCCCGGGTTCCTGTCCCTCCCTGCCTTCTTGGCGCGAGCACCTCAAACCGCTCGCCAACCAGCTGCCCGACCTCGGCTCCCCCGCGTGCTCCGACGGCCGCGCTCCGGCCCCAGGCAGAGCTTCGAAAATGCTGCGGTCGGTGCCGCCACAGTTGCGGGGCCCCGTGAAGGTTTGCTCTGCGCTCTGGCACTGACCCTGTTTCTTGCAAAGACCCCCCTGGCTTGTCACCCCTGTGGCAGCACCCGCGGGTGGCTGCCATCCAGCCAGTCACTGCACATAGGATGGGCCAGCTGGAGATCAGTCTGTAGGTCTGTCTTAAATTCACTGCCCATAAACCTGTTAAGCGCCATCTCCACTGAGCCTTGGATTTAACGCGGTAAAAGCTGTGATGTAGATGCTGTCTTTAACAAGTGGCTAGTTTTAAATTGGAGAAATCATTTAGGTAATAAACACGTATTAAAGGTTGCATTAAGCTGTGATTTCCTCCTTTGCTATCTGTCCTGTTTCTTATGTAGCAGCTGCGTTCGGGAGTATTCACACATGATTGCTTATGATGTTTTAATTGTCTCTGAAATGTTGTTTCACTGCTTAGGTTGAAACCTGGGTAAAGTGATGAGCACAGCGATCCTGCAAGGCGATGTATCTAATTGGTTTCTGGCTGCTTAGCAGTAATGCAGGGTTATCCTTTTTCCTCTTTTACCATTTAGTTGTTGGTAATAGTCAAACTTAGTTTTCTGCTTGCTGAGACTGGAGTCCTTGGTCTTGTTAGGAGCAATGACAAATCTTCCGGAAAAGGTCCTGCTGTTAATATCCCAGGAATATGGCTAAGCTACTGCTATTAATCTTAATGCAAAGCAGACATTCAGACTTAGATCATATCACCCTTAATGGAGTGATGTGGTTACAGCAAGCACCAAGTGGCCCTGAGGCAAAGATGTTTTGATTTCTTTGAGCTTTCCTGGATCTGGCAAGGGACGAGACTTTGGTTTGATAATTCTGAGCGCTGCAGAAGGTGAAGCTGCAGGCAGATGTCGAGGAGTGGATGGGCTGCGAGTGTGTGTGGGTTACGAATGGCTTGTGACCTTGGGGAACAGCATACCTATGTTTGGCACGATGGAACCCAGAGCATCGGGATTGTTCTCTGGTTTCCCCATCAGAATTTCTGTTCCCTCGGGCTCTTCGCTCTCGGCCTGGCAGGGAGATTGTCACAAATGCAGCAGTGACTGCTCCATGCGGTTCCGCATATTCACTGTCACGCAGATGAATTTCTAGCCTTGACGCTTTGATGAAGGGACTCGGCACAAACCATTTTGCTTAGAACAGCTTGTCTGGTGTTCTCAGCACAAACCGGCCCCTGTTCCCTGCAGGAGGGTGATAACTAACCAGAGAAACAGGGGCTCCCTCTGAGCGGCCGTGACTGCACGGGAGAAATAACATCAGTCTGTGAGTAGCCCCGCTGAAGGACGAGGAGGGGATCTGAATGGAGCCTCAGCCTGCCTGGAGCTCCGAGTTCGGTGGCTGCTGGGGCTGTCGCTTGCAGCGCTGGGGAGCTTAGAGGTTGTTTCTGCATCCAAAGGCTGCAGGCAACTCAGCAGAGGAACATGCTCTGTTCTGTTTCCAGATACTTCTCCTAAGTTTTTGGGGGCTCACAGATTCAGGTGGTTCATTTAGGTGGCCATTTAAAAAATGGCTATTCTGCACATTCAGAAAGAGAAAGAATCTGTGCCCCGCAAGGCTTGGAGTGTGTGCCGAGAAGTCAAACAAGAGCCTGGGTGAACAAGGGGCTTCTCATCCTCCCTTCACAGCCAGGTGTCTGAAGTTTGGTGAGATGAAGTGGTTTGCCTGTGGTTACACAAGAAGTGGGGAAGCAGGGCATGGAGCTGGGTCTCAGGAGACCTCAGTTCAAAACCAGTTTCTTTCTACAGCTCTAGACAAACCAGGTGATTTTTTCAGTGTTTTCAGTTGTTTTGCCTTTGGCATTTTCCAGTTCAAGAATCACTGTAAGCATCTCCACTGAAAAGAGATGCAGGCCAGCAACTGCTAGTGGCTAAGATGCGTTGGCTTATTTGAAGAAAATAGAATACCTGCTTTCGTTTTTTGCACTCTTCATCACCTTTGCTCGACAGACAATTTGTAGATTCTGTATTTTGGCCCAAAAGCAAACCCGAAACCAGTGCTTGTCTCACAGCTGCGAATTAGCAAAGAACATGCTTACTATGGCTGAAAAAAAGCCTGCCTGGGTGCCCTCTTTTGAAAGCCAGCAGCACCAAAAATTGAATTCCTGCACAAGAGAAACTGGGTACTTCTCACCAGAGGACTCAGCTACTGCTTGGGGAAGATGGAACAGCTGTTGCATATAAACCGTGGCCCGAGCCTGGTGGGCTCGGTGCCAAAAGCCGCGCGTTGCTGCCGGTGCAGGACCAGGCTGCCGCCTGTTCCGTACGGGAAGCGCGGCGGGTGCGGGCGGCAAAGTGGCCACATCCTCAGTGCTCGCAGAGCGCTGGAAGGGGCGAAGGAGAGCCCGAAATGAGAAGTGCTTTGAGTGATCTCCTCACCTCTTAAAAGCTCTCTGGAAGGGGTCATGGTTAATGTTGCCACTTCCACCTAAACAGGAGCGTGGGCTGCTTGGCAGGGAGTTTAGCAGGAGCTGAAGCGATTACTGTGTGCGAGAATATCTCATGTTGAGAAAGTGAATGTATCAGTAACGTGTGAGTCTAGCCACGTATTGCAAGGCTGATTTAGGATCTTAAAGAGGATTCTGCCTTTCATTCTGGCTTTTATTAAAAGCTTTGTAGTACATCTTTAGAGAGCCACTAAAGCTACATAGAAAACATAAGGAGGAAAACAGAATAGAAGCAGAAAGGTTTTTAAAAGGATTCGTTTCCCCATTTTCTCTCTTGACCCTACTCAAAGTTTAAGCTATTTGCATAAAACCATGTTGTTGTTTTTCCGGCTCTTCCTTTTTCTGCCTGTGAAAGCCACAAACCAGTGTTTGAGACTAACGTCAGCGCATGGCTTGGAGGAGCCGAAAGCCTCAGATTTCAAAGTTCATCCAGACTTTGTGTGACTGCAAAGGCGTGGTGATGGAGCAAGGATCCCTACAGCCCCTGGCATTTGGGCAGGGTAACCGGTCCTCAGCAGGAGCTGGAATAGCTTCAGGGGAATTGGGAAGGAGATAAAGGAGAAAGGAGCTATGCAGATTTAGAGCAGGGGAGGATTTTACTGTGGATTGGTATGTATGGTATGTCTATATGGACATATTGGCCCATTTTTTTGGACCTGTTATTTCCTGCAAGCCTTTGTTCCTGCAGAACCCTGGAGAACTTGGTAGTTGGCATAGGTAGAGCTTGCCGTGCTTCTGCTTCCTCTGAGCTCTGCTAGTGTGGCACCCAAGTCTGAGGCACTCGAGGTCTCCTGCCAGGAACCATCCTGAACTTGCTGTGTGATGGGACAGTAGCCACTTTGTGCTTTGGCTTTTTTGCCTTTAGTCTCCAACTTCTCAGGCCCTTTCAGTTCATGGACACTGAAAATCCTGGGAGCGAATCTACCTGTTCCAGTGTGCAGGGACAGGTGGATTCATAGTGATGGAGAGCTGGTCTCTGCGCAGACACTGGGTGCTCACGAAGAGCAGGGAGTCATAGATTCATAGAATGCTTAAGGTTGGAAGGGACCTCTAGAGATCATCTAGTCCAAAGCCCCT
>VZSV01000203.1:999740-1065299 GCA_013398735.1 Nothocercus julius | reverse complement strand
TCGCGCGTGGGGGCGCGCGGGCTCAGCTCCTGGGAACCCCGTGCCGTGAGCCGTAGGTTGCCGACGGCTGGCTTTGCTCCGAAGATGGGCCTGTTAATAGCGCACGAAGCTCTGGCGAAGCCTGTGGCGCTGCAGGGCTGGGTGAGGGACTTTCAGCAGGAGGAGAGCAGGGAATTTCCTGCTTTTGCTGCTGTGATGGTGCAACCAGGACCTAACGGTCTCTTTGCAAATTCCGAAATCCCCACCACAAAATCCCTAAAGGTGTCAGGGGAGCTGAGGGGGTTTTGGGGGGGCAGGTGCTGACGTGCCCTGGCAGGCAGCGTTGGGCTGGGAGCGCTCTCGGCCTGCGGGAAGGTGTGAGCGCCCTTCCTGACACAGCGGAGCATGGAAAATCCCAGCGTGGATCAACCCATTCCCGGGAAAAGCGCCGTTAGGCTGGCAGTGCCCCGGCAGCACAGGACAGTATGACCGATGGAGGTCACCGCAGGGCAGTGTGGCACCTCTGTCACCGCAGGTATTTGAGGACAGATCGGACAGCTCTGACGGAAGTGTGCGAGGTGTGAGGCCTCGGAGCCAGCGGCCTGGACACGCTGCCTCGCGGGGCCTTCGCAGCCGCTGCCGCCCGTTACCCACCTTGCAGGAGACCATCGTGGCAGAAGCATAGCAGGGGTCAGTGCTGGGCCCGCCGAGGGAGCGGTTCTGGGAGATGGGAGGGTTTGCAGCAGGCCAAGGGGAGCACAAGAGACCCGAAGGCCCCTGCTCTGGATTTTCTAGCCGCTCCCCCCAGCCCTTCCGGTGCGCTTGGAGGAACGTGACCTTCCGAGCCCTTTATTCCTGTGGCGAATCTCAGAGAAATTGGTCAAGAGATCTGAGAGGTATTGGGAGGAAATGACTGACAGAGAGCAGTAACAGGCTTTGCTTTCCATAAGAAATCCAGGCTAAAAAGAAGTTTGAATAAGTACATGTAGAAGTAGATTATTTACTGTAAGCTGTTCACCTACCTTGACTTTAAACTAACTAGTTGAGTGACTTGCCTGTGTTTAAAATAAATGTTTATTTTAACCTAAGCACATCATAGAAAGCCTCAAACCCCCGGTGCTGCTATCGGCTAAATATATTTTTGCATTGTATATAGAAGGCTCTAATTAAGGTTTTGTCAGGACATTTCATTCTGCGTCTCTCATGTCACTCGCTTAATATTAATCACCCATTTTCACATCGCTCCAGCCTGCCCCTGGGCAATCACTCAGACCTGGCGTTTATAGGAGCTCCAAACAGCAGCCCAGAGACCCCAGTGCCCTGGGGACCGGTGGTGACAAGAGCCTCACGGTGCAGCCAGGGCGGCTTTGCTGTCCCTGGGAGAAGGTGGCGCCGGGCAGGGGGTAGCTGGAGGGGGAGCTTGAGCCCCAGAGTACAGAGCGGAGCTCTCTGCTGTGCTGACTATGCTAATGCATTTGCACTGAATGAGAGGCATTTATTACATGTCAGGGTGAGTGTGATGAATGGCAAGTCAGGTTTTCCTCCGTATTACTTCAGTTCCCTGCTCTATGGGTGATTTATTCAGTGGCGTTTATGGTGTTACTAGTCTAAAACCAACGGGGAAATTTATTCAACCCTTTTATGCCGTCCTTTTTTTTCTCTCTATTTTTATTTTATTTCCGCTCTCTGTTTTTTTGGATTCAAGTCTTCCTTGCTTTTGGGACAGAGGGATTGCATTCCTGCTCTCGGCAGCTTGCTCTTCTGCTACCCAGCTCTCCCAAGCAAGGGCAGCTTTTCCAGGGACTTCCCGTGCCCAGCCTGGGTGCTGGGCTCTTCCAGGAATCAGCCCCGTGTGTCACTGTGGAGCTGCTGAGCGCCGGGCTCTTCTGGAAGGCTGGCCCTGGTGGTGAGTGGCTGAGCTTTTAAAAATCAACCATACGCTCTTTGGAAATAAAACAAATACTGTAGCCTTTGTCACGTAAAGACTGATCGTGAAGCAGATGGGACAATTTAGGATAATGGACTTGCCCCTGATTTTTATGTTTTGATCTCTTTTGGCAGAAAAAAAGCCCCACATCTTAATATTTTAAAACAAAAATCACTGCTTGATCAGAGTTCTGGGTATGGGGCAGCAGGAGAGATGCAGAGGGCTGGAGGTGCCCTCTCCCCTTCCTGCTGAGAGCTCCCTGCCCATTGCAGGAGCTGTATCTGTTGAGTCCCCCCGGCCACTGCAGCTCATGGAAAGCAGCACCCAGATCAATACAGCTCCCCTATTTCCTGCCCCCGATTCCCCTGCCCAGCTGGGAATGGGGAGCTCTGGGCCTGCAATCCACGCCAGCAGCCTCCGCTCCCCTCCGGCACAGCAGCCTCCGAACACGCCCGCGGGATCCCATCCAGAGCGGCGCAACGCCCGTCTACCGTGTGGATATCAGTGTCTGTTTAGATCTGCAAAAAACCTGCTTCCCTCCACGCGGAGCCTGTGGGGAAGCGTCACTTGTGTCTCGCAGCGTGTCAGTGGTGCTGCCCTGCACCTCCCGGCGTGACGGTGCCTCGCCTGGCGCGGCTGCCCCCAGACACAGCGTGGGATGATCGGGCTCTGCACCGGGAGCCGGAGCCCCCCGTCCCCGCGGGCTGTCGTGCCAAGCCGCCGTGCTCCTGCTTTGGAGTCCAGGCACACAGGAACTTGTTGAGGGAAGTTTGCTGCTGGTAATAGGTTGGTTTTAAGTGGCACATAAACCTGCCGGCTCTTTATGGAGGCTGTCGGGCAATAAGGACATAGGGAATTATGACAGTGGAGGCATCGTACGATAGTGCTTTGCAGATGATGTCTCGCAGGGGACGCGCTATTTATTTATCTAAAGGAGTTTGCAATGCCTTTCCAGAGGAATGGCTTCCAGGCCAGGATGTCTCCGTGCCTGCGTGCACCTCTTCATACTGCTCTGATAGGCTTTAAATCTGGGGCGAAGAGGGGTCGGAGGGGCAACAGGCTCCCCTGGGAGAGCTCGGGAGGATGATGAGAGGAGCAGTTTCTCCCCGGAGACCTGCGGCGTTTTGCAAAGGAAGCTGGGCTGGTTTTGCTGAGAGCTGCAATTTTTGGTCACTGTTGTTGTTTACAAACCAAGGCGTTCATCGGGGAACGAAGTGTTTAATTGCAATTGGCTTTTCTCCATCTTGTACAGTCTGGTAGCAGCCGGAGGAGGAGGGGAGGGAACAAGAGCCTGCAAAAAAAGAAGAAAAAAAGAGCCCGGTTTCTCCCTGTCTCCAACAGTCGGGGAGGACTTTTGGTGCTGCTGCCACAGGAGGTGGTTTCCTCCCTCGCTGCCCTGCGCTGGTGTGCGCGGCTGCCGCGAGGGCCGTGGGCGCTGCTGCATCCGGGCAGCAGCCCTAACCCTAAAACCTAACCCTTAACCCTAGCCCTAAACCCTAAGCCTAACCCCTAACTGTTAACCCCAACCCTAAGCCTTAACCCCTAACCCTTAACCCTAACTGCAGCAGCAGCTGCTTCCGCCGCCACGGGGAGGCCAGGGGGACGTGCGGGCGACCCTGGGCCCGGCAGGGCCCCTGTGCCCAGTGCGGTGCTGGCCGAGCTGCGCCGTGGCCAAAACGGCGCCGTTTCAGCGGGTTTAGTCGTAACCGTCAGGCCCTGCTGGTGCTTGGAAAGACCAGTCTCAGTCCAGGCTGGCGGGGCTCGTTGTCTTTTCCTCCCAGGTGGTATAGCTGCTTCCATAGCTCTTTTGTCTTGGAAAAATTCATCGTCTTGTGCTCCCGAGCGGGAGCTGATGAAATCCGCCCAATCTGTCGTGCAGCGGGTCTGTGGAATAGCCCTGCAGTTCTGCACAGCTTCCTCCTCCCGGCTGAAGCAGGTCCGCAGATGAGAGGTGCTTAGAGGGAAGGGCTGTTTGTACCATTTATTGCAGGCGTTTTGACATGCCAGGATATAAAGAGGGAGATTTCTTCAGAGGATGATGCAGAGCTCCTGAATTCATCTCTTCTGGTCAGTATAATGAATTAAAAGGAGCCCAGAGCAAATAACCACCCTTTTCATGGGAGGGAAGGTTATGCAGTGTGAATACCTCTCTGTATTGCCTTTTGTGGGACAGAAATCCATCTCCACATGGAGATAGAAAAGCAGGGCACAAAAACAATTCCACTAAGACGAGGCAGGCAAGTTACCTACAACATCCTTGCAAGGCAGGGGAGTCTCCACTGCCCCCTTTATCGAGGAGGGAAGTGGAGATGCTGAGGACAGGACACCTTCTTGGGTCTTCTTGGTCGGACAGAGCCGAGCGCTGCCCTGTCCCCTGCGCCCGCGGCCTCCGGTCCGGGCGGGCTGGAAGGGCACCCGGAAGCGCAGTGGGTGGAGCAGCGTGGCCGGACCCAGAGCAGCCGAGAAACCTCCTGCTGGGCCCCGGGGGCAAGAGCTGGAGCCCCTTGCGGGGGGTGAAGGACACGCACCCCCCCCACCTCCCTCAGCAGTCCCTTCCTGCGCACAATTTGCGCTACATCATGTTACATTTTTATTACTACACTGTTTCTGAGGCTCTTGGCTGGCATGAATCCCGGAAGGCAACGCGAGAAGGCTTTTGTATGGAGACCTGAAAGAGGAGGAGCGATTCCTTGCGAGTCTTTGTATCCACATGCGAATTTAATACATAGCTCCTAAAATAGGTTTTAATAAAAGGTGTTTTTGTGTGTTAATAATTTCCGGGACTTTTTTATCAATGGAATTGATACCGGAAAGAAAGGTTCGCAAAAAAATGTAGAGGAAATGAAAGTCACCCCAGTCATCTGCATGTAATTGCTTCCAGTATATATTGTAATTGTGTTTGAATTATAAGGCAATTAGTCTGTCAGACTGATAAGTATTACACAAGACCCCTGGAATTTCCTTGGATGTTCTCAGCACCTCTTAGCTTTAAGACCTAGAGAGATTTTAATGTGCAAAGATGTTGCTCTGGGTTGTGCTAATAGCAGATATGGATGTACTGCCCGTGGCAGATGTTAGGGAGCTTCTGATGAGCTGGTGACACACGAGGGTCGTTCTGGGGGACACCTGGGGTCCAGGGGACTGTCCTGCTCAGGAGCGGCGCTTCCCTCGGCCGCACGTGCCGTGTACACGTGCCGGGCTGCTCTCGGGGGCAGGAGGGCCGTCTCAGCGCAGGTCTGAGACAGTCGGTCCTGAGTGCTCCCCAAAGTGTGCTAGGCAGCACACTAGAATAGCTAAATTAAACAAATCTGGGAAGTTTGGGTGGAAAGTTATATTTAATGCCTGGCCTCATTCTGACATGAATGATAACATAAGTGCCAAGGCAGGTTAAAAATAGGCAGCATCTCCAGCAAAGTCCAGGAGACTTGGAGCTACAGGAAGAAAAACCCAGCACAGAATCTGATGCTGAGGGCAGGGACTGAGCGTGATTCGTCTCCAGATATGATATTGAGCATTTTCTGACACCTGTGTCTTGAAGAGGGTCTCCTCATGAGTTTGTGGCAATAGCAAGGCTTTCGCTTAAGGACTTCTTTTCCTCATAGTGGTTGTGGTTCAGTCTTGGGCTTGTGAGCAGCCCTATATGCGTGGCTGGAGCGGGTTTATTCAGATACCTGTTCTGTTCTTGGCAGTACCAGAACGACCTTTCTGATCACTGAGGCTTCCTACCCTCTTTCCCCGTGCCCTGTCTCACTCATTTTGCTTGCAAGCTCTTCAGAGCTCGTGTCTCCTGTAAGGCTGCTGACACAGTGGGAGGGCCTTTGCTTCTGCTTCGTGATTTCTGAGGTGCTGCTGCAAGGCCCCCATTTCGTGCTGGCTTCTGGAGTGCACGTCCTGCTGAATACCCTGCTCCCAGTGCCGGGAGGCTTCATGAGAACCAGTGTGGATGGGCACCTCGCCCTCTCTGTCCTGCTCCCTGCCACACTTGGGAGGAGATCTCCCAAAAGCCAGGCAGAGAAGTGGCCTCAGGCTGTAATTCCACCCGCCACCCTGCCAGGGATCTCAGGAAAAGGCTGCCCGCTGTTCTGTCTCTGCACCTCTCCAACATGTGGACATGCACATCTGTAATAAGAGCCTTACTGCTTGTGGTGCGGCCTCTTTGTTATTTTGGATCACAAGGTCCCAGGCTTTACACATCAACAGCTTCAGAGGTGAGGGTAGGAGGGAAGGAGAGAGAATTCTGCTGCAGCCTTGGAACCCGTCAGCGATGCTGAAGTATCTCTGGGTTTCTCTTTGCCTCTGTTCGCATTTCTCAGAAAGATGTTTCCAGCCTTGACTCCTAGGGAGGGAGATGCAGTCTCTGAAAAAATCCAATTTAATGTGAGACACAGACATGGTTGCTAGATAAAGTGCTGTGGTTGTTTCTTACCTTCCTCCCTCAGCCTGCAATTGAGGCAGCTCGTGCTTTGCTGCTAAACAGCGTTAGCTCTCCCCTTGCTCCTGGATGGATGAAGCGTCTGCTTCCTCATGTAGAGTTCAGCTAAGGCAGTGACCTCCCAAGTGCACATGGCCCACAGGCAGCAGCGTTTGAGGAGCAAAGGCACCGTAGGCTGGAGTTCATCTTCTCATTCCTTATCGACTGAAAAACGAAGAAAAGCCAGTAAGGGTCTGTAAGCGACAGCAGGGAGATGCCAGGGCAGCTTGATGCTGTTGGGACCCAGATCTTGGAACATCTGCTGGGAATCAGGGTGGATTTGTAGCATCCCGTGTTTTCCTGGGCTGGTTCGTGCCGAGCACCAGTGCACGCTCATTCTGCAGGAGATGGTCACACGCATGAAGTGCTCGGTCTGACTCATGGTGCTCTCTTCCTAAGTCTATTCCTCTGTGCTGTCCCCACATTTAATAGTCTTTTCTCTGCTCTCTCCACCTGGTTCCCAAACTCTCATCCAATTTGATGGCAGATGTAAAGAAAACTCCCATTTTCGCACAACCTGGCGCTTTGTTTGCAGCTGTATTCAATTCCAGATTGTGAATGAAAAATCTTACTGCATCAGAGGCTGCGCTTGTAGCTGGTAATTAACACCCGCTGAACTCTGCCAATGCATCTTAGAGATGCTTTAGAGAAACCCAGAGCTGGAACAGAAGCTACCCGGATAAACAATGTCTGCCAGTCTAGTTAAACCTTAACTAAAATCCCCAGCCAAAAGACTGCAGAGTAAATCTGTAAAGATGCTGGCTCCTGCGCTGAGCTCAGGAGGCGTTTTCCAGCTACGGGGCCCAGGAGATAATGAACGCTAAGTGTTAATGGGACTTATGCAGATATATCTCCCCCTCTTGTGTGCTGTGTTCCAGCTGGGAGCCGATGCTTTATGGGGAGTTAAAACAACTCCTCGAAACTCGCCGTGGAAGTGCTGACAGAGCCGAGTTTTAAGCTCTGCTAATGGAAACGTCTGCTTTCCAGATGAACTTGGGAACTGGGGTTAGGCAGAATATGTAAAAGCAGAGAGTAACTCCAGTAATAGCAAATTAAGTTACTGCTTTTTAGTGAAGAACTAATCTGCACATTAAGCGTGCCAGGCTGCCACGCGGCCTGACTTGAGCATTACAGGCTGCTCTCATCCACATGGTTTTTTCCCATTCTTGTCTTCCTCTGCGAACATGAGCGCCCGCTAGCAAACCTGCCTGAGCCCGGCAGGTTCCCCCGCTCCCGGCCGCGGAGCTGCAGGGAGGGCGTTTCTGGAGCCGCTGTTCCTGCTGGGGAGCCACTCCTGTCCCCAGAGGCCAGAGTGCCCCTGGATACTTCCTGATGGGACACCCCCTCCACCGGGAACGCGATCCCCAGAAGTGCAGGGCTTCCCGGCAGCTCTAAACTAAGTTCCTGTCTCCAGGCGAACTGAGCAGTGGCTTCATGAACCCCCGTTGAGAGCCTCCTCCTCTACTGCTAATGCGTGTGGGCTGTGTGGGGGCTTTGCTTTTGCTTTGTTTTTCCCTTGTTTTGTTTTTCCTGGTTTCTGGCTAAAGAGCCTACAAGCTGCTTAGCTCCTGCTCGGTCCTCTTGTACTTCCACGTCTGATTCAGTAGCTCCAGGGAGATGTTGGCCCTCCGTAACCATCGAAGGTACAGAGCAACCACCAGGGCCATCCGTGTTTTTCTGCCTGGCTCCTCCTGGCCGGGAAGGACAGACAAGGTCTTGTATGGCCTGGCGCAAGGTGGGAAGAGAACCAGAGCCGCATTAGGAACCAAGATGCTCCCACTTGCAATAAAGACCTGTGAGATGATCACAGGCCTGAAACCGCCTGGGAGGTGACTTCTTTTATTTTCAACTTCTGCTGCCCTTTGCTTACTTTGTCCCCAGAACTGCGAACAGCCGTGTGCGTGTGCAGGCACACACGACACGGATTTGTATCGACAGTTACAGCAAGAGACAATCTGCTGCCTCAGAGGGTGTAAGGCCGGGCTCGGTGAGGCGACTGGAGCCCGAAGCTGCACTGAAGTAGGACAAGACTTAGGCCATTGTGCCTTAGGCACATAATTGCTTAGCCACGTGGCAGTGGTGTCAGAGGAAGCGTGAGTGACTTTCCCAAGGTTGAAAAAGGAGTCAGTGGCTGGACGTCCTCTGCCTCCTGGCACGTTACTGCCCAGCGCCGGCTCTCCCCTCTCCTGGCAGCCCCGTGGTGGGAAGACGCGAGACCCACCAAGCCGCACAGCCCTCTCCTTCCTCCTCGTCCCTGCTGCGTCTCTCTGCAGCCGCCCAAACCTCGCACCAACCTGGAGAAGCTCCTCGTGAATCCTCGCGCTCCCGGAAGGCGCAGCGCGCTGCAACTTCACTCGCGTGCCCCAGGCTGGGCCCCTCCCTCTGCCTCCTCGCTTTGTTTGTCTGCTATTTTCCTTTGATTTGCAGCTTTACTGAGCACTGAGTTTGCAGCAGCGTGTGATTACCCTGTATGGAGCCTTTCCCACTGACAGTATGATGAGCAGAGACAGTGTTCGGTGCATATACAATTTAAGCCAAGCAGGAGGCCAGTCCAAGACCTCACTTGCCAATTAACTGAGTCGATACTGTGCACAGGATAATGTTTGTTGTTTGCCTCTGTTGCTAAAACACTTCCAGGACGTTTAGAGCAATATAGCAATATCCTCGCTTCCCCCCTGGAGGGATGAGCTCTTCAGCTACGGCAGGAATCGTCGCTTGGAGAGGAGCAGCCGGGGAGAGGGAAAGCAGGGGCCTCCGCAGCTCCGTGGTCCATCCGGATCCGTGTGAATCCTGCGGCAGCTGCTGCCGGCCTCCTCAGGGTGTGGGAGCACTAGAGTTTCTTCTGTAATCAGCTGAGATGCAAGGAATTGAGATGCAGTTATAGGTGTAGAGACAGAGCCTCAAGAAGATGTGGCGCGGCAGACAGATCATGTGCAATGTAACTACATAAAAGAGCCACAGGCAGATTAGCTCCCGCTGCCTTCCTTTGCTTGACGTGTCCCAGGAAGCCGTGCCCGGCTCTCTGAGTTACAAAACCTGGTGTCTGTGCTGCTTCCACTGACAGCTCGAGGCAAAGGGATTTCAGCAAAGAAAAACTCCAGGCGGACACGGCTTGTCCCATGTTTCAAGCACGTCCCTGGGAGCGAACCCGCCGGCAGCCCCCGGGCACATGGGCGATGAGGAGCAGTGGTTGCCTCGGAGCTGGCTGTGATTTCTGGGGGACCTGGTACCACCTGTGGACGGCAGCTCCTGGCCGTGTCCCTTGCTGGCGTACTTTGCATTGCTGGAGGGTGGAGGCTGAGCTCCCTCCTCTGTTTGGAGCCAGGTGGGATGCGATTCCTGTCAAAATGCCGGGTTGTTTCTCCGAGGGAACTGCTTGTGCCTGCCAAGGAAGCCTGGCCAGGAGGGCCTGTCAGCAAGAGGATCTTCTGGGAGGTGCCCCAGGCAAACTGCATCTGTTTCCCCTGGGGTCTGGTTCTTCTCCTGAGAACCCAGACAGCATCTTCCTGCCTTTCTGCAGATGTTCGGCGGGGCTGTGAGGCATTAACATGTCCTTGCAAGGGTGGCACCGAAGCCTGCTGGCGCACAGGGCTGCTGCCTCGCAGGCCCAGGAGGTGCCACTTTCCCTTCCGTGGTGGCAGGGGATGACAGCAGCATGAGAGAGGAGAAGGGGCCACACACCATTTGTGCACAAGGAACCTTGTCAGAGCCCAGAGAGGGCTTCTTATGATGGTTATGGGCAAAAAAAGCCTCTCACCACTTTCATGTCTCTGTCGACTCCTCTAATAAGTCTCTGTCCTGCATTTTCTTGTTGGTCTCTCGCCATCCTTCACCGTGTGCCATATTCATCTGTAAACACTTCGGTGACCACAGGCTTGGAAATCCTCCTCCCTCCTTCCCTTCCTCTTCCCTGGGCTTCACCAGGAAGTATTTATTGAGTGTCAGAGTGATAAATGGAAAGTCATATTTTATTGTGAATTACTCCAGCCCTGCAGTGGAGCCCAGATCTATAGCCTAAGAGAGTTATTAACTGCTTACCGTGGAGAGCTATAAAATCCTCATCATTTTCTCCAGGCTCAGCTCTGGCAGGGCCAAGGGAGCTGGAGTCTCACCAAGGTGGCTGTGAAGCTGCCTCCAAACCTGCCGTTTGGCTGGAGGACCCCCCAGCGCCCGCCAGGCCTCTGCAGAGGCAGCTCTGCTGGGCTGGAGCTTCCAGCTCTTTCATCGCCTTTTCCAGCTGTGCTGATCCAGCTCCTCAGGAAGCAGCATTTGGGTGTCTCTTTCTGGTGGTCATGGCTGTGTTTCTTCCCTTGGATTCTTCAAGGGTTTTATTTAAAGACACAAAAGTAAACAAATAGCTTTTTAATGTAAGGCTGGGATTGTCTTTTCAATTTCTGTCATGTTTTCCTTCCAAAGAAAGCGCAGAGCTTTCCCGCTAGGAATCAGTGTTAGCATTTCCTTCAGTGCTGTGCCTGGGACATGCGTGGCTGCCCCTTAGCAAGGCTGCCAAATTCCCGGGGAACCCTCAGCACTGCAGCTGCCTGAAAAGGAGCTGAACCCCTGTGCCTTTCATTACGTCCTGCTGATGCGGGCCGGTCACTCAGGTGGTGCAGTGTAGCAGTGACATAGGCTGACTAGGTTGTCTTGTCCTTATCTTTCCCACAACACTGATCCTTTTCGTCTGTTTCTGCTTCGGATTTTGCTTCCGTTCTGTCGCCGTCACCTCTGTTTGTAGCGTTGATGACCTGGGAGAGGTTGGCTTTGTGCTCTGCCAGGCCGTGAAAGGTTTGGGTTGATCAAGGCAATGGGAGTGCATGCAGTGAATGTGCCCTGGGGTTGGGCAGTTGCTTGGAAAAAGGAAGGAGCCTTCCAACCATGGATGCTGAAATCCAGCAGATGGTGGTGATGGGCCGGTAATGTTTATTGTGGTCCTGCAAGGTCTGACAGGTGCAGGGATGGCCTAAGGCTGTGGGCAGAGCTTTATTTCATAGCTGGAGATGTATCTGAAGCAAGGTCATCAGAATCATGTAGGTCATCCTCAGAGCAACAGGGATCTTGTGGGCTCCAAAACAGCAGCAGCAGCAGAAGGGAGTGAGGAAGAACCACGGCCTGCAGCTTGGTGGACTCCTGGGGCACTTGACACGTTGCTGCCTCCATTAAATGAAACTCCACTTCTAATTATATCCCATAATTATAGCCTTCAACCAGTGTGATTTGTAAAGAGAGGGGTCACAGATACCAAGATCACTCTCAAATTGACTGTGCAGTGGAAATCAGTAAACATCCTTGGGTGCCTACTGGAGCCTGACAGAGATGTAAAGGACTAATGCAGCAAGGCACGGCACGCAGCTGGATTGATAGAAGCAGTGGGGTGGCCTCTGGGCCCTAAAGATATTACGTGACAAGGCAGTGAAAGCTGCAAGCACAAGGGCAAAGCATCTATTCAGCGTGACAGCATTAGACAGAGGTTAAGAATCTTGCGGGCTGCTATCAGCATCGATGAATGGGCTCCAGCAGGGATCTGCGTTAACGTGCGGAGTGAGAGCAGCTGGGTGAGAGCAGACGCCTCCCTGTGCGAGATGGGGCCTGTCCTGCTGAGGGGGTGCCCAGCCTGGCGTGGCTTCCTTGCCCAGGAAACGTCTGCTCATGTGAGGGGCCGCTGGGAAGGCTGGGGAGTCACGGAGGAGGATTTGGCTGCAGGTGAACCCCTACGATCAAGGGATTAATAAGAGCTTTCTTTCATCATCTAGAAAACCCTGTGGTCAGGCTGGAAGTGCTGCTCTAAGTGTTGTAGTTGGGGACTGAAGACCCAGCTTAGCTTGCAGTTCCTTTTCTGCTCTGTGTTTCTCTGTTGGCTTCCAAGGGGGATTCACCTGCCTGGGTTGATACCAGTACAGCAGAGACTGTACCCCAGTGAGCACCAGCCGCAGCAGTGATCAGGTCAGAAAGAAGGTTTGTGTTGCTCTGGTTTGGCCTTGTGCATCTCCCAGGCTCAGGGACTGACTTCTTCGTCCAGTCATGGTTCACTCCTGTGTTCCCCTGGTCTGGATTTAAAGACTCCTCAGTGATGGAGAGTTCGTACCGCCCTTTGGTGAGCACCTTTAGGTCGTCATTCCTTTCCCTGTTAAGTATTTGTTTCAGATGCCTTTTAAATATTTCAGCTTCAGGGCTGAGCCTGAGTCTTCAGTGCATTAAGACAAATTAGAGGATGGACACTGAAGGAAAATCAAAACCACAGATTGTCTTCTTGTTTGCCTGGTGATAACATTCCCCTTGAGGCTAAACTATGTGGAAAGGAGACAGGAATGTTTAGAGGATATAAACTTATCTTTGGGCTCGGGTTAGAGTTGGTTTTGTTTTGCCTCATTCGACTTAATTTTGAGTTTGTTTTCCCCTGGAAAGGGGCTGTGCAGCCACCAACTCTAGCACATCCCAGCTGGTCTCACCCTCATGGGATGGAGGGATAATGGTCTTAAAAGGGAAAATGTCCCTACAGGTTTCCTAGAGAGAACGATGAGGTAGAGGAAAGAGCCTCCTTAAGGCTCAGAATGAGGAAAGGTCCCAGCTGTCACCTCGTCTGTGTGTCCCATGGGAGAAAGAGATCCCAAATGTCCCCCCAGTTGAAAAAGCTTTAGTAAGAACTCACGGGTAATTAACAGTGAGACGCAGCATCATTTGGAAATTTGATTTAGCTGTACTGCCGTTTGTGAACTTCCTTTTTGTTTACCTTGATAGCAATAGGGGACCTGCTCAGCTGGTAATTGTGCAAACATAAGACAAGAGACCGTCTCTGACCCAAACTTCCCATTGACTGAAGAGATAAGGAAGCCAAGAGACATTTTACAGATGGGGAACTGAAGCAGAGAGAGATTAAGCCGCATTCTCGGAGTCCCGCAGGGCGTCTGGTCAACTGTCAGCCAGTTCCTTTTCTCTTTTTGTCTCTAATTCGATTCTTTGATCAGAGCTTTGGCTTTTGTTTCTACAGCTGGTCCAGCCCTCGCGGTGCTTTCTAGCAGCCTCGTCACGGACGGCGCCTGTTCCGCGGGCTGCCTGCGCCTTGTCCCTCTCTGCAGGGTGGGACGTGCGTCTGAGTCATTCTTTGCATGAGTTGCCTGTCTCTCGGAGAGGTTTCTCTGGTTTCTGCAGTACAGAATAAATCACCACACAGAGCTTATTAGAGCAACAAAAAAACAAACAAACCTTCCTAATCAGGGAGGTTCAAAGAAACAAGCAGCAAAGTCCAACATAAATAAGCTGTAGAAGTACAATTATAAACTATCCCACTGGTTGTCAGGATAGAGTTAGCAAGGGTCTCTGCTCTCTAGGTCATCGCATGCTGAAGTCTGGGTTTATATTTGCGATTTTTGCCCTCTGAACTTAACAGCAAGGAACATCCTGCCCTGCGAGGTGATGTCGCCCTGGGGAGGTTCAGCCTGTGAGATGCTTCCTGCCAGGTCCTGGGGCCAGAACCTTCCTGGCTCCTCCCGACAAGCAGCTGCCGACACACAAGGGCTTCCCCGAGAGCCCTGCACCTCCTCGCAGCTCATCCCAGGCCCTTCCGGGAACGTTTGGACCTGGGGATCTGGGCCGCGCACCAGCGTGACACCACCCGGCCGAGCCGCGCGGAGAGCAGGTCGGGCTGCCCGGGCCGGGCCGCCCCGCTCAGCGCTGCTGCGGCTGCTCCCCGCCGCGCGCGGAGCCGCCTGCGCCCTGGCGCCGTCCGGCAGCCCGGGCCAGCCCCTCCACACCAGCAGACTTCCCCCTCCTGGCACTTCTCTCTGTGCCATGGGCTTTCTTCTTTTAAATCAGCTTCCCCCGCTCTCCCCTTCCTAGCAATAGAGCTAAAACCTCTCTTGTCTAAAAATCAGATTTTCTGAGAACATCTTTATTGATTTACAGGGTTCACCTTTATGAACATCTCCAGTATTTCTCTTTGGACAAAATGAAGTGATATTAAACATTGTAACAATAAATCCAAGGCGCCCTCCGCTCTCCAGGGTATAAGGTTATCCAAATGTATGCTCTTATATTTATCACTTACCAACAGAGCTATTTAAACTACAGTATTTGACAGAAGTGGTTGTGTCAGGTGTGATGGAGTGTGTGTTACAAAAGGACAGTAAGAGACTTTACATTTGTCCTTCAAACGTAAAGTCGATTTTTGCATGATTGGTGCTTCAGAGATGGTCTGCAGGAGAAGATGACCTGGGGCCTGTGAGCAGCGCAGTGAGGGGGCTGCTGTGCAGCATAAATGGACTTGCTTTTCCCAAGTGCTTCCCGTGCCCTCCGGGCGCTGCTTCTGCGGGGGTCATAGGAAGCACTTGGGAAAAGCAAGTCCGTTTATGCTGCACAGCAGCTGTTGGATGTCATATTTTTAGAGGCCTTTGCTCCCTCTGGAAGATTTTGGGCTGTGGGCAAAAAGTTTAAATCCTCCAGACAATCATGGCTTTAATATATTGAACAGGAGTGACCCGTGTCTGTAAATCAGCCCAAATCAGGCTGGTCTGAGACCGCTTTTAGTCTCGGTGTTAATCTGGTGAGCGCATGGGGCTGCTCCCCGCGCGGGAGCCCTTCTGGGGCTCCGCAGCTGAACAGCAGCAGGAGGAAGGCGATGATTTCCCGAGCTCTTGTTTGCAGAAATCCAGGTTGGTAGCAGCTGGAGCCCTTGTGTATATTCAGCTGTTGGGCTGAGATCTTAAATGATTCTCATAATATATTTACCATTGCTATGAAGTTCACCCTTTTATACTAGATTATGGTAATACTGGTATTGCGTGACATATGAAATTAGTTTTTCTACACAGTTTTGTTTCGTCTCAGTGGCTCAGTGTGTGAAATAAAAGGTGCAACTGGCAGACCAGATAGTAGACCCCTGCTTGGATTCTGTACGGAGAGGTACCAGTCTTCCCGACTTCGTCTGTGTGCTCGATACGTTTGCATCTGTGGACATTTCCCTGGAAAAAACCCTTCCAGACTGTATGAAGGGAATCCCGTCATAGCCAAAAGGCAGCCACCTCTAGGGCTGAACACAGGGCTGTTTGACAGCCAAGTGCTGACTAGCAGGGACTGCAGAGATGATTGTAGCTTTAGAAACAGCAAGTTAGGAAGCAGTAAGTCTGAAATCTTACACACAGCAGCCTTAAAAGGCTCCTTTGAGCACCCTCGCCAAGAGCCTACAGCTCCCAGCAGAGCAGTTAGTGCAGCTGTGACAGACACCAGCACCTGCCCTCTCCGTACCTGCCTCCTGAGCCTGGCAGCTTGTTAGCCTGCTCGGGAGGTTAATAAAAGATATTATTTCTCTTAGGGAGTCTTGCTTTGCTGATATCCTTACCCCTCCCAGCACGGAATGTGTAATGAGGCGGTGCAGTCGGGTGCTGGTGTTTCCATTTCCACTGAAAAGCGTCACCTCCGAGGACGCGCGCTCCCAGCAGCAGCGCAGCCCGCACCCGCTGCGCGGTCCGTGCAGCACAGAGCCACAGAAACCCCATCGCGGTCGGGCAAACCACGTCTAGCTTGCAAGATGCGGCAAAATTATTCACAGGGAACGGTGGGGAGGGAAGCGGGTGCCACGGGTCAAAGAGCTCCTGGGACCCCCGTGATGCCAAACACCCCCCAAGGATGACGGTGCCCGGTGCGGCCCAGGGGTGAACATGGGGCGCTCTGCCACCTGCCGCAGCGTGAAGGGCCTCCCTGCCGGTGCTGCCGCCTGCTCGGGGCGTCGCACGAGCCCCTGTCCGCAGCGGGTGCTCTCTGTGGGTGTGCGCACACATGGGGGATTTTCTTTAATCTAGGTTTTGGCAATAATTGCTGGGAATTTTCATGCACTGCCTTGCATCTCAGCTTCATTCATCACCCACATGATGGCCAATTACTCATCTCTCCCTATTAAGCTGCACTAACAGCTATTTTAAATGCAAGCAGAGCCTTAATCTAGTGGTAGCTCAGATGGACGGTGATACTTGTAATTAGGACATCAAACGGAGGAAGGAGAAATGTGATATGTTTAGAGCTGTGGAAACCTTTGCATTGAACTATATCAGCAATAATTATGTATTATCTTTATTAACACAGCTTGAGTTAGTAAATATTGGGTCTTTTTTTTTTAATAAATGTGTGTGTATATATATACATATATATATGCTAGACTAAATTCCATGCTGCCTAATTTGCTGTGAACATCCATTGCAGGGGCAGGTTTCCTGGCCAAGGAGTGTCAGGCACTGGTACCCACCGGCTCCCCTTTGGCTCCTTCGGAGCTGATTCCTGTTATTCTTCCCTGCTCTTCTGATTTGAACCTGGGCTGTGACACAGGGCTTATGAAGGAGGGGAAGCTGAATGAATTTCCTTCAGAGAAAAGAGCAAAGTAATAAAGGGTGAGGAAGTCCTTGCAATAAACATACATTGATATACATCATGTATATGCCTCCTCAGACATTTGCTGTCCTAGGTGATAGGATAGGATATGTCCTAGGTGACAAAAATCAGATAAGTACCTATCAGGTTTTGATGAAAAAACTTGAAATGAACATTTCCATCAACAGAGGAGCTGAAAACCTGTTTGCTGCCTTGTTTTGAGAGAAAGAAAAAGGAGGGGAGTGGGGGGACAGAAGAGCCGTTTCCCTTTCTAGAGGAGAGAAAGCGGAATTTTTCTATTTAAAACAATAAACAGAAAAGAGAAAAAAGAGAAAATTCACCAGGGCAAAAAGAAAAGTATGGAAAAGAAGTTGAGAAGAAATGCATTAGCTGGCTCTGTTTTTGTGTAGCCTTATTAAGCAGTCCATACGTCTCTCTCCTTTCAGAGGAGGTGAGGGAGAGCAGAAACCCGGTGCATGAGAATGTGAGCGTGAGCCTAGCAGACCGCTTTACCCATATATTTATAACATTAGTGTTGCAGTTCTTGATTCCAGCTTTAATTGACCTTCTTTTCTCCTGTCTGCCTCTTGCAATGAAGTGCTAGAGTCTCCTCCTCTTCCCCCCACAGAAAATCCGCACTTAGGATCTCAGTGGAAGAATCCTTCGCGCCCCTCAGTTCTCGCATCAGGCCTGTTCAGCCAGGGCTCTCTGCTGGCCCTGGCTGCAGGAGCCTTGGCTGTGCCTGGGGTGGACGACGCGGACACGGCACCGCACAGAGCGGTGGCCTCTGTGCCAGCACCTGAAGTCCCAGCATAGCCTCGGTCACACAGAGCATCCGCTCTGTCCTTGAGGCTGGACCAGAGACACCAGCCTAACAGCACCAAATTCCCTGACTCTCTTTTATAAACCTACCAGCCACGCTTGGTTTGAGACTCCACGTCTTCGGGGTCACCTCAGCCGCCTACCTCTCCATATGGAAATCCATCGGCAGTGCATACAACGAATCAATAATGACTTTAGCGCGGGCTCTCTCTGTTGGAAGGCACTAATGAAGCATCAGGCGGAAGACCCGCCTGATGTTCATTAAACCCAGGAAATGCCCTGCAGCAAAGTAACAATTGCAATAATAAAATAAAAGTGGAAAGACAGGAGAGGTATCCATACGCTGAGTGAACTACCCTCGGCTGGCACGTTCTGGCCTATTTTCAGTAGGATTCCCAAATCAAGGGCAGGATTGGTGCTGGAGGCAGCTTGTAAGTGGTGGAGAAAATGGGGGTGACCTGTGCACCTCTCAAATCAGGGACTGGGCTCCTCTGAAGGAAATAATGAGAAGTTTCTGCAGGGCCAGTCAGCTCAATGGGAAGATAAAATAGGCAGAAGAACCAATCGATGTCCTAAGGGAAGTCATCGTAGATAATGTCCTAAGGAAGTTGTCGTATATAATTGCTGGTTGGAGCCAGCTCCATGGTTTTAATCAGATGTATGACATTTAACTTGACAGCCTCGTATGGGGTTTTGTCAAGGAGTGACAGCTAAGATCCATGCTGGAACCGTGGCCACGTTGGGCTAAGATCCGTCTAACTTGCCCTCAGGTCTTATCCGATACTCCGGTTTTCCCAGTTTATCCCAGCTGGCAATTCTGATGGTGCTGTTTCTTGGCTCGGGCCATTTCAGCTGCTGCAAGAAGGTCCTGCATGAGTGGTGTGCAAGGCCCTGCTCTGCAGCTCTGGCTGAGCTCTCCTGTCATACCCAATGGCCACTGTGTATATATTTGAACAGAACAATTTCCTCTCTTCCTCAACCTCAGAAGCAAGCAAAAAGCATCCAATAAATTGTAATGGGAGCTTTACAAGCATATTTCCCCACTGCACGTAAACTGCTGCTGAGTTTTATTGCATATCAGTGATCAAATGGACAAAGGCAGTTACCACTGTGAAACGGAGTTCCAAGGACTAAGTGCTCTTAGAGTAGAAGTGTGTCATCCTTGCTTAAAGAAAAAGTCAAAGAATTTGAAGACAAGGTGACAGAGAGGGCAGATTTTCAAACATGCATTTGCCAGGCTTGAGGCATCGATGGAAAAATGAATCAGATTTTCAGCTTCCCCTTGTCAGTATTTAGATCACAGCTGGGTTTGTTGGTGTCTTTAGCAACCCCTTCTGGAGTGGTGGGAGCCCAGCCGTCCGTGTGGCCCCACCGCAGAGGTGCCTCTTGAATGGGTCATACGGGTCGTCACTGCACGGGTGGTGGTGCCGTCGCTGCGGTGCCAGGGGCCGTCCGGGACGCTCTGTACGTCGCTGTGCTGGGGAGGACGAGCCGAGCGCCGGCACCTGCTCCTCCCTGCGCAGCCAGCCCGGCAGGCACCGCGGGGCTGCCGAATCGCGGCCCCCAGGCTCGCCACGTGCATCAGCTCTGCTGGCTGCTGCTCCAGGGCCGCACAGCCTGCGCCGGCTCCTCTCCCCATCTCCAGGTCCCTCTGCGTCCTGCCCTTGCTCCTCTGCACGTGTGGATGTTCTCTGCTGGGCCCTAAAGGCAGTTACCTGGTCTGTGAAGAGAAAACCTTCTCCCTGTTATAGTCAACACAGCAGAACGGCACATTTGGGGTTACTGGGGTTCGCCTTTCATCCCGATCTCATTTCATTTGCTTTTCCTACTTCATCAATGAAGATCACGTTTATCTCCCATCACCTCTTTTACTCTCTGTTTCTTCTGTGCCGTTTTTATTCTGTTTCTCACTTCCCTTCTTGTTTACCAGCCCCTCCCCACCTTCTCTTCTATGTGTCCTGCAGGGCTGTTTTATCACAGCTTTCCAGTTTAGTGGATTAACTTTATTAGTTTCTTTTGTATGTGTCTAATTGACATGCAGTCTCCAAATCTATTTCATTTCAGCAGAACTGACCTTTATTCCCTTGCAGGCGAAGACTTTTTTTTTCTGTTAAGTCCAACCAATACCTGGGCTGTGTTGCTGCTGCAAAACACAGCATGGAGCTGAGCTGCTCCTCGCAAAGGTGGAAAGAGTTTAGGACAGCGGCAGGAATCATGCAGCAGCCGAACTGCAGAATAGATCTAAGCTTTCTGCCCCATATAGCCATAAATGAGGGAGCTTAAGGGCTTTCTTTTTGCTCTCTGCTTTATTTCTAATGAAATCTCTTTCCTCCTCTGCGAATGTCATTGCTGCGGAGGGAACACAGCGATGTGCATGGGAGCACCTGGGCCTGGACCTTGCGGGAGAAGCCAGCTGTGCCAGCAGGAAGCCTAGTGTGTGTCCAAGAAAAGGGCAAGACCTTCCCAAATGCGGCTCCTGCAGTGCCCCTGTTTCCGGATCCTGCCAGCCAGGCCTGTGCTTGTTCTGCAGCACAAATCTTTCTCCCTTCCAAAAAATCCCAGGATTGCTCTAGTCGCAGCACGCGTTGCCCGCTCTCCAAGGTCCTGTCCTCACTGGGGCTTTGCAGGAAGGGAATCCACAGGGAAAAGGCCCATTCAGTTCTGCTGTCCAGCTGGTCACAAGGAGGTGATACCAAACATGATTTTATGCAGCAATCCCCTTTTCTGATGGCTTTTTCAAAGGCCCCCAATGGAAAACTTCCAGTCAGCTCCCAGGAGCCCATTAGCTCCTGCCGGCACCGGCTCCTGCTCCAGGAGCGCCCGGCTCACAGCTGCCCGGGCTGCAGGGGCTGCCCCCGCGCCCACGACCTGCTCCTCTCTCCCCCTATTTCCTCACCCAGCAGAGCAGAAAAGGCAATTGACAGCCCTTTTTTTTATAAGATGTTTTCATTGTAATTTTAATGGGCTAATTTCTTTCCCTGAATTGCCATAATTCAGATTTAATGAAACATGTCTTATAAAATTAAAAAAAAATACAATAATAAAGTGGAATGCCCCATTAAACTGAAGAACAAGGAAATAACATATGTAGTGATCTGATCACGTTGACCCTGCCATCCCGGTGATGGCAACATCCATCATGCACTCGCTTTACATCATCACAGATGACATTCTGCTTCCCACCAGGAGAAAAAAAAAAAAAAAAAATACAGAGCAAAAAATAATAGCGATACATGGAATTGCGAGGGGAAATTGTCTCGCCTCCCTTCGCCCCGGTGCTCCCATGAAATGTTCGCATCCAGCCTCGCTCAGTTGCCATTAGGCATCGTTAGATATCAGGCACTGTGCGAATGGCCTTTCCTTTCTGTCCTGTGTGCTCCCGTGCTACCAGTGACCGGGAGCCGCCGCGGGAGCGCTCCGGGCTCCGGGGCTCCGGGATCTGGAGGGTCTGGAGGCTGATCCCGCTGCCTGCAGAGCTCCCTGCAGACGGCTCCCCTGGAGCCCTGTGCTGGCTACCCAGATCCTCCATGTGTCGTTTTTGATGAATTTCTGTGGTTGGACCCTACCCTGCTTTGAAGGAAGGGGCAAAACTCCGGGATCTGCCAGGTGCCTGTGGTTTAAGCGGAGCCTGCCGTTTGGGAAGGGTCCCCAAGGTGTGAGGTGGCTCCGGGAGCGGGGCTGGCAGCTCTGCCGTGGTGTTTCTGCCTGGGCCAGGCTGCCTCCAGGAGGGAGCCCCTGTCTCTGGCCTGTGCAGATCCACAAAGCAGAGAGGTGGTTTTTAAGGAGATCTTAAATGCTCTTTGCCAGTGTATCCTGAAGCCTGCTAGTGGGAAGCTGGGCACGGCGCGGGATGAGGAGGGTTGCGATGGGATGAGGAAGGCCAGGGTGGGATGAGGAGGGCTGGGGGGTTAAGGAAGGGTGAGGAAGGGCTGAGGAAGGCAGGGCAGGAGCTCCCGCTGCCTCGTGCCGCCCCAGGGCGGGTGGCCGTGGTGCCCGGCACTCGCTCCGGCCGGCAGCCCTGCTCGGCCTGTGCCCGCTCCTCCTGCCGCTCCGCATTCCCGCCCCTGCCCGCAGCAGCTGGGCACGTGGCGCGCAGCAAAGGCGGTTACACCCACAGTAATGCTGAAGGTGGTGGTAAATGTGGGATTTCCAAGCTCCGTTTGTGGAAAACTTGCTCCAGAGCCTCAGGGAGGCATCCCAGGCGCCTCTGCCCAGGCCTGCGGAAGCTGGAGCATTCCCAGGCAGGCCGCAGGTGCCCCCGAGGAAGCACAGGGTCTTGTGGGGGACCGTTCCCCTCTGGAACTGCTGACCTGCAGCTGAGAGCAGAAGGGATGACAGGTACTGTGATGCCGAGGGACCGGGCGAGATTAATGCTTCCCTTTCCTCTCCCGACCCTTAATCTCTGTGTTTCAAATCAGATAGTGTGTGAAAGACAGCCCCCAGCGAGCTACCTGTGGGGAAAAGAAATCAAAATAACCTGTTTGCCGGCGAAGGTGGCGCGTGGCAGCGGCGTGGGGGCACCCGCTCCTTTTCGCTCTGTCCTGTGCAGTTGCGCCCGTGCCCGCGCTGGGCTGCCGGGGAGTCACGGGCCCCAAAAGGCAGTTTAGAGAGGGGGCAGCTGCTCCCGCTCTTCCGCTGCTCTTCTGCTGCTCAGCAAGGGTGAACGGGGCCCTTTGCTCCTGAAAAAGGCTAAAAAACCCACAATTGTGAAAGAAATAATGAAAGAGAGAAGTGTTATTATCAGATTTCCAGCATGTCCAACCAAATTAGGCTCCCAGGGGGCAGGCAGTGAGCTGGAAGGGAACCTCCTGCTTTCTGTGCAATTAGTGCCTCCTGCAGCTGAATTCGGTCCATCTTGGAAGTGAATTAGTGCCAGGTCTATCCAGCAGGTAAGTGGGGCTTCACCTGGGCTTTAGGCAGGACTTTGGACTAAGTTTCCTTTTCATTAGCCAGCGGAAAGATTTCATTAAATCCTATCTCCCCAGGAGCAAATGGTGCCCATTAGCCGCAGTCCTGTTATTTCTGAGCACTTCCAGGTAGCTGCTGTTAGAAGGAACCATGCTTTGACCCTAAAGATTTGTGAGACTCGTGACAAATAAAATGAAAATAGTTAACTTAGAAATTTCTTCAAAGTAAAGTCAAGGAGAGGAGAAGGAATCCTTATCTAGCTTTAACAAGGTAGTTATTGCTGATTAATTACCTACTAGAAACTTATTTACAGGGGAGGAAGGTTGCTAAAGTTCAGCTTGCTTATCTTGGTTAATTAGGTCCCGTTCCTTGGGGATGGGCTAATTGGACAGTGACATTCCGTGAGATAATGAAATAAATGTCATGTCATATAAAGAGTTAATTAATGATAAAGAAATGTCCACCCCTCGGAAGGCACAGAGCAAGGAACAGAGCCGGAGTTGAGCAGCATTTTGGATGCAGCGCTTTTCTGTGGAGAAACGCTACCGCATAAATGTGACTTGGCATAAGTGTTTGTGGGAGCACATCTATTTGGATGGAAATTTTCCTGGGAAGATTTATGAGGTCAGAGAAGGAGGAAGATTTCGGGAGTGTTGCCGGGATTGGAGGACGCAGCCCTTCACGTGCTGGCTTAGGAGCGCGTGCCCTGGCGATGGAGACCGTGGAGCTGGAGATGGGGTGTTTGCTGCCCGTCACCGGAGCAGCGCTGCCCTTGAGATGTCCCTGGAGGGCAACTTGCTGAGCGCATCTTCCAGCAGAGCGTGTGGGGCAGAGCACTGGCCTCAGCCTAGCCGGGATGGCCCTCGTGAGCTCTTCGCTCCTCTCGGCCTCGCGCGGGCCACTGCTGTCTGCTGGAACAGGCCCCTCATAAAGGTGTTTGCTGCGTGGGCTCTGCTGCTAGCTCGTCAGCAGCGGAGGGTGTTTTAATGGGCATATTACTGTACTTGTGGCACCATCTGCTCCGCTCGCTGATTAGTGATGCAAGGAGGGATTAAGAGCAAGTCTTTTCCCTCTTTCAGCGGGAAGGGAGTTATTAGTGCTTTAAACGCACGCCTTGGATGTGCTCTGCGTGCCCAGCAGCAGCTGGCCCTTCCTCTGCGTCTTTGCCGGGACAAATTGGTGGAGGAAGCGTAATTGGCGAGCGGGGATCTCTGGCTGCGCGGGGTGCTGAGAGCTCCCCTTGCTTTTGTCTTGCCCAGGAGTGCGTCGCGTGTCCCCGTGCGGGGCCGCTCCCGCTGGCGCGCGGGGCCGATCCTGCTTTCCCTGCCGCGGACGACGTGGGAGAGAGAGGGGAGGCAGTGGGTGCCCTCTGGGTGCACCCCGAGTTTTGCGCTTAACTGCAGGTCTCGGGCGGATGTTGGGTGCCTGTGGTCAGTGCAGAAGGTGTCTTGGAGGGGGTTGGTGCTGCGGGGGGCACGGCGGCCGCTCTGCACTGCTCACCCCGCGGTGGCACCTGGGGGCAGGAATCAGTTCGGAGAATCCAGCTTGTCAGGGCTGGACAACCCCCAAATTCCAGCATGGAAGAGCAGCATGGGATACTGCAGGGCAGTGCAGACGCAGGCCTGGGCTTGACTGGCAGCCCGAAGGACTTTGGGGTAATAGGAAATGCAGGGCTGGCCGTGGCTGGTTTAATATTCGAGAGGCTGGCTGGTATTTACTGGCGTGCATGTTGTCTGAAAGGTCAGTACACAATCTTACGGTTTCCTTGCACGTTTTCTTTAGGTCTAGGATGCGCGGTTGGTGTTCGCTCTCCCGCAGCAGGCACAGAAACCGTAATCAGCAGTAAGCGGTTAGAGAAATTAACGCCCAGCTCTTGCTTGGAGGACTAAGCCCAGGCAGCAGAGGTGGGACCCAGAGAGCCACTTCTGGTTTTATCCCCAGCTTGGAGCTGGGGCTTTTCCCTTGAGAGCTCAGCTGACAGCGGAGTAACCCACCACTTGGCACCATGAGGATCTGTCCCTGAAGGGGTTTAGGCAGGGAAAAGGGGAGAAAGCCAATGCCATTCTAAGGAAAGGATTGACAGAGATCCGAGAGAGGGGGAGAAGAGGAAGGCAGTGCGCAAAGAAGTGATTTAACAGCGTCTGCCTCTGGGTTTTTTGTGTGCCTTCTGCACTCCCTGCCTCTTCCTCCTGTCCATCCTTGCCTGTTGTCTGCCTGGTTTGCAAGACCAGCTCATTAGACTGTTTGGCCTCCCTTTGGCCTGGCTGGACCTGGGCCCGTGCTCAGGGTTGGTGTCTAATCCGGACAGGGAGGTGCCCATGTGTGTGGGCACCAGCGTGGTCCCTTCCTAAAGCCAGTGCTGAGCAGGCTGCGCGTGCCCTCCCTGTCCCGTGTCCCAGGGATCTGCTGGTGTCCTTTACAAACCAGCTGCTCCGGAGGGGACTCTGCACCGCTGCTGAACTGCTCCTGGTGCCAGAAGGCCTGCAAGGGTCCCCTGTATTTCATGGAGCAATCCCCAACTCCTGCCACGACCACAGAGGTTTTGAGTACTGGCTGTCCTGCACCCCGCGGGGTCTGAGCACAGCGCGTGTGTGATAGGAGCGTTCGCCAGGCTCCGGGATGGCTTCTGCTTTAAGGAAGGAGAAAAGGAAAAGGGATGAGGTGAGGAGAAAGATGGGGGTATTTCTGAGGGTGCAGGCACAGGTCACTGGACGAGTTAGGGGGTGCAGAGACTGAACAGGGGATGAGATCTAGCGGATGTTGGGGACAGTGAGGAGGGAGCAACGTGCCCAGGATCTCGCCCAGACATCCACTGTGCCGTCACCGTGAGCGTGACAGGCGCTCCTGGGACTCCCAAGGTGACTGCAACAGGGTGAACACTTACCCTGTAGAAACCTGTGTTTAGCCTGATGACTGCCGTGCAGCTGCGGGGAGGAGACGGATGGCTGAAGAGACAGGCACGGAGATGTCATGGGCAGAATTGTTTTATCATTCTTTATAAACTGTGTCCTGTGTACCTGGTGATGCCTAAGATGAAAACCAGGCACCGTTTAACCCCCCTGAGCTTTGGTGAGCAGCTGTTTGGGCACCCTGTGGTGAACATCTCGTCCCTGACCTGCAAAGCCACCGAGTGTCCCCCGAGCAGCCGCCCCGCGTGGCGGGTGCAGCCTCGCCAGGCCCCACGAGCTGTTGGCTGCTCTGCCAGCCTGAGCCTCGGCTCTCTGGCGTGGATTTCTTTTCTGCACCCGTTTTTCCGTAGGCAGCCAGGGGAGCGGGCAGCCCGGAGCTCCGCACCGAGGGAATGGGGACTTCACCTAATTATAAGCTCCGTGTCAAACGAATGACAAGCATCTGATTTCTGTGTGATTTGAATGAAGGGAGGTATTTCTAGGAGAGGGAAGGCGCTCAGGGGAGCTGCAAGGATGAATGTTGGAGAGAGGAGAAATGAGGCAGGCAGGAGGTGGGCTGAAAACCACAGCCGGAAGGAGAGGGTGGGAGAGAGCAGGAGGACGAGGCTGAAGGTTGATGGTTGAAGGTCCAGCCCAAGCTTTGGGTGGCCCACTGGACTCCGGTGTCGAGGCCGGACTGCATGGGGCCAGCTTTGTTAGGCAGCCATGGCTAAGAATGAGTGGAGCCACAAATACAAAGTCAGCTGAAAAGCCACTCAACTTTTCCTGCTCAGAGCTGACAGAAATCATTTGGCAGTGCTGTTTCCTGCAGCGCCTCGGGGTCTTGGACTAGCACCCAAGTCCCAGTGGTGTCTGCCCGGGTCTGACCGCGCGGTGCCGGGTGCTGCTGCGGCACGGGCTGCCCCGCAGCTCCATGGGCCGCGCTGCTCCGCTCGCCTCCGGAGGGAACGGCGCTCTGCAGCATCCAGGGTGCGGAACAGGCCTGGGGAGGGGTGCCAGGAGAGCGGGTGGACGAGAGTGAAACACGGGAATCACTCCTCGCAAGCGACGATCCACTCTGATTTTGTCTCCCAGACAAGGGGCTTGCGGCGCTCCCCAGGGTCCTTCCAGTTCCCTGCATCCTTGGGAGGCTGCGGACAGCTCAGAGCTGCCTAAATCAACAACAAACCTACCCTTGGAGCTGTCTAAAGCGGGACCAAACCCATCCTCAGAGCTTCCTAAATCGGTCCCAAACCCACCCCGAGCCCTGTGCTCCCTGGGGCTGGGCGTCAGAAGCTCTGCTTGCTCCTCAGGCGACAGAGCTAGAGCTGAGTGAAACCTGAATTCCAAACTTCCTTAAGGTGAAAATCACCGCCTCCTGCATAATGGAGAACATGGAGGGGAAGAGCTCCAGAATGTTTTTTTTTTCCTTGATTTTGACCTACTGCAGTCCCATTTTTTAGGTTTTATCAAAATACTGAAAGTTGAAAGAGGTGCCATCAGCTATACTATTTAGGGGATGAGGACATTAGGAAAACGTTGCATTCTGTGCCGGATACCCCAAATGATTCTTTTCAGAGCTGGATGGAAATGAAACAAATGAGAAAAAAAAAATCAAAGCAGACAATATTTTTTAAGTGAAACATTTCCACTCATCAGTTTGGAACAACTTCCATCTTTAAAGGCTCGTTAAATTTCCCATTAAAAAAACAATGCCAGATCTTAAAATATATTGCTGAAAAATAGTAACCAATTTCATTTTGGGTCGAAGAAGATGGTTCAGTAAGAAACACTGAGGCAAAATTGTTTAATTTTGTCAGAGCTAAAGACTCTGTTCAGCTAAAATATTTATTCGAAGGGCTTGTTTGAAATCCAGGCTCCACTGGACTGCCTCAAAATCACTCTTTTTTTCCCCTCACTTTTTAAACCCAAAGAAGGCACCTTTTGTGCCTCCGGTGAGCTGGCAGTGAGGTGACACATCACTTGGTGGGATTGCAAGCCAAAATTGGTGGTTTGATTTACGAAAATAGCTCCAGATCAATGGTTGGGCTGCTCAGCTCCGCTTGATTGCGATACTGGGTGGCTAAGAAGGGCCCAGAATAAGAATAAGAATAAGGAGCTCCAGTCCCTGGCGCAGGCGCCGATTGCAGCCATAACATTGCGGGGGCCACAAGAGCTAAAATCAAATCCCCATGCTGGACACTCACTGTCATCTTGGGTTTAATATCATCATTGCTCTTTTTTTTCAGGCCCCCAAATGCCTCTCCAGGGGGCAAACATGAGTCACCGGCCCCTGGCACTGACAGTCTCAAATGTTGCAGTAGTATTTTTGAAGAAAAGATCCATTTAAAAGGGACATTGTAATGTGGGAAGCAGCCAAGAGATCTGCTCTAACTGAGATTGTGCTTGACACTCGTAATGAAACAAAATTCAGATCACTGCAATAAATTTCCAAACTTAGAGTCTTTCAAAAAAATGCTTAGCATTTCCCACAAGGCCTTACAGATTCAATTTGCATAAGCTCCAAAATAAGTGTATTTTCCACCTTACACTAATACTTGGCAGCAACTTGCAGTTGGCTCATTTAATTAAGTTGGTGTGCAGATCCCATTTTAATGTATTTAATGCTGCTAAAATGGCAGGCACACTGATCGAGGGGATTGTGGTTTATTATTTTTACTTTTTTAATTTAAGTTATCCCAGATTCCCTCTCCTCGTCCCTCTGCTCCCCCGCAGACACGTGGATGCGCTCCGGACCATGGGGCACAGGCAGGGCAGGGCTCCGTGCACCCAAAGTGCTTGAAATTTGGCAAGGTTGGAAGCATTTGAAAAGGGGATATAATGGGGAGCTCCCAGCTGTCAGCTCTGGAGATGGAGTGACGAGGCACAGACAGGTTCTTGTGGCTCCAGCTAATCCGGCACAGTCTTGAGAATGTGTATATGTTTTTATAAAAATCGGTCCTATCTAATGGGAGAAATACGTGAGTGTTGTGCTAGCAATTCTCTTCTCTTCCTTGCTTTGTGTCAGAGCATCTTTTGATTTTGCTGTGATTATTTGGAATGATTTTCTGTTATTTTCGCCTACCTGCGGTCCATTTGCTTCAATCCTCCGTCTTTATAGATACGGGGTTTTTTTCTTCTCCTTGCTTTAAGTCTTGAAGTTAATTCCTTCCTCTCTCTCCGTGAGGATTTTCCTCCTGAAGCTTTTGTGTGCGTGACTGTTTCATCTTTTATGAACACCACTTTGGCACCACCTGAACCACAAAGCTGTCAGCTTGCCTTGACATCCCCGTTTTCGTCTCAAAATCAGGAGGAGGTGGCGAATTGCCCGCAGTCCAACAGCGTTGCAAAGACGCAGCTTTTGGCTAAAATCATGTCTCTTCCCGACGGATACGTCCCCTAACTCCTGGAAAGTGTGATGCCTGGGGATGGAGGAAGCAGTAAGAAGTCACGGTTCATATTGTGCTTTTATTTGCAAATGGCTTATAAAAGATTAATACACGATTAATAGGCATTATAGACATGAGTGGCATAATTTAGCAGGTGATTATAAGCATGTCAGGAGAAGGTATTATGGGATATTAGAAGCAACCTATTGACTGTTTGGGCTTTGTAGTAATCTGTAAGCATTGATTAGTCATTCATTAAAACATCTATTAATCATTCACAAAGCTTTTATCACCTATTTCGCGAATACTTGACAGGAAATACAAGCAAAAATAGCACCTGTGAAAACAGTGCGGGCTGCCGCATCAGCCCCGAGAGAACTGAGAGCCAGAGCTGCCGAAACGCGGCCCTGGCCCCCTCTGCGGAGCCGGCGGCGCCGGGGACGGCGGGACACGTTGGGACCCGCTCCCCGCCAACCCGTCTTCGCTCACGTGGGAGACACGGGCTCTGCAGGTTGACACCGGCGATCGGAGCATTTCGGTATTGAAAATAACGGAACGAGAAAAGAGCCAATTTTCTGGAGCTCATAAAGTCGTGCAGATCTCCAGCTGTAGCCTCGGCCTCTGTGACCCATGGATCAGTGGAGATGGAGCCGTTTTCCAGAGTGCAGCCCCCTCATCTCCTGCCCTTCTCATTCTAGAGCCAGTCCTCTGGAGAGAGTTGAGAGAGGCTTCAGGGATTGCTTGGAATGAAAAGGAACCCTTTTTATTATTATTATAATGCTTTTTGAAAACTTGGTTTGGGTCATTTTAGATGTCTTTTCCCCCTCTTCTGGTTTGAGTTTCTGTTTCTTTTCTGAAAAGAGAGAAAGATAAAAATGGGGACAAGCATCTTCTTTGGTTTCCTTGGGGAAAAAAATCAGAAATGTTTTGGTAGAAGTGAGAGGCACCAGATCTGAGTGACAGCCCCTATCTGATGCTTTGTGACGGCCTCGTGCGCTCCCCGCATCCCTGCAGACCCCCTTTCATCCCGGCAACAACTTTATTTGCATTCTGTTGATGGGAGCAGCCCAAAGCTCCTGCGCTCCCTTCCCGTGCTGGGCTGCGAGTTGTCCTCACCAGGGGCTGGAACGCTCCTCCTGGACCCGCTTCTAACTGTGACTTTGCGGTGCGGGCGAGCGCACCCAGAGAGCGGGGTGCGCCGCGAGCGCTGCCCCGTCCCTGCAACGCGCGTCGCCCGAGCTGCTCCCGCCTTGGGCGGCGCTGCAGCAGCGGGGAGTTGTAAGGAGGGACGTGGGGGACGGCGCGGCGCGACGGTGCATCTGCTCGCTGTGGCCTCGCTTGGGCTGCGAGCGCAGCGAAGGCGACGGCCGCGTGCTCGCCTTGCTGAGTGCTTTTCTCTGTCAGGACATGCCAGCTGCCGGCCCCATCCCTGTGGAATGCGGCCCTTTAAGCTTCTCACTTAATCGATTGCGATGAAATCTCCCTGAAAACCCTGTTTCTTCTCTGGCCTTTTTTTTTCCTGCAGTCTGCTCTAATACCTCAACAATCCTCCTTCAGATCCCTGCGTAGCCCATTAGCGTGTTTGTGCTCTGAAATCTCCTTCCCTTCTCATAATGCAGAGGAAGTCGTTTCATGGTGTTTTTCTCCTTCTGAATATCGACGTTGATGCGATGCTGCTGCAAGTGGCTCTTTCTGCTCCTGCTTGCACCCTTCTCTCTTGAGCTCACACTTTTGTTATTTGGTACTTCAAGTCCCCCCCTTCTTTGGACAAGTGCTAATTGGCTAAAATTAATGAACTAGAGCTGAAATACCCTTTGCAGCCCATGTTCATGCTTTCTCCCCAGGTTTCAGCCTGCTTCTCTTCAGCCCGTTTTGCTGAACGCAGTAGATGGCTCTGCATCACTTCCAACCTCATCTGCATCATTTCAGGCTCTCACAGAGAAGCTTTAGCAGCCCCTTGTCATTTTTGGTTATTTAATCCCCTAAATGCTTGGGGATTTTTGCTGCTCCTGGGGTGAAGTCGTTTGATCGTCTTTTTTTTTTTTTTTTCCCCCATTCTGGCTGCTCCTGTTCGGAGCTGGGTGAGCAGCTGCATTTGGAGATGAACCTGCATCCGCTACCAGGCTGCTGTTTGTTGGTTTGTTCCCTAATGTGAAAGGTCAGGACCAGGTCTGGGACCTGATGCAAATTTGCAGCCTCTCCCTTGATTTCCTGTCTGTTTTGAAGAGGCGCCATGAGTACCCGGGGGGATATTCAGGGATATTCTTTGCAAGAGATGTTATGCTGGTTGGGTTTGGCTGGCCGGAAAGCCCAGGGTGCTACATTTGCTTGGTGACTCTCGTTGTGGTGGCATCGTCTCCCAAGGAGGAGCACAGCCCGCGGGGTGGCACTTGGGATGAAGCAGAGCCAAAAACCCCCATCCATCTGCCCTGCAAGACAGAACGTGGGGCCCTGACCCATCCGCTCCCCTGCAGACCCAGGCCTGTCTGCCCACGTGAAGGTGAATCAGCTGCTTCCTTCATCCGCTCCCTTCCCTCAGAAGGATCTGAAAACCTGATGGACACTGGATCTGCTACCCAGATGAATGCCCTTGATGCCATCCAGTGTAGGAGTGGTGAAGAAACACCAGCCTTTCCAGGAACATCTTGGGAGGGAACGCGGTAAGAAGCAGACACAGTAAGAGACGAACTCCGTGGAGTTGTTTGCAGGTGAGCCAGCCCGTCGTACAGTGCGGGCTGTGCATCTGAATTTCTCCATCTCTTACAGAAGGATTATGATTAAATAAGCTGCGTGCAAAATACGATCACAGGGAAATGCGGAGTTGTCTGCACTGGGTGGTTTGGACAGAGAAGAGCCGTAACCAAAACTCATTTCTTGCCTTGACCCAGATTCCCCTGGGAGCCATGTGCACATTCCATAGCTTCTCAGTTACGAACGTGAAATGGACCGTAGAGCAGCGAGGATAAATTCAGTGCCAAGTATGAGGTTTTTGGAGACCACAGTGGTTAGCAGGTGTCGTGTAAGCATGAGACACACGCTAGATGTAGAGTCAGATCAAAGAGAAATGCAGCCCAGTGTTATGAAGTGCTGCTCTGCATTGGCTTGGGCCGGCCATGTCTGCTGCAGTGGGACATTTTCCGAGCGATGGGGAGTCTTGGGTGCCTCCCGTGCTGTTCTGGAGCTGCGAGGAGCCCCATCCCCTGCAGCACAGCTCCCTCCAGGCCTCGCTGAAGCGGCTCGCATTTCTGCAGACGCGCCGTGAGCGGTTCCTGCGGCGGGGAGGACCATTGCTCGCGCGGCTGATGGGGCTGTCTGGCACCCCGGCGAGTGCTCCCCGTCTCATCCTTCACTGCTCGCGCTGCGCTGCGTCGGGAGGAGCTGCTCTCCGCGCCGCCTGCTTGGAAGCCTTTTTTGTGCCTGGAAGCCTTTTTTGTGCCTCTGTTGAGCAGTCAATAATCTGCTAAAATCAAAACTATCCGTTTGCCTTGTTCCTATCAATAACACTAGCTGCTTTTATTGAATCTCTCTGTTGAGCTGGCTGCTGATCTGATCTTTGTCGCTGTAGCATCTGAGTGGCGCACAGATATATGGAGGACGTGGTCTCCTTGGATGGAGAGATTTATCTGTCTCTGTTGGGCTGGTCAGTGGAGAAAGGCAAAAAGAAGGCAGAAAGAAAAGAGATGGATGGTATGAGATAAAGAGAAACTGCGAAGGCAGACCGAGGATTGATAGGGGAAGAGAGGAAGGCAGGAAGGACCGAGCGGGAGAAGCGGCGGGAGAGGATGAGAGGCCAGGAGGGGCCGGAGGCGACGTAGCGGCCGGGCCGGAAGGCGCCGCTCGGGGCGGCCTGGCAGGGCGGGCGCCGCGGCGGCCTCGCTCCCTACCCCACGAGCTCCTCTGGCAGAGAGGGAAGACAGGAATTTTAGACGTCGTCAGATGGTGTGTGAGGGCAGCGCTAACGAGAACACAGGGGGTCAGAGAACGTGCGAGTGCTTTAAGGCAGCAGTTGCTTCCCAGGAAGTGGTTTAATCAGAAATACTGTATCCTGTCAGGAGTCGATGAAGCACAGTCGAGATGGGCGCGTTTCTGTGTAAATCCCTGGGCTGCGCCGCCGGCTGCCCCCTCAGCTCCCGGCCCACGGCCGAAGGCCCCGCTCCGCCCTCCCTGCGCTGCCGTCGCGGCCTCCCGCAGCGCAGGCCCTCGGCGTGGTGGCCCCTTCCTCCACGGAGCCCTTTGCTCCCCCCACAGCAGCCCTCCTGGAGCTGGGAAGGCTTTGGGGGTGCGGGAGGATGGCAGCGCCTCCTGCCACCTCCTGCTGCTGCCCAGGGAGGCCTTCGGCTTGGCTCTCCCTCCCGCCTCGCGGGGCTTCATCCTGCCCCGTCTCTGACCGCGCCGTGAGCCTGGTTGGCGCCGGGGGCTGGAGCGCGGGGGGCTGGTCGCTCGTGCGGAGCCCCACGGTGAGGCTGGGGGAGCTGCAGGGCCAACCCGGAGCCTTGAGTCCCCTCCCAGCAGCTTGGCCTCTGCACTATTGCTGCTGCCTTCACGGGTTGCTCATCTCTCAGCATCTCACACTGCTCTTCTAAGATGTCCCCACACCCTTCTTCCCGCCTGACTTCGGTGAAATCCTCAGAAAGAGGCTTCCTTTCCTTTCAAAACAATTAAAAATTTGCTGGGTAGTTTTTGGGTCAGGTATTTTTAGGTTTTGGATTCTCTTGGCCTGTCGCTTTTCAGGCCCTGCCCTGCTCCGGAAGAGCAGCACCCGTAATTAGCAGGCTCGTCCCTGCCGTCGTCGCCTGCTCCGAGCCCTCCCGCCTGGCTGGGCGCGGAGATGAAGCGCTGGCAGCTCCGGCGGGGAGAGTCAGCCCGCAGGATTCTCAACACAGAGCAACCGCAGCAGAGATGAGATACAGTGTCATCAGAGGGATGTAGATGATATGGAAGCTCAGACCAGTCCCAGTTTCAGTTCTCTTTATCCAGCTTTAGCTCCAAGGTATTTTGTCGGCAGAATTTTGCCACCAGTCCTAATGTCTTTACAGCCTCTACCTGCTCTTAGCGAGAGGGAACTCCCAACCTGATGGCCTTTATCAGGCCCATTCAAGAAGGGGGATTCAAAATTTTCTCTGCAGATGCCAACAGCCTCCTAAGAGGAATCACAACCAGAATCACCAGCTCTTTCAGCTGAAATGTGAGTCACTGCCTCAGTCAGATCAGCCCTGATGTTTTTTGCCCCCAGCCTGCTCCTGAGTAGAGCAGTGTGTTAACTGTGGCCTGTGATAGGAAGGAGGTTAATTGAGGCAGGAGTAAGAGAACAGCTGAGAAGGGACCAGGAGATATTATTTAGTAGAGCACTGTTTGAGAAGGAAAGGATGTAGCTTTGGAAAGCTTGGAGATAAGGCAGGACAGATTTCCACAAAGAAATCTTCAAGAGGGAACAAACAAGGATGGTTTCTTAGGCCATGCCAATGCAGAGGAGCTAAGCTGAGACGGCCTGGGGTGCAAGGTGCCTGCGTGCCCTTCGTTTTCCGTCTTTGTGTGTCCCTTCTGCTGCCAACTGGGTGCCCAGTTAATCACTTGATCTGTGTCGCAAGTGACGTGCAGGGCACTGAGCCAGCAGAACAGATCCCTGTCATCCTCACTAGAGCCTTGAGGGACTCTGAAGGCAGAAGATGGTCAGAAGGGCTCTGGGGGTTGCAGAAGGCAGAAGGTTAGATGTGCTACAGCTACGGAGAAAGACTGATGGCTCCATATGCACCGAGGCAGCAGTCATACTTCCTTTCCCTGCACGACGGCTGTAATATTGCATTCAGTTCTGCACACCTCATTACGAGAGAGATATTGACAAACTGAAGAAGTTCGAGGAAGAGCAACAAATATTATCGGGGGTAGGAGGAGTTCAAAGGGGCTGATTAGTGAGAAAAGATTAAAAAATCTAATTATGTGCAGCTTGGCAAAGTGACAACTAGGAGGGACATGATAAGAGTCTGCACATATTGAAACAGAATAAATATCGAGGATGTATAATATTAATGTTCAGTAACTCAAGGGAAAGGCTAAAGAGGAGAAATCTCAGCGGTTACCAGGAATATATTCTTGCATGTGTTGCATTTACCATGGGGAGAGCTGAAATCAGCTGGGAATTGTAAATCTAGGTAGGCTGAGGCAATATAAAATATAACAACGGGGAGAGTCCTGCAGTGGTCAGCGGGAGAAGGGAGTGAGGAGAACTTCCTCCTCCATCACCGTGACAATGGGATGCTCTTGCCATTTGGGTTCCGTTTCGGTACCGCGCTGTGTATGACAAGGAGTTTGCTTCGTGTCAGATTTGCACAGGATGTCGAACGACTCCACAGATTTATGCCAGTCAAGTATCTGTTCGCGTTCCTCCAACTTTTCTCCCTCAAATCCCCAAGTGATTCCCTTGTTAAAATCATCCTAGCATGTCCTGAGTTCTAGCAAACTGGGAGGTACAATGGAGCTCCAAACTTTAACATAGGAACACATTTTAATGAATCCCTGTGCTAGAGGTAGCCCAGGATGCTCTTCCAAGGTCTAGGTGCAGAAGAGCTTTCAAAGTGGCCTTGCATTACACTCAGCCCATAGGCACTTGGCCAGGCCGTGGGTAATTACAGTCCGTCGGGGGCTGTGGCAGGAGCATCAGCAGTGGGTGTAATGGGAAGCCCATTAGGGCTGCTGGTCCCTTCTGCAGCGACTGTGTGATCTCTAATAGCTTCTGTTCTTCCCTTTCCTGCAAAGGAGGTTGATATTTCAGCTCCTGCTGGAGCACTTTGTGCCCTTAGCGCTGGAAGTCTCAGCCTCGGCTAAGATGGTATCTGTTGCACTTATAAAGGAAAATAATATTGGGGTAATCCTATCCTGGCTTTTCAGCTCCTTTAAAGAAGGCTTGGCGGCTGGAAATGCAGAAAAAAGGCCACGTGAGCGGCGAGCGCTCCATGGAGCCGAGGAGGTTGCAGACCAGAATTTAGCGCCAGCTGCTATAAAAGGCTCCGAACTAGGGGCTTTTGTGCTGCAGCGCGTGGAAATTGGCAGCAGTGAATTTGGCTTCCAAGCCCTCGGCTGCAATGTGAGGAGTCTGTATCACGTATTAAAACTAATGTGGTTGGGGGGGGGGGGCGCGGAATTAAATCAGGGTTTTATCAGCATAAAAGAGCTCAGAATACAAAGCAAAGTTAAACTCAGAGACTAAGGGACTGACTCTAATTCATCAAATATCCCCACTGCTCACAGTCCCTAATGAGAACATGTGTAACAAGCCTGCAGGGTTAATTTTACAGGGGAAAAAAATTCCAATAAAGCTCCATGAGATTTTCACATTAAATTAATGTAACGAATGCTTAAAAGCCTTTCTAATTAGGCATTGTTATTAACAGGAATGTCAGGTGAATGAAATCAACCCCTGAGCTGACATTTCACTCATGTGGACTCGCAAGTTGGTGTTTAATCCGTCGCACATTGCAGCTGCATCCTAATGCGGCCCCGGGTTCAGCGCCGGAGCTGCAAAACGCGACGGTTTTGGAGACTCTTGAGCGTTTCGCGAGTCCTTTGTGGTTCAGTCAGCTTGTTGGGGGAAAAATGATGTAAATAAAGCAAAGCAGGGGAAAAGCAGTAACTTTGGGAGCTGAGATGAGCAGTGTGATTCTTTTTCTAGAGACGACGTGACCTCGGGGGTTGCCGCAGGACGTCAGCCCTGCTGCCTCTGGTAGGTGGAGTCAGCCTGGCCGCAGCGCCGTGTGTCTGCTAAGGGAGCAGGAACCCACGCGCTTCCCCCGGCCCGGGTCTGCTCCCAGAGCAGCCGTCACCCCCCAGCCTTGTTGGGACACGGGGATGAAAGCCCTGCTGCCGGGGACGTTGCAGCTGGTGGAACAGCGCGTTGGCAGACCCGGGTCTTTCAGGCCTGGCAAACCCTGCTTGCTTCACCGTGCGATCCAGAGAGCTCCCGGGCCTGTGCACAGACCAGCTCAGACAAAGAATATTTAGTGATGAGCAGGATGAAGGGTAGGAGAAGGACCCTTCCTATTTCATTAGGAAAGGAAGCTACAACAAATGACGTACACGAAATCTTTCCTCCTGTCTGGCACTTGTGGCAGCCAGGAATTTACTTAGGATGTGCTGATCCCCAGGCTTGTGTCTTCATCACAAGATGATTTGTCCTCCCAGGTCTCAGGTTGTGCAGTCCTGGAGTAGCTTCTGATCTTCCTGGTGACATCTGCTCCACACTTCCCCTCTTGGCTAGGTAAGCACCTACAGCCAAGTTTATAAACGGGTGAAAACTTCCTAACCAGGTACTTCCTCCTCCTCCCAAGCTCTGAACGCTGCAGAGCTGCTTGGCCAGTCTTGGCGTGGCCAGTAACACTGAGCTGGGGACGATGCGCCACCTCTTTCGTGCAGGTCATCACTGAACTGAATGCTAGGAGAGATTTTACTGGGCTCTCTTGTCCTGGGGATCTCCTAGCTTGGCCTCTGAAATCTCTCAGATTTCACTGCATTTCCTACATTCAGACTTTTGTAGGCAGCCCACAGTTTTCATTAGGTCAGTTTCTTCCTTCATTACCGTTTCATCACCGCTGTGATGCTTTTTTTTTTTCTTTCAGCCAGCTTGTTCTTATCCTTTCATGGTGAGTTTCCACATCTCTCATCTGCATCTCACATCTCACCTCCGCAGACTTTTTTAAACTCTCAGCAGTTGTTTGGAGCTAGACATTCTCTGAAGAGGAAAAACAACAGTTATTTCAGTGTTGGGCCTTAATTTCTGCTCTCAGCTGCTGCTTTTAATTAATGCCTGTAGGAATTTAACCTGTCTACTTTGTTGAAACCTCTGGCTATAAGCTGCTAAACGAAGTGTTCAGAATCTTCCTACCTGCTCCCAGGCATGACTTTGGTTGGTTGCTTTTCAGTTCTGTGTTTAATTTTGGTTTACTTTAAGGTTTCAGTCATCTGTAGGACTCTCCCTCTTGCCCTTCACCATAGCCAGTTCATTGGCAAATTCAACAGTGTTGATATGGGGCACTGCTAAATTTCCTTCAGTGTGAATCATAGGTAAATGATCCAAGTTATTTAAAAGCTCATCCTGCTCCTAGGACCATTTTCCCTCTTGTTCCCGTCTCTGCTGCTTCTCTTCAGCCGCGTGCCGAACTCCAAGCTAAAGAGCAGGGTCGGGTGAAACGACGCTGTCTCCTTCTGCATTTTGAGAGAGGAGAACTCACGGACATGAATTACTGTTTTGTTCCTGGGTAAAGCCAGAGTGTGTTGCCAGGGAGAGAGGGAGCCACAACTGCCTAATGAATTTTCCAGAGAAAGAAGGAGACAAATCTGCCCTCGTGGAGGAGTCTGATAGGAATTTTTCATATCACGTTTTATCTCTCTGTGTCTTTCCCACACCCATACACACATTTTCCCTGCCCTGTGCATACTTCAGCTTCCCTCTGCACCTTCTCTCAGTCCCTTCCAACCTGCTGATCCCAATACACCACTTTTTCCCCCTCACTTATCTCTGGCTCTTTTGCTCCTCTGTCAGTCCCAAAGAGAAGAGTGTGGAAGTCTCTGTGCCGGATGATTTGACCTTGGCAAGATTTCTACCAGCAGCACCGCAACTTTCAATGTCTTTTGAACTGGAGCCTCTGCCTCTGTGTCGGAGTGGAGTCACGTCTTTGCCTGCACCTCCCAGCAGGGCAGAGCCAGGACTCGGAGGATGGTTTGGGCTTGTCTGGCTGGTGCAGGCTGGTGCAGGAGGATGGGCAGGAGATGCTGTGGTTGCTCCTGCAGCACCTCCCGGCACATGCTGCTTTACTGGTGTCTCCCACATCTTCACTGAGTCATGAGCAAGGAAAAGGCCTATTAATTTGGATATACTCCCCTTGGGGCACAAGGGCAGAAGAATTCCCCACCTAGCCCTATCTGCTTATTTTTTCATTTCATTTTTTGATGAGGTCTGCATGAGAAAATGGTCTTTGGAGCCAACTGGCTTGTTGCTATGCACAAGGTATCGTGTCGCTCAGAGTCTGATTGCTTTTCTTATTGAAGATGTCCGTAAGCTGTCGGCACACACCTAATAATGTTCACTGCCTCAAATGCAGGTTTTGAATAAGATCCTGCTCTGTGCGAAGGCCAAAGGAAATGCAAGACAAACATTTCACAAATCATCCACAATGGGAATCTCCCCTGACTAAGAAATAACATTAGGTCGCCAAGTTGCATCCTGCTCCTGACTGAACTTGGGTAGATGGTTCAATCTCTTTGTGTCCACGTTTTCCAGATTGGGAGATGGGAAAGCTTCTCCTGTCACCTTCACAGCAATGTCAGGAAGATAAAACTGTGGTGCATGGATGCTCCTGGGAAGGAGGCAGCAGCCCATATGTGCTCGGGCTGTGCTGACAGCAGCTGGGAACTCTGCCCGTATCACCATTGATGCTGCTTGCAGCCAGGGCATCCTCTTACATGCACGCGAGAAAACTTGTAGAGAGACAGTGTCTTCTGTTAGATGAGCCAAGGTGTCCACACGCGACAGAGGAGCTTCTGAGCGTGACATGTGTGTTCCGAGCTTGGCGTTATCTGAGTCTGTTGCAGGCAGGCTGCTCCCTTGAATATTTATGCTAAAGAACCAGATGATGTGACAAAAAGGCACCGTGACATTTGTAGAGCAGAGAAAGGCAGGAGAAAGGCGTGAGAGAGGCAGTAGGTGACATGAGCCGTCATCCACCTCGGGGTCTGCTGCTCCTGCTCGCCGGGCACAGACTTGTGGGCTTCAGGGCACATGTGACATGGGAGACTCCTGCTCCCTTGTTGCGTTTGTATCCAGCAAGGCCCGGGGCTGCAGCGAGGTTGCTGCTGCACGGTGCTCCTAGAGAAGTGACTCCGTTAGGAGAAACGCCAGCAAGCAAGATGAGCAACCAGGCTTGCATGTAATCCGGTCAGCAGGTCCCTGCTGTGAGCTTAGGAGTCCGAACGAGCAGGTACTTGCAGAGCCTTTGGTGCAGTTTCAGGGTGTTTGCTTTGGCTTGCAGTGCTCATAGGTTGGGGTGCTCTGGCCAAGCTGGAGGGAGATGTTTTGTTAACACACGAGGACTTCAGTATTGCCTGAGGTTTGCGTGCAGAGGCAGCACCAGTTCTGCAGCCATAGCAGTACGTTTCCCTGATGCTCAGTGAATTGTGCATTTGCATCTTTGGAAAAGTCAGCCTGGGTCTCAGCTTGTGAAAATGTCACTCGCAGGGGCCACGTTTTACTTCTAGGTATTGCATAGCAGGAACAGACAGACATGGATCCCTGCGAAAGACTCAACCTGGCTAGGTTCAAGCTGAAATTCAGGGCTCTTACTACACGCCATGCTTTTCAAGGGACTTTACCAGTCTCTCTGTTTCTCTCAAAATGATCTTGACAAATTGGAGAAATGGTCTGGAAGAAATAGGATGCAATTTAATAGAGATAAGTACTGGATTCTACATCTAGGCAAGAATAATGAACTGTTCACATGCAGCATACAGAAGTACAGAGTTGACTAGGCAGCATCCTGCAGAAAAGATTGGGGCTCATTTTTGATCACTGTGTGAATGAGAGTCAGAGATGTCAAAGTGCTGTGAAAAATGAGTCTAGACATAAATAGCAGCTGTAAGACACAGGAGATGGTGCTGCTGCTCTGCCCAGCAGTAAAGAGGTCTCAGCCGGAGAACTGGGTGCAGTTTGAGCAAAGCAGTAGAAGAGAATTAGGAGCAAGAGGACTGCCTGAAATCTAGAAGACACCATCTGCAAAGAAAGACTGAGTAAATTGGGATTGTTTAGTCCAGAAAAGAGAAACTCCACAAGATTGGAATAGTTTTTAAATATGGAAAAGACCGATGTAAATTGAATAGGAATAATCAGTTCTCCATGTCCATGGGAAGAAGGGCAGCTAGGAACAGTTGCAGTTATACACTTGGATAACTCTTCCAGGAGTGAAGATAAAAAATGTTAGCGGTGATGTCTCAGGAGGTGCAGAACCTGTAACTGGCGCAAGCCTTTAAGAATGGCCTGGACAGAGGTAACAAAGATACAGAAATAGCAATTCTGCTTGGAGACAGCAGGCCCCACAAGGGGACTCTTTGAGATCCCTCCCAGCCCTGCTATTCCAGGACCCCCTGAGTGTCACGGGGAAGGTCAATGTCATCACTTGTGCAAACGCCATAACTGAGTTGTGCAGTGAGCAGTACTCGAGCTGGCCTGCAAAAAACCCCATCCAGTGTTTGGAGCCCGGCTGCCCATCCCTTGGCCTCCCTCTGCAGTTCATGCGCTCAGGAAAGCTGTGCTGCAAAGCGTCCAGCGCTCAGAAGACATTGCCATAAACAGCAGTCATTGTATTTGGGCTGTATTGCGCCATCCCTGGCTACGTGAGCTGTGAGCCTGGCTCGGTCGTTTGTAGACCCTGTTGGAAATTTCATGTTGTCAGTCAGTCCAGTGCACAAGGAACAGAGGAGACGTCTTTTCCTTCGGCCCCTTGGGAGCACTGCCCACTGGCTAACCAGCAGGATGTATTTTGCAACATGTGGTGATGATTTTTCTTGAGGAATGTGTAACGTGTTCCCTCAGGGCCTTGCATCAGTGGCCTGCATTTGAGGACTCCTTTTTTCCCACCATATTAACTGAAATTGAGTAACCCAATGCAACCCTTGAAGAAAAAGAAACAGTGCTGCAAAAGGGAAACGTTATTGCATCTGCTCTAAGAACAACCTTCTCTGTGTCTTCCCCTTAAATGTCTGCTTTCCCCTGTTTAACAGAACGAGTAATTAACGATGTTAATTTTAATCTCATTTGCTAATGAAGGCAGCCTAATTGCACAATAATTGGCAGCAGCTATAGCAGAAAACAGAAAATAAACCCTGCATATGTAATTCACTCTAACTTCTTTCTAATTGCCTCTCCAATGGCTCTCCATCATCAATGGTGTCTTCAGGGGATTTTGGTAATGAAGAGGAGCATGGGAGGCAGAGCAAGATGCTATCGCCACAAAAAGGAAGGCGCTGGTATGACAGCCTGGTCCTTCCTTCCCTCCCTTCTTCACCATCACCAGCTCCCTTCCAAGTGACTCCTCTGTTAATCCACTTCCTTTTGTTTTCCTCTAATTAGCTCCTTTCCTGCCTTGTTCTCTTCAGCCCTGCGAGTGAATAACAACTGAAGCAGACATATGAGGAGGGAACAGGAGAAGAAGGTTCATTTGAGGAGAAACAGCTGTCATTTCCTGCATCAAAGGGGCCTGACGGAGAAGGGAGGGGATGCAGCTCTGTAGCGCAAATTGGAGATGTTCCTGACTCTTTCTGGCCAAGGTCTCACTGGGAGCAGAGAGGTGGGAAAGGAGACGTTTGCTGAAGAACTTGGAGCAGGCAGCTTGGAGAAATTACACTGGCTGGAAATCCCAGCAGATGCTCACAGAGGTTCCCATGATTCACATCTCTTTTAGCCTGCTGGCCTTTGAATTAAAGCGATCTAATTAGTGGAGCTCATTGTAATCAGTGTCCCAGGGCTGCCGAAGATCTGGAACGGGAGCTGATTCCCAAGCTTCAAAACAAGACCTGAATTCACTCTGCATCCACAGGGTTTCCAGAGGTCCGAGAGCACGGGGCGCTCGTTGCCATCATGGTGTCGCCTGCTGGGACAGCTTCCCTTGCACATCCTGGGGAGACACTGTTGATTCAGCCTGGCCTTAACACTGAGGGCACAAGGGAAGCCACCTGGCTTTGAGTCGGCTGCAGGGCCAGTTGTCCCCCCGTGAGACCTGTCCTGCCAGCCCTGTGCCCCGGGAGCAGGCTGGCACAAACACGGTAAGCAGGGAGGGGAGGCTGGATTTGCCTCCTGTTCCTGACGGATACCAGCACCGTTTGTGCATTCGCAGGGCGCGTGATGCCTTCCCTTCCCTCAGGCTGCTGGCGGGGAGTGCGGGGTCGCTCATCTGCCCTGCGGTCCTGCTGCGTCTGCCCGGGCACTTGCTCCAGAAAGCCAAGGATCGTGGTTATGGCTTCACTGCCTCCACCGCGGGCACCGCTGCCCTTCCCGTTCCTGGAAAGGGTTCGTGCTAAGCACGAGGAAACGCAGCTCTGCCCCTGCTGAGCTGATTCCAGCCCACCCCACACAGGTTCAGCAGCGTCCTGCAGCTGGACCGTGAGTTAGTGAACCCACCAGCAGCAGCTGCTGGGCCAGACTTGGGGCTTTTCAGGGTTCAGCAAAAGTCAGACGCAGCGCTCAGTCCCCTCTCGCTTCCCGAACGCACGAGCAGAGCTTGGCAGGGGCCTTGGGGGTCTCCGGCCCTTGCTGGCACTGCTGAGCACATGAGGCAGCTCCACAGTGAGCATCAATTCCCAGCTAAAGGAGCCGAAACGCGGGCCTGACGTCACGTGTGAGACCCTGAGCCCCCCGGGAGCGCCGGGATCTATTCGCTTTTGGCCGGGCTTGTGATGCTCCGCAGCGCATGGGAGGACGGCCACGGGCGCCGCGGGGATGCCCCGGGGCCTGGCCTCCTTGTCCCTGGGGACGTTGCGGAGGCGCAGCTTGCGGGCAGGGTGGGAGCTGGGGCGCGGCTGGCTCTGTGTGTCATTCTCAGAAGGGGTCATTGCTGACAGATGTCCACAAGGCTTTTAGAGCCTGCAAAGCTGCTACACGCTAATTTTTTAAATGAAGTTGTCAACCGATCTGTGATTTGATTGCGCAATTGCAGTGTTCAGGATAAATCATGCGGAAAATCATCTAATTAAACTAATAAGAAGTCCAAGGCAGGAGATGTTTCCAATTGTTGCCTTAGTCACCAGAGAGGAGGAGAAAAGGCCCTTTTGGACAATTTCCTGTTTGAGGCAGTGATGGAGATGAGACTAACGTATAAATTCCCCACGACTGCCCTGCCCAGCTTAGGAGTCCCCGGGGCCCTATGGGGTATGTAGGTCCTTGCAGCCGTGTAGCTGGGGCAGAACCTTTGGGGTAATGGGGGTCCCCACGTCGCGTCGCTGGGCTCGTACAGGGAAGGAACTGCCCTGGTTCAGTAAAGGGATTTTGGAGTTACTAGAGGCAACGACCTCCCTTCAGCAGTGATGGAGCAGCCTGCAAGGGACCTTGTCTTTGGTGCCCGGTGTGTGTGGGGCAAATTCTCAGCTCCCAGGCTGTAAGTAGGAGTGGAAATAAGTGCAGACCATCCAGATGGGCTTGGGAGATGGATGCTCCTTCAGTGGCGCTCTGCGTTACGGGATCAGCCTCTTGCTTCACACGGTGCTTCCGACCCCGGGCTCTGAGAGGCGCTTCTTCCAGATCCTGCCTGCATCGGCCTCTGTTAGAAGCACCCGAGCTCTGCAGTTTTACATGGATAAAAGCCATTTTGCATGGATGGAACAAAAGCAAGGCAGTAAATAGTAACAAATAATATTCTCCTCGGCACTTTCGGCCCTCTTTTATCTTGGCCATTTTCCTGGTGCGCTTTCCCTGGCAGGCAGGGAATGGTGGCGTGGAGCAGCTGGGTCCCTGCGCTCACCCCCCCAGCTCTCCCTGTCGGGACAAAGTGAGGGAAAATGTGTGGATACGCGAGGCATGGTAGCAGGATTCAGGCAGCAGTGAATTACCCCAACCCAGCAGCTGGACCAGGCGGCCGATTTTCATTTTTTAATTTGCCGGAAGGTGTTTCCATGGCTTTGGGATGGACAGAGCAAGTGCAGCCATGCGGGCTGGGGAGAGGACAGGGCAGGCAGATGAAGCAGAGAGCAGAACCGTCCCGTTTAGCCCTCTGCAAATGAGCTGTTCGCTTCTGAAGCAGCATCTCTGCCCCAGGGCTGCTGGTGGCCAGCAAGGGAAAGTAAAGGGCTGGGAGTCGCTAACTGCTAAATCACCCCAAACTAAAAGGATAATGCTTTGCTTTTGGCTTACATAAAGCATTTTGGGTGGCCTTTAGCACCTTTCTTCTCTCTTTCTCATCTCTCTTGCTTATTTTTGGTTTGGTCATCGAACTGAAAAATCCTTCCTCTGCTCCTCTGGAAGTAGAATTCCGTGTCAGAGATTTTCTCAAGTAGCGGTGGCAACAGGGGATGTCGTCGGGAAAGGCGGTGAGAGCAGAATTAATCCCAGCGCTGCACTTCAGGCCTCGGAGAGCTGTTAACTCACAATAACACCTTGGGGTATCATTGATTTTCAAAGTGTCTGTCTTGTTTTTAACAGCATAATTTTGTCATTCCCTGGTCATTTTACTTTCTAATGCGGGGGAAAAATGAGAGGGTCAGACTGATTTTAATGGGGAAAAAGGGTTATTTGGCTGTTTTGTAGCACAGGGAAAGGGGGGCCTACATGACTCGGGAGGCTGGTTGGACGTCATTCCTTAGTCATGTCCCAGGTGTACCAGGCAGCCTTCGGTCCCGCCACATCCTGCTGCTCTGAACCAATACAAAAAACGTTTTGGTGAGCATAGGCTTTGCATGAACATCCAAAATGACCTTTATGGCAGTGGAGGTCCGTAAGCGTCTGCGTGGGAAGGAGAGGGAGATGTTTTTTGTGCCACGATTTCTTAGCCTTTCCCCTCTCCAGTAGGAAAGTGAGGAAGCAGAATAAGGGTGTGAGCCCTTAGGGAGCTGGGGGGGATCTCCCCGGCCGGTCGCGAGAGCAGGGTAGGCCGGGATCTGCCGCCGGCCCCGTGGGGACGGGGGATTCGTGTGACACGGGCAGGGCACGACAGTGGCTACAAGCCCCAAAAACCCTTCAGTGCCTTCTCACTGCGACTCTTCCACAACGGCAGCTCCAGAGAGTTGTTCGATGGTATCGATCAGCGTCCCGTTAAGGACCTCAGCGGTAACTCTCCATTATCAACTTTCTTCCCGTTTCCTTGAGGCTCTCGAGGTCTGGGGGGAAGGGCAGGAGAGGAGCCTGGGGAGAGAGCCTTGGCAGATAAGTTTCCAGCAGCTCATTAGCTGCTGGGAAGATTTCCATGCGCGTGAAATACGAGGCTGCTAATTTGTATTTTAATATTCCTCCTGTGTCCCATCGCACGTATAAATTAAGTAAATTCAATCAGGGGCTATCCCTTATCTTGTGCGTGCGTGCGCCTTGCCGGGCCGCCGCGGAGAGCCGGATTGGTTACGGAGCGGGAGACGATGGGCAGAAATCAGAGATGTCTCCTGATAGACCACAGGGAGGCAGAGCATCGATCGCGGGCAGCCAGACAACAGCCTGCGCAGGCAAAAAAGAGGAGGAAGAAGCAGGCAGAACAGTCTCCCTTTTCTCTTCCCTTTCAGCATCCTGAGCTTTGAATCACAGTGAATGAGAGCTGACTTACTCCTTTTTTTGAGGGAGATGTGCATGCACAGAAGTCAGCCTGCCGAGAGTTACAGCTCCCCTGGCCCTCGTAGCTTGGCCCCCTTGCGTGCGTGTAGTATTTTGTATTACTGTTTATGAGGCCAACTTTAATGCCTTAATATATATGTGCAGCGTGTCAGAATTACAGCTGGAGGGGGAACCGTAACTTTGAAATTCCTGACTTCGGTGCGTGTAAAATCTCAGCTGTAATGTTAATTTACTTGGGTTTTTTTGGTCGTCGTTGCTTGTTTCCCCTCCGCAGTTTCCTTGCAGATATGCGAGCAAGGCAAGCGGCAGGGTGGCGGTGTGGGGCTGCAACCCGCGCAGCGGCGGCAGCGCCCGCCCGGGCTGCGGCTGCTGCTGCTGCGTGTTCGGAGGCGACGCTGTGGCCCCGGGGAAGCGGAGCGAGGCCCAGGGCGCAGCGGGAGCGCAGCGGTGCGTGCGGGCAGCGGGGCAGCGGTCCGGAGGCACGTGCGGCTCACGTGGTGCTGGCAGCGCTCGCTCCGGGCGCTGGAAGCGCGAGGGATGCGGAAGCAGCACTTCCCCGGCCCACCCAGAACTGGGTGCTTGTCCAGAAGTGCAGGCTTTTATTTAGCTAGCAGGCGGTACAACTTTTTCTAAGGCTTTTCTCTTTCTTATCTTCTTGAAAGAAAAAAAGAAAAAAGCTTAAAAACGTAACAAAATGAAAATACTTAAAGCGGCTCCCCTGGATGACGCGTGCAGCCTCTCGTCCCTCAGGCCTGCCGGGCTCGGGGGCGGCACACGCGGCTCCGCACTGCCCGGCGCCGGCGCCTCGCGGCGCTCCTGGGCCCCTGCGGGCTGCAGGGCCCGGTGCCGACCCCGGTGCGGAGCTGTGAGGGCGGGCGGGCTCACACCTGGACCCGTGCGCTCGGCGGGGATTTCCTTCGGCTGGACAATAAATAAAGGGAAATGGGATTTTGAAAGGAACAAACAAACTATAAACACTAGTCTTTAGAGAAAGCTAAGCTGAAAAAAATCAGCCTTCCTGCAAACACACGTTCCCTCCATCTCCGCTCCCCTCGCAGAACTGCTTAGGAATTCCAAGCGCTTGCCGGCTGCCTCCGAATGCCCCTCTGGATAAAGCTGCAAATAATGAGACATGGAAGGAGCCGCTCACTTAAAGACGCCTCCGCCTGCCCCCCTGCGAGGGGGGAGCTGGGAGGCGCCGCGCTGCCCCGGAGCCCTTCGCTTAACCAGCGTGCGGCAAACACGGCGAGAGCCCCCCAGGGATTGCAGCTCATCTCCCCCAAGGCTGCTGTGGCATTAAGATCTTATATCCAAAAGCCGCCTTTCAAATTGCTGCCTGGCGAGTTACATAAATCCTCACCAGGATCCTCTGGGACTGCAAGCATTTACACTAGGTGCTGAGGAAGCAAGCGAGCGCTCAAAGGATGGTTAAAAACATCAAGAGAGAAACAACAAAAATCCCGGTGCCGGTAAGAGCTTGGAGTGGGACGGCAGCCGCTTGTTCAAGGAACGGCGGTGTGACTTGTGCGGAACTTGCTCCATGCTCGCCCATTCCAGCCAGCGTCCAAGGGATTTCAGCCATCTCTTAACCATGATACTACTTGGGGAATAGCTGGGAAGATGGATTCAGGCCCTAAAGGAGGTGCCAGCAGAGAGGCCATTGGTGGGAGTTAGATGTCTGTGGTCGTCATCTGACCAGGGAAATTCGGCAGCCCCGTGTTGGAGCCCTCACAAGGTCCTCCTGCATCCCGAGGCGGAGCGAAGGAACCAGGGCGCGGGGGTGGAAGCAGCGGTGCCGAACCAGCCCGGGACGGGCGCACGCGCTGCCGGCCCTGGCAGCGCCTGGGCACCCGCAGCTCCGCTCACACCGCTCTGCTCTGGGGCTGCCTCACGCAGAGCCGACTGAGGACTCTCTCCAGTGCCTTAAAATCACCTACAAACGGAAGCCGTTACATTCCCTGCCTTCCCGCCTCTCCTCAGGGCAATCATCCCCATTAGCGAACGTCTCCGCGGCGAACGTCTCCAAAGTGCTTCCAGATCGGCGTGCGGAGCCTCGTGTCCCCCAGGCTCCCCCCGCGCTCCATGCAGAAGTGCCCGCGTTCCCTGGCGCGTTGCCCTCCGCTAGTCCCGTAGTGCTGTGATCCTTCACGGCCTGACAGCTCCGGCAGCTGGCCGATAGGCAACTTTTTTCGTCAGAGGTGGAGAGGGTTAGAGTTGAAGTGAATACATCAAGTAGATTTAACAGAACTGCCTGCATTCATGGTGCTCATAACACATGCATTTCCCTAATAGACACAGGCATGGATTTAACTGTCAAGCAGTTGCATTAAGAAAATGGATAGCAAATCCTAGAGACATCGGAGCACTGTGCGGAGAAGGAAGTTTAATCCAGGTGCGCTGTTATGGCAGATGTGTCACTGGCTGGTCGGGGGATCCGGTAATAACTGTCGTTCCCAGCGCTGCTCCGGCAGCCGGGCTGCTGCTAAGCCGCCCTCACGGGCAGGGCAAGCCAAGCCCGGGCAGCCAGAACAGCAAGTCAGCGGCGGGAAGGAGCGGCGGGCCGAGCCCCGGCTCCGCGCAGGGGCCGCTGGTGCCGCGGGGTGAACAGGCAGTGTGTGCAGACTGGACTGGCAACATGTCCAGGCTGCCGCAGGACGGGCGTCCAGGGAGCCGCGAGGCCGTGGGTGACGCGCAGCCCCGAGGACGTGGCTGCTGCTCTCTCCTGGTCTGAGGGGTCAGCGGAGGATCGGCCGTCTCCTCGGGCTGAAGGTTGGTCAGGTTGACAAGCCTGGGCTTGGGACCTCCAGGCCACAGTGTAACCCCGTGCCCGTGGGCCGTGACCCATGCCTGCCAGCGCGTGGCTGAGGACAGTCACTTCTTATCGTCACTGCAGCTTCATTCTTTGCCACCCGACAGATGGGGACATTTGGCCCTATCCGGGTCTCTTTCCTAGCTGGATATAGTCCAGAACTGCCTAACTCCTTGGCAGCACCAACTGATGGAGACAGGGAGCTAAAGAGGCTGAAGAGAATCCAAGAAAAGGAGGAAAAGGACTATTTATGGGCCACTGACATCTTCTTGGTGTCTCCAGACATCTTTGACAGACTTGCCTCTTTCTTTGACAGAGCCAGCCAGCCCTTCATCTGGGAACTGCACGGGTCTCAGATGACTTCAAAGCAGGATGGCTGCATTCACGTTCCCAGCTGCAGGGGCTTTCAGGCTCTATATTTAGACTTTTCTATAGGACAAGGGACAGTCAGTATGGTTTCTGCTGTAGAAAATTGCGTTTTTCCGACCTGCTTAAATCCTTTGGATGAGTTAAGAGACCAGTGGATAAAAGGGAATGAGAGAGTATAGATACACACAGTCTCTTTTTGAATTTCAAAAGCCTTTTTCTCTGATAAAGACCCTGACGGAAAGCTATCAAGGCGACACGGTGACCAGGGGGTGCAAGTTAAAATCCCTATGATAGATTAAGGCTGTTGGAGAGAATAGGAAGAAATGGGCAATTCTCAGCAGGAAAAAATGTGATTGTCAAGGAGTTCTTGCAGGTCAGTGGTAGAGGGGAATATTATTCCCTCTATTTACTAATGATCGTGGCCGGGGCCGACTAGAGAAGCAGCTAAGTTTGCAGATGACACATTCTTGTATTTATTTTCAAGACCAAGAGGAGCGGGAGGAACTCGAGCAGACCTGGGAGCCTCGTGTCTCCCTGTGCGCGTCTGACTGACGCAGGCCCAGCTCTGCTGCCAAGAAATGCCTCCGGTTGGCAGCCGAGGCCCGTTCGCAGCGAGGGAGGCAGCGTGCAGAGGGCTCGCGGCGAGCGCCGCTGCTCTTTCCCGGCTGCCCACGTTTGCCGACAAGCCGGGCTGCTTGTCTGGCACTTCGAGCTGCCATATGTCCCCAATCTGAGGGCTGCGGCCGTGAGCGGCCAAGTCAGGACAGCTTCCCAGTACCGGAGAGGGGTTTCTAATTAGCCTGCAACCTGCCAGGGTGTTGTGAGAAGGAAGTTAATTAGCAGAAGCCATTTGGACAGCTCAGCCGGGAAGTCAGGCTCGCCGCTTTGCTTCTTAATCCCGTTCGTGTGTTTGTTCCTCTGTCCATCCCCGTGCCCCGTGTGCAGCCCGTACCTGCCCGCCCATCGCCAGCGCTCTGCTCTTCACTTCTTCTTGGAGAGCTCCGGCTGCTCCTCCCGGCGGAGGCCTGGCCGGGCTCCCGCGTCGCCGGCACGAGCGGGCGGGCCGGGCGTCTCCTTGCCCGCGCGCTTACGGCTCCCAAGATCCGCAGCTTCGTCGGGAGCCTCCGCCGTGGCTCGGCCGCCTTCGCTCCCTGCAGCCCCTCGCCCACGCTCCCTCCTCTGTGTCCCCACAGGAATTGCAGCTAAATTGAATTAGAGTAATTAACTTCTGGTCACACTTTTAATTGAGTGTGGGGAGGCGGAAAAAAGAAGGGAAGTTAATTGAGATGAGAGGAGATGACAGCAAGCAACAAGCTCAGGTTAATATGTGTTGGAGTAGCCCAGACAAGTGTTCTTGTGTTTGTAGTGGGCTCAGAAAACCTCTCACATCGTGTTTATCCACCCTGTGTCAAACTGCTCTCTGGATTTGGGGACAGGAAGAGATTTTTCTCTCCAGAAGGGACTACTGAGGTTAAATATTCTGGCCATTTCTACTTCCAAAATTTTCCCTACCCCATGTTGACCATTACACAGTTTGCATCTAAACTACATGAAAATTATCACAGGGCAAATAGTTCTGGCCTGGTGGGCTCCAAACAGTGTCAAACAAGTGGTTCTGTGCTGGTCTGAGAAGACTTGGTGGAGATGTTGCCCTTGCCTGTAGACACCGTAAGCTTCACCTCCTGTGGCAGCTTTAAGACCCTCTGACATTTTGATCTGCTTCAAGATTTATGGGAGGAAAGATGATGTCTCATATGTTAAATGAAGTGCCTCAAATAAGGGCTGCATTTCAATTTATTAAGATAGTTGTTGTATAATAATTAAGAGTTCGTTGTTGACAGAAAACGTATTTATGGAGGTTTAACAACTGCTGTCTGTGAGATAAATGGATGCTGTAGAAGTGATTGGGGTTGCACATACTGCAACTATCCATTAAACTTCAGGGAGAGGCAGAACTTGGTGCTTGGGGCACTCTCATGACCAACAGCTGGATGGGAGCAGCTGAAAATCAAGAGATTCCTGTAGAAGGGGACTCTCAGAAGAAGGACCCCCTGGACCTGAAGCCCGGGGTCCCCAGGGCAGAGCAGCTGCAGATGCGAGTGCTGCTGCGCTCAGGGTGGCCGACCAAAATCCCCATCCTTGGTGGTGGCACCTGCTGCTTCTGCCGTCCCTGCGGGACCTGCACCTCACTCCGGCTGTCCCAAATTTGCCCAGATTTCTTGCATCCTGTTGCTCCCCTTGGTACACTGGTCCTCAGTGAAAGGACTCGTTGCTGCAGCAGCCCAGAGGTCAGGAGCTGACGGGAGGGGTGACTGGGAGGATGGGGAAATCAGAGAAAACATGTGAAAGAGAAATCTCTCTGAAGCTCAGTATTAGGGAGGGATTTGGGAAAGTTGGGAAGATATAAAAAGAACTTGAGAGATGCATTTTCTCTGGGATTAAGACCACAGAGTCCATCTCACTGTGGCTTTTAGCTGCCTGGAGGCTGTGTAACACACAATCTTCAAAGAGGAAATCCAGAGAAATAGAAAATTAATGGTGTTTCCTCTCCCCGCAGCCAGTCCTGCTGCACTCTGGAAGTGAGAACTTTGTAGAAACTTGGGATGAGCAACTGATATTAGACTTATGGTCCTGTCCGGAGGTCATGGGCGGCCTGGGTCCGTAGGATGTGCTGCGAACACGGGGCCCCTGCTGCAGAGAACTTGCTTCTGGGAGAGGGGTGCACGCGTGAGCAGGACGGGGTGCAGTGCCTGTAGCAAACAGCACCGAGGAGCCCCCCGAGCAGCTCTCCAGGCCCCGTTGTCCCACAGGAGCTGCTCTTGGCCTCTGGAGTAGCCCGAGCGAGTCTAAGGGGGAGCGGGAAAAGGAGGATTGATGATTCTGTTGGGATGTTGTCTTTAGTATGAAGAACTGATCTGAAGAGGGGAGTTGCTCCCGGTCCACAGGAAACTTCTGGCCTTAGAAAAGATTGTTTTTGAAGGCAGACATGCCCAGCAGTGGGCTGGATGCCGTGGGCCGTGCCTGGCCAGAGCCTGAGGTCCCTGTGTCCCGGCGCTCCTTCCGCCTCGTGCTGAGGGGCTTTGGGGATGTTTCCTTATGTCCCACAGCTCTGGTCATGCCTATTCTGACTTGCAGATCTACCAGGTTGCTTTGAAGAGTCTCAGACACGGCGGCGCACGCCGCGTGCTGGCCCGTTACCCGCATTACACGTGTGCCCGCCTGCACACGTGCACATGTGTGGACATGAAACCACGGGCACACGCACACAGAAGGTCTTTTCTCCTTCTCCCCCTCATGGCTTATCATTACCGCAGTGTCTCCTTTTATTAGAACATAGTTAAACCCAATAAAATGATCATTATTGCTGCAATTATTTCCAAACAGATTAAATATCTGCCGTGCTCCCAGTTACAGTGTAAAGCAGGAGGAGCCATAAACCATCTTAGTGCATAAAAACGGGGAGGGGAGGAGAAGGGAGGGGTGACATTTCATTTGGCTTCCTCATGGGCCTGTGTAGTTACTGGGAACATTTGCATATTTTTAATGTGCTGCCTCTTTAATAAATTCCTCCCTCCAGACACATTAAAAATGGTGCACTCGCCTGAGCATCACTGAAGAATGAGGCATGTTAACGACTCCAGACTCTTATTTTAGCTGCCGAATAAACCAGAAGGGGTATGAGTGTGGTATTTGGAGCTAGGGGAGGAGTGTGGGTGTGGAAAGGAAGGTGGGTCACTTTTGTATTTTCTGTACACTGTCACAAAATGCCGCCTGTTTAATTTCTGACCTTTTTGTAGTCTGACCTCCTTTGAACTTCACCAGAATTCCCCAGGGTAATGTATTTTCTTTGCATTCAGGGGTAGGATTATTTGCTATTAAATAGGAATTCAGGAAAGAAGAAGACTTAAATTCTTCTCCTGACCTGTTAATCTTCTGGGAGTAAAAATATTGCCTGTAATTACAGGGTTTTCTTTTTTTTCCTTTTTGGCTTGAGTTCAGGCCAGACCCCAAACTCACACTTTAAGCCTCTTATGGCAAATACCTCCTTTCTGAGCGCAGGCTGTTCTCTTAGGCTTCCCTGTGCGCTGGAGCTCTCAGTACAGAGGCTCTGCGACCTGTCTGGCTGTCGCCAGCGATGCTGTTCTGCTGCAGACCTGGGTCCATCACCGAACGTGAAGGGGAGAGAACAAACCAGCACTGGGGCCAAACTTGCTCTGAGCGTGGGAGCTTGGCAGCGCTTCCCATGTAAACCCAACAAAGGTTGGTTTAAACACAGCAGGAGAAAGGACAGTCCTACACCTGAGAAGTGGAAGTTGTCCAGCCTACGGCTGCTGTAATTCAGGCAAAATGGAACAGTTTCCATTGCAGAGACAATGTTGGACGAGACGTGTAGTTTGGAGGCAACCTGCTCTTCGTGTCCTCTTTGGGCCCGGGGCCCCATCTCCAACAACACGTTGCAGCTGGCAGCGCTGTGCAGTGTGGAGAGGCAGGGAGGCCCTCGCAGGAGAGCACGTCCAGATGGATCTCCACCTCCCAAGAAGTGCTGCGACGTCCTCATGAAATTTCAATGCCTTGAGTTTGGCTTGACAACCCAGCGTCTGAGTGAATTTCCTTCCCTGCCTCCTCTTACCCCTGTTTCCTGGCTAGCCCAAATGCCACTATCAAAGAGATGCTAATAAATCAAGAGGGCTGCATTTGAGGGTCTTTTCTGCATCGTGCCCATGTGGGTTCTAATTCTGTCTGGCAGGCTGAAGGCACCGAGAATGCATATTGAATCATAAATAAGAAGAATTGTAGTTAATGCACTCCAGCAAGTTGCTTTCCAAAGCACCTCAACTGACTATTCTATCAGCAGAACAGAGCACAAGAGAAATTGTAGATGAAACAAATACAGAAAATACATTAAGAGAGTAAGTAATGAGATCTGGGTGAAACTGCATCTTATGAAAAAGTAATCTGCAGCTTAGTGTGCAAGGAGGAGGGATTTGATGGAGTAGAGGGACTCTCAAGGAAGGGATGAAGGAGCACATTACAAACAGACAACGACAGCCAGGTGTGTCGTGCAACGCCGGGAAGTAGTTAAATTAGGATGTAATGGAAGAGGTTATTTTAATATTCTTCTTTATGGATATTGGTGTCAATATTATCTCAGGGAAAGAGAGAGTGAGGGAGGCGGAAAGAGGTGTCTATTTGCAGAACAGGCAAATAAATTGCATCATGTGCAAATCTGGGAGCCCTTTTATGAGGAAAGGCAAAGACGTAAACAGCAAATGCTGCCGGCAGCGCGCGGTAACGCGCGGAGGTCGCAGGGCTGCCAGCCCCGTCGTGCTCTGCACACGGAGCCCCAGCGCTGCACGTGCCGTCTTCACATCCATCCGCCCTGCAAGTGCAGGGAGGTCCCTGGGGCTCCTCTGCGGGCTGTGGGGGGCAGAAGCGCCAGCTCTGCAGCTGTGTCACCGCCGGCACCTCGGAGCAGTGTCTCCTCTGCTTGCACAGGCAGCCTGCACACCCGCGCCCGGGTGGCTCCCCGTGCAAGAGACGGGTCTGACTGTGAATGTCACCAAGGAGGGTCCAAATCCCAGTGGACCTCATAGTCCAGGCTGATTCCTGAGGCAATGCAGAACATTCCTTTAATCCAGAGTGGAATTTGTGCTAACTAAAGTTTGCTGAACTCATTTGCTACCTTTTCACAGTCTGGCTCTCATACCTGCCATTCCCAAACAAGCTGGGGAATGAATTCATTTCAGACCAAGCCAGAGTGGGTAGTTTTCTTCTGTTGTTTTAAGTTTTTAGTCAGCAATGGTTTCATTTGGGGCTAAGGGAAATGCTTTGTTCAACAACAAATGAGAAGTGGGAGCATTTTACGCTTTCAGGCATGCTTGTACATAAGGAAGTGAGTTTGAGAAAAGAAAGAGCCCTGTGTGATGAAAAATTAGAGTGATACATGTGAAAAATGTCAAAGTTAAATGTTCCAGACTCCTTTTCCGGTGCAGGGAGGGCAGATACTGCTTTATAATTTCTCACCTGGCCGTTGGCATGTGGACTAACCTGGCACAGCTTTATGAACTTAGCGTGAATCGGATGTTTTCCAACCCAACCTCCCTAAGGTCTAGTGGGGACAAAGGATCTAATCACAGGCCCTTGAACCCAAATCTGAAACCCAGACACAGCGTTTGCTTTCCATCCTCACCATGTTTGTAGCTTCTTCTGTGATACAGCATGAACTGAAGCCTGGGAGGAGCAGAAGGAAAAGCAAGAGTAGGCTAAAAGGAAAAGGGTTTGAATTGTTTCCAGGCACTGGGCTTTTTATAGACCCTTAGCCCATAGTTGCTACGTTCTGCAAACCTTCAGCTGTGGGACAAACCAGGTGATTGAGTTTTACCACTTGCTCTCATACCTGGTTTTCGGACAGCTTCATCCTGCGCAGCTCCTCCTATTCCTTACCTGATCTGACCCCGATTGCGTCCTCCTAGTGCTATTGGGAACAGAAAGAAGATAAATTAGAAGGAATCCTTCTAACAAAAGGCCTCTCACACACAGGGCAGCTTTGTCCCTTTTTCAGTGGAAAGGAGAAAGCTATTTCCCTGGCCAGGGCTGCTGAAATGAATGTGGCTGAAATGCTACGGTGTAATTAATTAAACCATGTCCAGGACCTCAGGAGCGCCGCCAATACACAGTGCCCGTAATTGGGTACACGGCGTCCAAGTAGATCATTGCTGGCTCCTGGCCACTCGCTGGCCGCGTGTCCAGCGCTGGGGCGTCGGGCAGGCGCCCTGGGCCTGAACAGCGTTTGCCAAAATCCTTTTGGGGCGTTTGGATGTGAAGGAGAGCGACGCTGCGCTCCCTGGCATCTTCCCAGGAGCAATGTGCACCCTCGGGTACCTGCCGTGCTGCAATGAATTTGATCCTGCCAGGAATCACAGGATGTGCCGTGCTTGGGAAAGGTGCTTTCCAGGATCCTTTTGCAATAGGCTTTACTGGACTTGCGTGAATCACGTGTGCAGCAACTCCTGAAAACGTTGTCTTGGCGAGTTTGGGGGCAGCTTCTTTCTGTGGGGATGGTTCTTGTGCCTCAGGGCAGCTGGTTTGGGTGCTTAGGCTCTTACTTCTTTTCTTTTTTCCCTTTTTCTAGACTGGAAGGTGACTAGTGTAGCGAGGAGAGTAGGCAGTGATCTGGGATGCTGAGCAAAGTCTCAGCCTGCCCACACTTGGCTCAGCTTGGTCAGGTCTCAGGTTCTGGTTCTCTAGGGTTTGAGGCAAAACCTTTGCAATTACCAACTGCATCACCTGATTCCCCTGGGCTTTACCCTGGAGCAGGCAGATTCATGACACAACAAGCGCAGAGCTGTGAGGGAGGGCAGCCAGGGAACCGCAAAGAAATAGAGCTTTAACTGGAGAGAACTCGAGAGGAAGAGCGGTCAGGAAAGCGTTTTGTAAAGCCCACTCCATGAAAACAGGGCTAGCGGCTGAGCACCCGTGTGATGGGTTTCGCAGCAGGAGGGATGTTCGCGAGGAGACAAAGTGATCTACCTAGCGATTCAACCCTCCGAACGTGCCTCTGTGGAGGAGCTGACAGCGCCTGCAAACAAATCGCTGTTGAATTCCCTGTTCCCTGCGCGCGGCAGGGAAGAGCGTAACTTGCTGCCGGCTGCCGCAGGGCTCCGCGCCGGCCTCACGCGCCGGGCAGCCCGGCCGTGGCGGCGAGCGGGAGAAGGGGCAAGGTGGGGAGAGCAGCGAGATGAGGGCATGGAGATGAAGTGCAAGCGGCGCCGCTGTTTCGTGACCCCGAAATGCTGCGGGCCCTTTCCATCCCAGCTCGCTGGCGGGCAGGTCGCTGCCCTCAGCGGGGCCACGCCGAGAGGAAGCTCCCGAGGGCCCTGTGCCCGGAGGCGCTTGCTGCAAGCCCAGCCCCGGGAGCCCGGCTGCCCGGGGAGCCCCCAGCAAGCTCCCTGCTGCAAAACGGGCGTTTTCATCCTCTCCCCCCTGTTCCGTGACTCTTCCTCTCCTCCTTCCCCGGGCCCCAAGGTTCTCCTGCTCTCCAGCAAATCACTTCCTTCGGCTCCGGCTCCAGGGCACTCTGTCCATGTCACACAATCCGTGAGAGCTGAAGAGGGGGAGGAAGGGCAAAATACAACTTTATAGCAGAGGCAGTAAGAACCCAGTTTATTATTTATAATGCTCAGCTATAAGCAATAAACACAGGCACCAAATGTAAATTCTGCCACTTCCCCTACCCCCTCCTTATAATTCCCTGGTAAATTCACATCATTCACTGTCTGCCTTAATGCGCTTCTATTTGTCAGAGCTACGGATTTCTCTGTGTGATTTTTTTTTCTGATGAAATAATATCTCCACGGGCAGTTCTCTTTCCCTACCTTTAGTCTTGTAAATTAAATTCATTTAAGATTCAAAGGGATAATGTTCTGATAAAATGATCCACTGGCTCATTGCAGGTCAGTGTTGGGCTGAGAAGGAAAAGCCTCATAACTTACCATCTGCAAGACTTTCTTCCCCCAGAAACCAACAGTTGGGCGAGTTGGACCGTTTGAAGAGCGGCAGAAGCTCCTCAAATTTTCTTTTTACATGTGGTAGAAAATCTGAATGAAGTGAAAAGAGAAGATGGCAGAGAATTATTTTATTTAGGTTTGTAATGGGCTAGAAATTTCACCACTGCCAAAAAATTGCTGCACTCCCACAAGACCTGTCCAACCGGCGGTGCAAAGGGTTTATTTACAGTAAATCAAGAAACACAAAAGCATGCATGTGCAAAATCTGGACTAAGCCGTTTTTATTAGGCAATTAAGTAAAACTGAGGGAGAGCCTTAGAGATGCCACCTCTTTTTGATGGGAAGATTGTAAGAGGAGACTCATTTTTGCCACCTTCTCCTACAACTGAGCCCTGTTTGCAAGTGCTACACAAATGGTGCAATTTTCCCCTGCTAGAATGTCCTTCCAGTACCAAGAATTTGAATTTGCAACCGTTTAAGGTTTCTCAATGAAACAAGGCCACTCCCACCCTTCCCTGGCTGGTAGCAGGAGCTTGGCCGAACAGCAGTGGAACAGGTCTCATTAGTGATGCAGTGTGACGACTTGAAGGTTTCTTCATGGTGCTCTCAAACCCTATAATATCTTTGTTTCAGTCACTTAATGAAGGCTCCTCGCTCACATTCATCATACATCATATTTGCAATGGTTCCTTCGGTGTGGTTGGTGCTTCAGTGGTAGTTTTGTAATTTATGAGACTCTTAGTGCCTTAATTATGCCGTCAGCTCCATCTGTCACTTAACTGATATGAGGAATGATGGGATGCCATTAGGCAGCTAATAGTTGCTGTAAAGTGTATTGTTTTATGCTATTAAATAGCAAGAACATAAACAGTTTTTGTTCCCCAATATAGATGCTTACTTTGGTAATGATATTTAAGAGGTTGGTCTTGACATCTGTCCTTCTGCCTCAAGAAGTGCTTCAGAAAATAAAAGGAAGCCATCAGCAACAGCCCTAATTAGATTTACTATCAAGATGATGATCACTTGGCTTCATTTTTTTTCTGTGCTGATGGAACTTTTTATTTCAATCTTGGGGCCTTTGTTGCTTCTCATCTTGATCTCATGATCCAGGCGAGAATGTGATGTCTTCAACTCTATAATTACTGGGTTTGCAAAACTTACATCTGAGCTTCTCAGCTTCCTTTGTGCATCTGCCCTCTTTGCTCTTCTGCCAGGTATTATCCTTCCTTTTATTAAATTAAGGAGATAGGGAGATGAGGGACAAGAGATGGTGAATCAGGTCTGCTGGAGGACTGAGGCGCTTGGTTGCCATTTGCGATGGCCAAGTTAAAACCTAGAGCCTATAAACTCCCCTCAGTTCCTGTCCAACCTTGGGCTACCTTTAATCCAGTTTCCAACATTAAAGTTTCCAGCGTTAAAGGTGCCAACGTTGCTGCTCCGAGCTCAGCAGGACGGTTGTGGTCCTGGCAGGACGTGGCTGCCGGGAGCCCAGCCTGTGCCGCAGGGAGCGTCGCTGCCGGTGCCATGGGGTGACGGAGCTTTATGGAGGGTGCCAGCAGCAGGACGAGGTGTGGAATGTGGGGGGAGAGGAGCCAGAGCACCCGGCAATCAATAGTGAGGGTTTCCGTAAGGCTGAGGGGAGCTGAGGCCGCAGCCTTTGCAGAGGCTGCCCGTGGGTGCAGCTCCTGCGGAAGAGCAGCAGGACACGAGACCTGGGAGAAACTGGAACCACACAAGTACGTGTCCCTTTCCCAGGCAGATCTGCTAATGTATTCCCAGACAGAGCTAACAAAAATCCCCAAATTTGTCTCCCGTCACCCTCGTTCTTCTAGACCAGCACACCTCCTGTCCAATTCAGTTTCCACCCACGTCAGCTTCCACATTTGTCGTGCAAACAGGACTGACAGTATCCTCGGCGCTGAGCCAGGAGAAATCCGTGTGCTCATGGAGAAATCCTGTGGCATACTCAGCCTTTTCACTTCCACACGGGGTATTTGCAGTCCCCAATTCCATAGCACGACAGCCAGCACCCGAAGGGCTGCTCGGGCAGCTCACCACGGGCCCTGTGATCCTCTTCGCACTATTAGCCCCATTCCCTGGATACATCGGGTCTTGAAAAGAGGCAAATTGCGGAGAACGTGCCCTTCTAGTCCTCTTGGGCCGTGCCCAGATTTCCATTAAACCTGCACGACTGCGTGGCGTGACCTGTGTCCTCGGATGCAAGGGGTTAATTCGCATTGGCTGCTGGTCAGTGTCCTGCTCAGAGGAGTTGCCATCAATCAGCAGGGATCTGCTGGCATCGTGCAGTAATAAAACTGGAGAGATTATTTGCTACTGTGTCATTCGTAATAAATGTATCCCAAAGTGCTTTGTAGAATTAATTAATAGCCAAGGAAGAGAGAAATTAAGAGCTGAAGACTAGGAATAAAAGCTACCGCTGGAAGTGAGTTGTGGAAGTCTCTGCTGGAATAAATGCTTGTGTCAGAGCAGCAGGGTGAGAGGCTCTTTGCAGCCCTGCTGCCGCCAGCTGAGCTTCCTCCTGGAGTTGTTGCCTTCGTCCACACCTCAGTTTCCTCTGTAACATGCAGCGGCTGAGGGTGTCGCTGGGCGCCACAGCTCCCTTCATTAATGGTTATAAAGTACATGACGGTGTCCAAGTGAAAAGTACTCCATAAATCCCAGATTTTGTGACATATTATTATTTCTGGGAACATGCGACCTCAGGAGTTCCTCTCTGTAAAAATGGTGTAGGATGGCAGGGTCAGCCCAAGAAAATGGACTGTGTTGGGTCAGGGTGGGAGGGATAGAGTCAAGAAGGAAAGGGAGGAGAAATTTATAATTTAGATCCTGTTTTTCTGCAGGAATGGCTGTCTGCCTGCCTACAAGTCCTCTCTTACCTGCTGAGCCCGGCACAGTTCGCAAAGATTTTAAGGTTCTGCTTGGAAATAGGTGAAGGAGCAAGAGGGAGGCTGTGTTAATCCCATTGCGGAGGGAAGGGCTGTAAGGAATGCTCAGCTTTTACTAGACACCAGAGAATCCACTTGGGAGCAAGACATTGGATTGCCCAAAGTGAGGGAAAAGGCTGGGTGAGCATCTCTGCCTCGCTAGGGGCTGCAGAGCTGGGAGCAGGAGGAGAGGCGCAGGTCTGCTCAGCGGGATGGACGCAGAGCGCTGCTCACAGCTCTCCTGTGCCGCTGCCAAGCCCTGAGCGGTCGGAGTCTGTCAGGGAGTCACCCTCATGCCCAGGGATCACCTTCACCCTGGAGTCCTCGTGGGCACCGGGCTCCAGAAGGGGGGACGATGCTCAGCACTGGGAACAGGACAAGTCCCGTGGAGTCCTGCTGAGCAGCCTGGTGAGGAAGCCCAGGGTCCCCAGCCCACGTTCCTTTCTCACTACATTGTGGCGCCGTAAAGCAAAATGTCAATTTTCCTCTTAAACGTCTTTTATGGCGAATTTGATGTGACTTGACAGACTGACAGCACTGGTGACTGACGGTTCCCGTTTCTCCGCGTGCCGCGGGCGTGCAGGCTTCCCTGGCCGAAGCAGCGCCAGGAGGAGGCGATGGGCACGGCCCTCTCGGGGGGACCTGCTGCCACCCGTGTTCCCAGCTGCTGGCACCTCTGCTCGGGGTGAGCGTCGGAGACGGCGTTAGCCCCTTCTCTTGCAGGCTGGTCCCAAATAAACTGATGCAGTTAGGGCAGAGGGGAGAAGGTGGGTAGATTAACGAGGCTGCTAATGAGTGTTGAAAGCAGCCTGCACCTCACGTGGCCGTTCCCAGGTAGCCCTCGAGCCCTGTGTAACCCCCATTCTTCTCCTGGTGAAAGCCTCCGTGCTCACCCACCATCCCTGATTCTCTGCTGGAGTTACGTCCTGATGGGACCCGTTTCTCTTCGCCAGTGCTTTGCCACACTGTCCTCACCATGGGGCTTGGGGGAGCTGGACACAAATGTCTTGCAGTCACCTGGCAGACCTGAACGAGCCGTGGGTTTTTACAGAGGGCGCCTGTTGCTCAGCAGGGTGTGGCTCAGAGTTCATGTGCCGGCAGGGTCTGCAGCACAGCACGACCATGTGCGTGGGGAGGATTCGGCCCTCGACAGCCTGTGGCACCTCTTTCTTGGTGACAGCCCGCGTAGTCCTCCTGTGCGGTCAGAGGCCGCCTGGGAGCGAGCTCAGCTCATAGGGCACAGCCCCACTCCCTGCAGCCTTCCCTGGCACATGGGCTCCTTCCTTTCAACTCTCCCTTTCATTTTCCCCAGCATCACTTCAAAGGGAGGGGAAGAAAGCAGAAAGCTGCAATAAAAAACAGTCTCCGCAGTCATGGGCTGAGCGGGCAGGAATGGCCCCGTCTGTTCTGCTGACTTGGTGCTTCCAGCCACGTGAGCGGGAACCGCTGTGGGAAGGGTGGAGAGGAGCGAGAGGAGCTGCTCTGCTCCATTTGTGCTGACAAGAACAATATTAGCATAACAAAGACTATATTTTTCAGCATCTGGCAAAAAAGCTAAGAGATGCAGAACAGCAGAGGCAGCCCCAGTAAATGGACTCTTTACTTTCTCTCCTCGTCTGTTCTTCCCTCTTTCCCTCCCTCACTTCATTTCCAGGCTTCATAGCACCTCCGACACACTCCAGCTGCCAGCAGTGCCCAAAATAATCCAAGCACAAGTTTGTCTGGGCTGCTCTGATCCCCGCAGCTCCTCAGAGCCACCGTGCCAGCTGGAGAGCTGCAACCGCCATGTGGCCGGGCGCTCCTGCCCGGGCCTGGCCAAGGCTCTCGTGGGAGGCGTCTTGGGCTGTTGGCCGGTGGTCAGTGGTGCTGTCACGCTGTGACAAGGACTCCTGGCCCACCGAGGAGACCTTCGGGGCAGGACTTTGGGCAGCTCCTCAGGCCGTCGCCGCGTTGCCTTCCCCGGCGCGCTGCTTGGAGGGAGCGCCCTGCGCGCGAGCTGAGGTCCCGCTCCGTGCTGCAGAAAGCGGAGCCGCTTCAATTATTCATTTAACGCGTTCCTTGACGGATGTTGCTCAATTCACTGTGAAACTGGGTGCGAATGCACAAAACAAAGGAGCTATTGTATAATTGAACTGTGTCTACTCATTAGAGCAGGCTTTAAAAATGATGCTTTTTTCTGAGAAAATTTGAACAGGATCATTTTTTTTCCGATGGCTTAATTAAAAAGAATCAAAGTCTCCACATCTTTCATTAAACACTCCTCAATGACAAGCCCTAAAGTTTTCCATTTCTTGGTTTGAAAGTTTCTTTTGGTTGACTGAAAGTGGTTAGCACTTGACTGCAGAGATTTCAACTCAGATGTTGCCAGGGTTAGGGATCACAAGTTGACATCTTCAGGTGAGCAGACACTGGCTGTGAAAAACTTGGTTTCATTTGCAGTCTCACCTCCTTCCTGAGAAACTGTTTCATTACAAGAGTATCACCCATCTTCCCTATTAATAACAGCTTCACGGTGTTAATTTTAGCAGCATGTGTAGCGAGGAGAAAGCAGCTGGGGTGGTGCGCGATGTCCATACCAAATGAACTCCGCTGGTCTTGGTCTTTCTTCTTTTATGAAACAAATTATGAATATCCAGCACTACTGCCTGCTCAAAGCGGGGAAGGATGGGGTTGCCAGGTGAGCACAAGTACAGAATATTCTATTCCTTGTTGGGCCTTTAATGAAGCATTTACAAGATCAAACAGGAAGAGGTGCCCTCCCACGGCCTTCTTAAAGCTGTAATTAATTGCAGAGTAACTAGCATATAATTGCTTTCCCAAGAGCACCCCAGAGAGCAGGGCGATACCTTGACAAAGGTGCAAGAGCATACAAAAGTTAATTAACATTAAGAATTAAGTGGCTAATTGCATTGTTCTGACAGCTCGGCCCATGCCCTCAGCGAGGTGGTGTTTGGAGAACATTTCATCCCAGCACTGACCCTGGGGCCACCCCTGGCTCTGGGACTTCCACCTGGATCCAACCCAGTGACACATGCACTCACAGGAGTTGCTGCTGGATGGCTGGGAGGAGAGGAAATCTGCCCTTTGCATGCTCTCATTTTTCCGTTGGGTGACACTGCCTCTCCCCTCTCCTCCGGGATGTGCTTCTCCCTCTGGCCTGGCCAGGCTGTGTGCCATCCTGGATTGGCCCTGAAAGGGCTGGAAATGGATTTCCTGCGCTCCCCCACCATGGGGCCGGTTCCTGCTTGGCAGAAGGAGGGCAGTGAGTGATTTAGACTGTGACTTGTTGCCAGGGACCCAGAGCTGACCCTCTCCGGATGGATGGGGACACGGTGCCGGTGCACATGGTGCCACTCTGCTCGCTGCAGGGCTCCAGCGAGCGCTCTGGCGAGATAAAACATTCGACATCCGCTGTACTCCAGCTGAGGAACTCTTGTCTGACAACTCCTTCCGCAGAGGTGTTTTAAAAGTAAATTGAAAACCTGCATATTTGGTAAGCGCGGCCTGGTCTGAGCTGCTGTGCTGCAGAGCCGTGCCGGGCAGCGCGGAGCGCCGTGCTCTGCACAGCTCAGTGAAGTGCTCTGCATGAGAGGAGGTTTGGAAAGGGCAAAGCGGGGGACAGCGGGAGGGACAGGAGCTGCGTGTAGATCTGCCTGGGCCTCATTGCCAAGGGACCTAGGGGGGTGCAGAGCAGGCTGGAGGGGCCTGTTCCCTTTTTTTGGTTGTCCAGAGAGATTGAGGGCTTGTTAGTGCTGCTTCTGCTGCGACTCCGCTTGGGTGGAGCTCAGGGCCATGAATCCCTGTCTGCATTGGTACCGCTTGGCTCTCTAGATAGAGCAAGAGCTTGAGGCAAAAGACAGCTGTGCAAGCTCTTGGTTTGGGGATGCTGAAGAAGGGGATGTTGCCAAATTCAAGTAAGAGCTCTGTCAGCTCATCTCTGCAGAGTCTTTTGCACTGTTTGCTGGATGTGGAGGGACACCTGACCCTTCCTTTACAGTCTCTTTGGCTTTGATTCATGTGCAGGTCCCTTTCGAAGCAACAAGACACTAAGCCCCGATGCTTTTTGTAGTTACTAGCCTAGTAGTTGGTAGTTGTGCTTTCTGCAGAGACCCGGCAAACCTGGCGGGGTGGCCCTGGGACACTCACTGGGAGCTGCAGAGCTCCTGCGTGCAGGATAGGGAATGGTGGCCAAGCAGGACCCTCCTGAGAAGGCTCTCTGAAAGCCTTCTTCAAAGCGAGTGGAGATACCACGAAGGCAACTCTTAATTCAGAGCTTTGAGACTTCACAGCTCCAGATCTGAGAGTAATGCTGGGTTTATTTTATTTTTGACAGCGCATACTTGACCGAGCTTATCATCTTGGCCCTTCCCTGTGCTCCTGCTCATCTCAGCCAGGTGAGCCCCTCTCGTCAGGGATACCAGGGCCCCAGGAGGCAGCAACGCCGCGAGGAACCCCGGGCGCTTGCGGGGCCAGGCGGGCCCGTGCCTGCCGGGAGGTTCTCCTGGCGCGGGGTGCTACTGAATTAATGCAAGGCTGTTTCGTACTGAGGGCTGTGCGTGTGAAAACGCAACTCAGGCCTTCGAGGACCTTCCTGGTACCTTCCTGGGTGGCGGCAGGGCTGCTGCCATCCAAGCACAAGTGGTTTTCAGAGGAGAGGGTTTATGAGCCTATTTCTTGGATAATAGCACTTGCCTTAACCTCTCCCCTGGCTCTTCTCCCTCTGTTATGTTGCTGTTAATTCCAGGGATATTTCTTCATCTCCTGACAGACCGAACGCAGGTTGATAAACACAGCCCTGCTTTGTCAGGGGAAGGCGGCTTCCCTGATAGAGAGCGCGGGGCCCGACCAGAGCAGTAGCTCTCCTGGGCACCATGTTGGCTGCGCCCGGCTGTGCGGCGTCTCCTC